>WBND01000229.1:664538-706149 GCA_013398595.1 Tychaedon coryphoeus | reverse complement strand
CAGAAAAAAAATCCAGTTAGCCACTTAATTGAATGAACTGTTGCTCTCAGTAATTTGGTGTTTACAGTTGATGCAGGATAAGAATAAATTTTGTTAGTCCCCAGGTAAAGATTGGAATCTGTAGCTTCAGATTCCTTCTATTCCAGCCCGTTCAGGGAATTAAAATCCTTGCCACCTTGAAATTACTGAAGCTCTTGGAAGTGTCTGAAGGGTAATCAAGAAGCTGTGATCCTGAGGGGATGCAGAAAATGTGGGGAGAACATAATTCTGCCATGATAGATTAATGAGCAAAAAAAACTTGAGGGGTATTGGCCAGTGCGAGTGGAATCCATGTCTCCTGGGGCTGTGGGAAGAGCAGCTGCAAAGACATGATTTAAGTACAGCTCAAAAAGCACCTTGCATCTGCTTCTAGATGGCAAAGGAGGGGGGTGGTGTGGGGATGTATGTTGATCTCTGTGTTTGCTACTTAATTGCTCAATGATTATGCTTTCTCATATAGAATCAATGTGATCTGTTAGGGGCATCACTGTGATAAATGTGGTATTAATTCAAACATTTGAATAGCAGTCAAGGCCACTTCAAGCCCTTTAAGGACTCAATCTGTGCGGGTCTTTTCATGCATAGGTAGTAATTCCACCCTCAAAAATTTCATGTTGTTTCTAGCTGGCTACATAGGAGCTATTTTTTTATCAATTTCTTTTGTTGCGGTCTCATTTATGTCGAAAAATAACATGCTACAACAATTGCATTACTTTTTCTTCTATTTTCATGTATTGCTGCTTCAGTAATTTTAAAGAAAAGTTTAAGGAATGATTGATTGTTAGATGTATGCCAGTGCTACTATAAGTTGGATCCTTTTGGCTTTTCTGGGGGGATGTTGGGATTTTTTGGGGAGAGATAGATTGGTTTTTTGTTTGAGGTTTGAGGTTTTTTATGTGTGTCTAGTTGTTTGGGGGGTTATTTTGTAGGTTTTTTGGGTTATTTTAGAAGTAATTTTTATTCCTTCTAAGGGAAGGAATAGAGTTTCTCCTCTAGGTGTACAGGCTGAGGGGCAGAGGTGGCAGAATCAGCTCTCAGCAGCTGCTGCCTTTCTGCACTTATGCTGGTCCACAGGAGCTCAGGTGTTCTAACAAGAAGGAATAGCAAACCCCAAAGTTGAAACCTGTTCACAAAATGCAGTTAAGGATGAGAAAGTTCAGTTCAGTGTGTTTTTTGTCTGCTTGTTTTGAAGATACAAAAGAAAGAGCAGTGAAAAAAAATTGCAATAAAGCCTGTGGAAATGCTGTAGAGACTTTGTGTATGGGCTAAATCTGTCTGATAATGACTTTTTTATCTTTCAATATTTATATAATTTTAAAAAAACAGTCTTTTTTTCTGACATTAAAAACATGTTCTTTCAAGCTAATGTACTGGTTTCTTTAAATATTAATTATCAAATTGTTTTGAGAATTTTCAAGTTAAAAAGCTGAAAGAACAGTTGACTATGAGTTACAAAATTCAGTCACTAAAATCCAGTATAAATGAAACATGAGTCAAAATAAGATTGTGTTTCAGAATTTCTTTTCAGAGAGACTGAGAGAAGAAGTTCTGAAGTTCGTTTCTAAACTGCTGGAAATGCATGCATTAATACATGTGAATGTTTTAATGGCTTCCCTTCACCCATCATCTAATAATAATTTTTTTTTGTGTATCGTATCCAACAGGAAACAGTCCTCAAGATAGCCCTAGGAATTTCTCTCCCAGTGCCTCATCCCACTTTTCTTTTGCACGAAGGTAAGAGGTTGTAGTATTCAACACGCATTTTGCATAGAGGAAATGTTGTTGGATGCAGATACAAAAGGTGATTGCAAATACATCTGTCAGGTCTGTCACTTGGAATAGTAAATATTAGCTTAGTATGTAAACCCTTTTAAACCTCAGCAGCAACAAATTATTGAATGTCCAGTGCAATGCGAGCATATCTTTTGAATTTAAAAAAAACAGTTGACTGACTTAATTGTAATGAATCTGGTTCAGACATTATTGTCTTACCTACTGAGTTACAGGGAAAATTTGGACTACTTGAAGGTTTCTTTCTATATTAACGATGTAAGAAGTGCATTGCTTATAATGTCACTCTAATACAGGTCCTCATTTTACTGACAGCAGCAATACCTGAATACCTGTCGCTGACCTGTTCCGGTATCTCTGCCACTGTCTGTGAGACAAGCAGCATTGTCACAGGAGTGTTATGAGGATTAATTAACGTTAGTAAAATTTTTGAAGATCTAAAGTGAATTTGAAGTGATCTATGAAGTAAATTATTATTAAATGAACCATAACCAAGGTTGATAGCATGTCATGGGAGACTGCCTGTGTGTGCCAGTGTTCCCCATCACTTAACACATTGTCACCCTACTTCATATAGTATGTTCATTAACTCTTAAGTCTGTGAAGGTAAGCTGAGTTTGTAAGTCTATCCAGGAGTGTATATATATATAAAAAATGAAATTGGAATGCTTAAGCAGTGTCAGACATGTAACTTTTGGGTTTGCACTGAGCTGTAACTTGCCTGTAAATTTTTAGTTACTTGATTTTGGGAGACCAGTAAAGTAGCACACACAAATTCTCAGAAGTAAGTGCAAGGAAATGGCTTAACTTTTTTTTTAAAGCTGTGAAGGGATGAAAACTTGCATAATTTTTTAATCTGAATCTAACTCATTTGTGACAGTAGATCTTGTCTATCTTTCTAATTGTTTGTGATGCTTTTTTTTAAAATTAGCTTAAGAAAGTTGAGTATTTCTTTTGAATTTACTTCCTCTTGATAATTTTCCTTTTGTCAGAGATACTATCTCTTCAGAGTTTACATTTGTTTGTGAGCATATTTTTAGAAAGATTCATTAAGTCCAGAAATAGGTTATAACGGGAAAAGCAGATGTGAAAGGTCTACATTGCTTAGAAATACAGCAGTCGGGAAATAGTTTTCCTTCCCCACCCATAATCAACAGAAACTTTAAAACATTATATTTTTGCAAACCTGAAAATCCAGAATTAATGAAAAAAAAAAGGTTTTGTTTTCCAGTGTTTCATTTGGATTTTGACCTCTCTAGAGCCCTGTAATGAACTTTAAATAGATTTTTTTAACTGAAGGAAATTCCTCTGATTTAAAAATATCTCACCACTTCAGTGGGATTCAAGAAACATTTAGAGCAATTTTTTGTGGAAACTGATTTTGTTCTCTGTTTATATTAAAAATGCTTGATGGCAACAAAATTGAAAACGTCATTATTACAACTTTTTTGTATAAATTTGGTATGTCTGTTGTGGTTGTTTTCTTATAGGCTGTAGTAGGATGAATTTACATGGTAAAATGCATTGTGGTTAATGAGAGCAGACTTCTGACTTCTTGCCTTTTCTGTTATATTTTGTAAATTTACTGGATATACAAAGGAAGGGAAGGACAAGGGTGACAGAGCAGGTTGAAGGACTGGGGGCAATGGTATAAGGGTATGGATATTCCTTTTTCATCCACTGCCACCCAGTCAGTGGGGATATAAAAAGGCGCAGGAACAGTGTGAGGAAGGGAGAGAGAGGCAAAAGAAATTATTTGAAGGCTCCTGTGAAGCTGCCTCCTTAGTGTAGCCACTTCTCATCCGGCGCTGGCCTGCTGTGCAGCAGCCACAGCCAGGGGAGCTGCCTCAGGGAGGTGGCCCTGTGCTGTGCTCCAGCCGCTGGGCAGGGCTGGAGGTAGCCTTCCCCAGCACCTCAGCACCAAGCTGGAGGGTCACCTTCCTCTGCCTGTATCTGGTGGGGTGGTCAGTGCTCAGAAACAGCCTGTGCCTCTGCAAGTCAGCGCTTCTGCTATATGTACGAGTCGAGCATCTGTGAACCCACGGGTAGGTGACAGACTGCACTCTCTAGAGCTGCTGGAAAGTGAGTAAAACCAGACTTTAGGACAGAGGCAAGTGGTGTGTCAAGAGTCAAGGGGAAAATGCTGTTGGGCCTTGGTCCCCTTTTTTCCCATACTCCCTTATGAATGCCTTCTGTTCTCCCACCTTTACCTCCCAGGTAACTTTCTGTGACAGTCTAGCTGCACCCTTGGCAGCTTTTCTGAGTGATTCAAGTATCCTGTTCACTGTGAGTTACTCAATTAAGAAACACTTACTTTCTTACAGATGCAGAATACATTGTCTCACCCATGTTTAAATACTGCCTAAGTTCTTGCTTCAATTGTGAACAGCTAAGCCAAATGAAGAGAAAACTACTTTTAGAATGGTGCTTTCATCTGGAGATATCTCTTACATACCTGGGTGAAGAGGAGCATTAGAAAGAAGGAAAGAATTAAGAGCAAGATTATGAGGTGGAAGTTTTTTTCAGAGTTCAGTATTTGACACAATTAGCAGTCTCTAGCACCTGTGCTCTTCGTACTTTAATGATGTACTGTAGTTCCTTTTCTCGTGCATTATGTATACGAAGTCCCAGAGTTATGATTGTAGTTTGTGGATGAATAAATTGATATATTGGAAGGAAGCAAGGGGCTTTTTAGACAATTAGCTTGAAGAAAGGGCCCTCTTGAACCTTTGTATCAATAGGTTTAAGATTCCTGATTTGACATGACTTCAGTTCTTCAAAATTGCACTTCAATTAATCTTCATTTCTTCAAAATTTCACTTTTTGTGTCCATCAGACTTGGGAGATGATCTTTGTAACACAGATATTTATTTCCCTTCTGTACTCTAATACCATTTGTTAATAAAAACTTGGTCTGTTTTGTTATTTATATATTATTTTGCTTTTCATTTTAACACATTTGATTCAATTGTTTTGCAGTCATGGGCATCGAAATGACAGGTAAATTCTGCCTTCTCAAAAATCCAAGTGCTTTTCTCATAGCTGGTTTTTAGTTTGCCACTTTGAATGCTGAAGTTCTGTGTTGGTTTTGTGTATATCACCTTGGGCAAGGAAGAACATAAATAGGGCTTTGATGATAATTTTTGTATTTATTTTATTGTTTTATTCTGAGCGAGCATGATTTTTTCCTGCAGATTTGTTTTTCCTGATTTATGTATGTAACGTTTAACATTTAGGTTTGGTTTTACCTAATCATTAGCCTGCTAGTTTGCTGTTATCCTCTGCTGATGTCACTGAAGAATGCACTACCCTTTTATATCAATCAGACTGTGATGGTTATTCTGTGGCTCAGAGCACTGTGGTCTGCATTTGTTCACAAATTTTTTAATTTGCTTCTCATTAATTTTCATGTGATGGACCTAAAAGTTGTGAACTTCTTGTCTATTTGTGTTTGTATTAGATACCAGTTCTGTGGAGCTGTTCATTCGCTTTGTGGTTGTTTCATCTCATAGATTTTTAACTATAAAGAAAAGTGCAATGAAAATAATTCATCCTTGGTTGAATGCTTGTTTATTGTGGTCCCCTGTGAAAGTATGTTATTTATTAAAATCCCTATTTGTATCATGCTTTTGGGATGCAGTTTCACACAGTAACACTTCAACAGATGTTACTGCATCAGGATACTGCAGTGTTCATTTTACTAACTTCCGTTTCATAACTTCCAGGACTGATGGTCGCCGCTGGTCTTTGGCTTCTCTCCCTTCTTCTGGCTATGGTACAAATACACCCAGCTCAACTGTTTCTGTAAGTATCCATTTTGCTGTGCTGATAGATCTTTTGCATGCTTTAGCTTCTCAAATGTAGCATGCTTCTCTTAGGAGAGGACAATGTAGGTTTTGTTATGTTTGATAGAACGTGTGATAGGAAACTGCTTTACTTCCCTGAAATAAAAGAAAACTATGCAATGTGTACTTTGCTTAGAGATACTTTCTGGTAGTGAATAGTGTTTAACTGCCCCTTTTAACCTTTTAACTGCCTTATTTTAACCATATAGTAGTTAGGTATCAAGTCTTAAATGAGGCTGTCTTGATAGCAAGAAGGAAGAGAAACTGTCTGAGATATGATTCATCTGTCCTGGATTAGACTGTTGTCTTAGGATGGGATGAATCACACATTTGCCTTTCTTTTCCTTTGGCAATTGTGAGATGTTAGTGCATGGTAATAGATTGGATACCTAGGCCTTTAGATGGCTGTAATCAGAATAGATTTGGAATGCATAATAGAATAAGTTTAACTTACTAATTCTTACTTTTTGGACCAGTTGTTTCAGTGTGATTGTGGTGGTTTAAAAACACAGCTGGGAATTAAACTCCAAATAAGCCATCCCCCTTTTCCCTACCCTCCTCCAATGAGAGGGGGATAAAGGCAAAGACTATGGGTTGAGATAACAATGGAAAACCAACAGCTAAGGAATAAGAAATACACAGTAATGGCAACAATATTGATATCAAAAGTTATAAAAGAAAAGGTGCTTTACACACAGAAGGTGTTCAGCACTTCAGCTCAGTTCTATGTGGCTGCTTAGAGAAAGACAAGATGGCATTTGGTCTGTGCAGCTTGTGTTCCCCGTCCCTGGGGCAGGAAGAAGAAACAATGAGGGACAAATTCCCCAAAAAGCTGGATTGTCTATGTCGTGCTGTCTGCTGCCAGAGCGCTGGGCTCAGCTGTGGTTGTCAGTATTCAGCTGGGCTGGGCTTGGCGCTTCTCAGGCTTGGTTCTGCCACTCTTGTGTCAGCCCCCCACCATACGTGTACATCTCGTATGCCACAGCAGTGCCTTGGATCTGGCCATGGGAGAAGTACCAGTCTCTACTTTGTACATCTGTAGTCTCTGTACTGGAGGGGAATGCCTGCCTCATGTTACAGCCTGAGGCAAAGCTCTTGGTTGTGATAGTCACACCTAAGAGACTGTGGACATAGAGTTGTAGAGAAAACCTGCTTTGGAAATAGCAGATGGTTGACATTTTGACAGTTAGAGCACATCACTGCAGAGAAAGGCTTGGTCTGTGTAGATCCAATTATGGCTCTTCAATGTTTCTTCAATGCCTATAAAAGATGTTTTACCTTTATGAATGACACATTTTACTGAATGGGTTTTTAAAGTTGCTTCTTTGACAATGAGGTAGACTTTCTCTTCCCACTTTCAGTGGGTTTGTTCAGTTTCTCTTGTTAAACAGTTGAGTTCCATGTTCTGTAAAATGATGAAATATGACTATTTTGTGTTATGATCAACTTTTATTTTTGTCCACAAAAACTTCTGGAAGGACAATTCTACCTGTCTTAAACTGTTGGGTAAATTCATGTATCTTAAGAGTTTTTCTTCTAAAGCACTAATTTTGACCTCTGCTTTCTTTTCTTTGTGGATATTACTTTTGCCGAGTAAATTCCTTGGTTTCACATTAATCCCATAAGCAGTTTTTGTTAGGGCATGTTTGTATGCCTCCTACTCGAACTAGATCAGATATGCTGTGCTTTTCACCTAAAATATATTGGCATAAAGGAGTTTATATCAGATAAAGTAATTGCCATAGAAACACCATCACTATTGCAAGAAACAGGCTTGTGCTAGAAAGGAGATTAAAAGCTGTGTCAAAAACGGATCAAAACACAATTTTAATTTTCTGTCCATATTCATTTCTTTGACATCTTCAATTTTAAAATTATAATTCTAATTAATATACTTTTTTCCCACTTAAGTTCACTAGCTGTTGTAGTTATCCTGGAAAGTGCTATTTGCGTATGCTGTCCATTTTTATGGACTTAGATTGGCTATGGATTTATGGACTAAGTCCATTTATGGGCTTAGATGTCTTAACTTCTGTAATAGATCATTGTTGACTTATTCCATTATTATTTCTGACTAGAATGTATAAATAATAAAATACTTACTTGTCTTCCCTACCATTGAGTAAATAGTTTCTTACTTGTGGAAATAAACCTGTTTTTCCAATAAATACATTTTAATTTGTTTGAAGAAAGCAGCTGTGAGAATTCATGCCATAAATATCTATGGTATCCCACCCTTAAGGGAGCACCCAAGATTGGTAAATACTTGTGATCGAAAGAAATGACAGAAGTCAGATGATCCACAAAAACTCACTGAGTTTTATTTGTAAATTACACACTTGGCATAGATGTTGGTATATTAGTCTCTGACCTTCTGTATAAGCACATATCAGTGGGTTTTGTGTAAAGAGGTGGGGTGAGAAGGAAAGAAAAAAAGAAAAAGGAAATGGGGGGAGGGGGGAGGAAGAGATCACCAGTCCTGGTTTTCTCGCATTAGTCCAGCTGCTGGGATATATAGGGGTATCTGGGGGTGCCCGAGGCTTGTGGGGGTGGTACCATTTTATAGAGAAGCTGTTGCCATCCTGAGGGTGTTTCTCACTTTCCATGCAGATTAGTGGAAATGAAAATTAGTGGAAATGCAAGTGGACCCAAAGTCCATTCTTGCGGGTCCTTGTGGAAATGGGTCAGAGGGCTTCAGGGGTCTTTGGCAGTCTTTATTCCCCCCTGCTCCACTGTCCATGCCTGCTTCTCCACCTCATTTCTTTGTTTGTGCTGTTCTGAGTTGTGCTTATCTCCAGGAGGTAGATCAAAGACCTTTGTCCCAGAAAAGTGCTGTCCTACCTCCGTGTGGCCCCTTGTCCAGTCACATCTTGTTCTTTCTCACAGTGTGTTATTGCCAACAGTCCTTGGCTGTTATTGCCTGCAGTCCTTGGCTGGTGCCATGGCCACCCTGTTATTGGGGTTTGAGACAAACTCATTTATTGTCAATTTATTGACAAAGTCTTTATTGTCTTGGCTTCTGCAGTATCTCATGGTTAGTTTTTTCTGTTTTGCCCAAGAATTCACTACTGTTGATAAGCCCTGCAAAACCACTTGGACAGCCTTTGAATTCTAAATCTAGCCACTATTTTTTCACTTCTTAGAGGTGTTTCTCACTTTCTTCTTTTACCCCCTGGATGATATATGTGAATCACAAAACCAAAACTAGAAGTGTATCCATCTGATTAGTTTCATATACTTTTTCAGAATCTGAAAGAGCTAGCACAGTTCAGCCTTTTCCTCCACATTATTACTTATTCTTAGAGGAAATGAGAGACTGATTCATATAACACCGTAAATGTACATGTGGAGCACTCAATTTTCAGTGATGAATAAGTAAAATATACATTAATCTAGACCTGTATCAACCAGTGAGCAGAAAGAGTTTTTACACATTGCAGTAGAGCACAACTTTGGTCTTCACAAGCAACTGAAGGTCAAAACAGGGGCCGAAGTGTGTAGTTACCACAGTTATGCTGAGGTGAGTCTAGCTCACCATTTCTTATTACTCTGGTTTTTTGTTTGTTTGTTTTTAATTCTGAAAGTGATGAGATGGATAGAATTATTTATTTATTGGAAACTTGTGGTTTTAGAAGTGGTGCAAGTACCACATATACCATTTATCACAACAAAATCAAAATTAAAATACCTTCTGCTTGATTACTCAGTTGAAAAGAAGTTCTTGGTGTGTCTTATTCTAGCACACTTGGGTCAGATCTTGGTAGTTAGAAGATGCAGTTGAGATGATTGTGTGTTTTAGGAGGGCAAGCCTTGTAAAAGTGATGAAGTGAGACAACACACAGTTCCATATTTTTCAAATCTGCATTTCTGTGTCAGAACATTTGAGTTGCCGTACTGCACTACAATTGAACATCTTAAAAGCATTTTAACTCTTATGTGATTCTTGGAGCATTAATTTTAGAATGCCAGGAGAAGTATGTTGTTTAAGAATTTTGCTTTAAGAGTTTGGATTTGAACATCTGAATCAGAACTAAAATCAGAATTTAGATCTCCAGAAAAATGTACTTTGTGCCTGTGATGGTCCTTATACAACTAAGAATGGTTAGTATAAGGAAGATCTTCACTTCAGTTGTGTTGGATCTAAACTCTGTGACACCTTAGATAAGGAGAAGTGTAATATGAGTTATTTTCCCACTGATCTTCTCATAATCCCCTGAAACCAAAGAGGTAGAGAATGATTTTAGAGGAATAGCCAGCTGTGATGCTCTGTATTGGAAAATTCTCCTGTGCTAGAGTATCTTATATTTTACAGAGCATTGCTCTGGAAAATATTCTGTGAGGTAAACTGAAGCTAGCTGCTATAGTGTGAGATAAGAAAGAATTTACATTACCTGTTCTGTATCCTGATTTATGCGTGGTAATGTGCTAAGGCAGAATTCCATGCATGAGTTACTGTAACTGAACAAGTTACTACCTATCGTATGAGCTGTGGTAAATTCTTGGTGTGCATGCCTCTTAGCCCGCAGCAAAGCAAAGTAAGACACTCTTGCAAACTTCAGCTTGTTCTGCTGTGGTGCAGCATTCCCGTGTAGACCAGTCCTTCTCAGCCTTTTCTGCCAGTGGGTTTTCTTTTTTGCTTTTAGGAGGTGACTTCATGAGATCTAGTGTGATAAGAAAGCTTTTCTTTTGCTTCTAAGAGTTGGGAGATTAGCCTTTACCACACAAGTTGACAGGAGATTAAAAAGACTTCCTAGTTTCTGTGCTAATCAGCCTGGTTATTATTTGCTGACCGTAGCAATGCAAGGGCTATATTTGTACAGTATAAAAGTTTATTGATTTCCCTCACTAGAAATGATGTAACAAAGAAACTCTTTACTGTGTTTGCCTCCATTAAAAGAGCACCCAGGCAGGGGCCTTGGTGTTCGATATGACAAGTCACATAAGCAGTAATGAGCACATGGAAATTGATACACAGAAGTTAATTTTACTGAGAAATCCAGCTGGAGATTGAAGAGCTCCAGAAAGATATCCAAGTTATTCAACTTCTTCCCTTCAGCAGGTAAAATATAGGGAATGTCTGCATGGTACTAAGCAGCTTTGTGCAGTCACACAAGAATATTTAGGAACCAGCTAACGGGAGAGTGGTGTTGGTACCAGAAACAGTAGAGCATTTCTCTAAGTTTGTCACTTTGCATCCAGCCATTACCAAGGCTGGTTAATGTTTTGAAGTGTATATGTGTTCCTTAAAAAGAATACCAGATCCAGGTTCACAGAAAAGTTCAAAGTTCTACCTCCAAGCATCTGACATGGCTCAGGCAGAGCTGCATAAAATCCTGAAAAATACGGTACTATGGTCACTTGCTCTGCTTATGTAATGCAACTCTATACATAAAATGTTGCAAGGGTAGTTATTGTGGTAGCACTTCCATTTTCACATCTGTGTCTTCCAGTTTCATGCTAAGTGGGTGGTTTTAGTGTAGTTCCTTTTACTTTTTGCCAGCTATATAACTGGTCTTGATGAATGTATTGAATTTTCTCACTTATTTTGAATGTAGAGTATTTTACAAGTTATTAGGGTATTAATTTTTTCAGCAAGATTTTAGGTAGTATTTAATTTTATTTTTAAGAGCATTATTAATGTCTTAAATATGGATAATGAAGTACCTTTATTATGAAGATTTACAATTGGCATTATGACAATAACTTGTACTTTACAGTTACCATACTTAGGCTGTCCTATTCCAATTATTAATTTCCAGCAGACTCCATTTAACTATTCTTATAATCATTGACACCAGACATCACCTTTGCCTTAGAAAATTTAAAATTTTGAAATGCAATGTGTCTTCTGGAACTGAAGTGTTTCTCTTTTTTAATATTTACTCTATACTTAGCTCATGAGTTAGGGAATGATTATTTATTTCCATTAAATTGAAAATTATTAAATTTCTTTCTAAAATTATTTAAATTCTTCTTTATTTTTTAATAGTCAGGCATGAGAAACAGTAACTATAATTTTTAACTTAAATTATTCTATTCATGAGCACCAAATATGGTCTTGAAAATATTTTTTTCGCTCTGATGGAAGTTTGTGTTTTCTGGTACTCTTGCAGTCATCCTGCTCATCCCAAGAGAAGCTACACCAGTTACCATACCAACCAACACCTGATGAGCTGCACTTTTTGTCTAAACATTTCTGTACCACTGAGAGCATTGCCAGTGATAACAGGTGCAGGACCACTGCAATGCGCCCTCGGTCCCGAAGTCTCAGGTGAGTTTGTGTATCTGAAAACAGGGGCTGGATCTAAATTCACATGTTGTGGGGACCATCGTGGTGTTTTACGCTAGGGATGTGCACTGGTTTTGAAATGGCTGAAATAGATATGTAACTGAGGCTGAATGAAGAGTAATCCTTTAAAGACTTGCTCAGGTTTTGGTCATGACTTACTTCAGGGGTAAATATTGTTAAGATAGGTCTTAATGTGAAGACAGCTAACCTGCAGAGACTGTCTTTATGACCTAGTCATTAATGATCTAATTGCAGTATTCCCTTTCTGAATCTTATGTACCTGCGCTGTCTTCAGTGGTAGCCTGTAAATGTCTGTATCAGACTGACTGTATCAGTTCTGAGGACTCTCTGTTGTGATACCTTGTGGCAAAGTTTAGTGTTCAGTTTTGACCTTTCAGAATACCAGAAGCCAGATTTAGATTCACAGAATTATTTAAGTTGGAAGGGACCTTGAAGAGCATCTCTTTTCAACCCCCCTGCTGTGGGCAGGGACATTTCCACTAGACCAGACCTTCTAGACAGATTGAATGGGCCAGAATCACTAATACAAGAAATCTGTATTGAGTTTTTTTTAAAGGGCTTTGTAGTGGACAGTGAGGCTCATGATAGCAAAAAGTATTTTGTAGTTTTGTGAGGTCTGTGGATACCTTTAATGAATTCTTTTCCTCGAAGTCTTGTGCATTTTTTTACTGGCACAGTGCTTCAGCTTTGTTTGATGTGTGCATATATATGACATTATTTGTAGGGAGTTACTGCCTTTATCTGCTGGTCAGATTGAAAACAGGTATTTTTTTTTCAAAAAAACAGATTTGTTTTTTAGATTTTTTTTTTTTCAAATTATCCATTTAGAAAAACAAGCAAAACTCGAACAAACTCATTTTATACTTTTTGACTTGCAGCCACTAGAGTTCTTGGTGAGATCTTGCTATTTTGATTCTATCTAATCTTCAAAGATACAGGTATAAGACCAGTCAAATATATCTCTGTTGCCCTTCTGAGAAAAAGATAATGTTCACAAGGCTTCATCTGCCTTAAAATACAGGTACAAACTAGGAGAATATCATGATTAGCAGTTAGATGTCAAGTATATTAAATAATCATGAGGACTTGAACAGTAATAGCAGAAATGAACCAAGTGTACCATTGATTGCAGACTGTACCTTTGCCGTGAAGTCTGCTGACTTTTTGTTGCAAATGAATCATGCAAAAATATAAGAACTAACTGTATGTAGTTCATGCTGGGACAAAAGTAAAGGAATAATTTGCTTTGCTTGCAGCCCTGGACGTTCTCCTGCTTGCTGTGACAATGAAATAATTATGATGAACCATGTCTACAAAGAAAGGTTCCCAAAGGTAATGAATTATATTTAAGATACCCAGTATCTAAATTGATAGGCAACACAGGTTCTAAGTAAGTGATGCTTTTGTTATGGGAAGTAATGAGCCTGTCTAGTAATGGCTTCCATAAAGCATCACTGAGCTCTTACTGCAATGATAAAATCACAATAAAGAAAACTCTGGCTGAGAACTGGACATTAATTTGGTAACGCTGCCAAACTGGTTTTGAAATGAATCATGCTGGTAATACACTCTGCTGATTGGAATCTGATGACACATTGCATTTCAATAGGCGGTGTGTACTTGGGGCAAATGCATACTGCATTATTAAATCAAAACCAGTTTCCAGTGCTAAGTCTTGAGAAGCAACTGCTGTGATACACCAACAGATTCCTTCAGTTGGTGCCATTTCTTCACTTTCCCAAACACTTGCTGTATACTTTACATACATGTATATATGTTACATGGATTGATTTAATGCACTTAATGAGATCAGTACACAAATGTGAAGGTTTGACTGTGAGATGGGAGGACATACTGCTCTCCTGTCCAGTGATCCTGGGAGACAGATGGGTTCCTAGGTGCAGGTGTGTGTGCACAGCTTGTAGCAATATGCTTTTGATTGCTCCTAGGATTTTGGTTATCCCTGGAAAATAAAACAAGGTACTGTTCCTAAAATGTGAATTAAAAAGGGAGATTTTTTTTTGCGTTTCTTCATATAAATATGAAGAAAGATTTGACAAGATTTGCAGACTAATCGAGAAACAGCATGAAGTGTGAAGAACTCACTCATCTTAGTGTTAAGATATGAACTGAGATGTGGGATTACTGTTTAATAATAATGATATCTTCAAGGGGTTTTTTAAAGCATCTGCAGTTCTGTGAGAACCAGACAATTGATTCTGTAAAACAAACGCATCTGGGAACCTGCAGACACGTTTGGCAGGACCTGTGAGCCTGTGGTGGTTTTAATTAGTGAAATGAGCCTCATTCAAGCTCTGCTCAGTGAAGTATTTTTATGGAATAACCTTTGTGAAAGAATGATATATTCTGCTGTGTAGTGTCTGCAGTTTTAGCAGAACAAAGTAGACCTCTGTGAGTTCTCTTTTTTCTTTTTATATATTTCCACTTTGGCTTTGACTTAAAAGCTTTTTAGTTCTGTTAGTGATTATCGCAAGATTAGTGCACAGTTAATCACCAGTGGCAGGCAAAGTGGGGGAGCTGCATAGTAGAACAATAAGGCTGTTGCTTTTCGTCCTGGTAATGTGAGGAAATGTCATCTGTCACTTTGCCTTTGTGTACTTGCCTTTTGGCTTCAGTCATTTCATGCATTCCAGCTAGGTAAATTCTTAGGCAGTACAGAAATGTTCTAGAGCCAGAAATAACTTCAAGGCTGTTAGTTTCATGTAGAGCTGATGTAATGTGTTGAACCACTACTCTTCTATAGGCCACCGCTCAGATGGAAGAGAGGCTTCAGGAGATTATAACAAATCATTCTCCAGAGAACATCCTTCCTCTGGCAGATGGAGTGCTGAGTTTTACCCACCATCAGATCACAGAACTGGCTCGAGATTGTTTGGATAAATCTCACCAGGGCCTCATCACATCACGATATTTCCTTGAATTACAGCAGAAATTAGACAAATTGCTACAGGAGGTATGAGCCATGAGACTGCTCTGTGTTTGCCTGAAAAATTGTTTAAATCTGTTTGCCTAAGAGTTTTCTTGAATGTTGTCTTGAATTATGGCTGTTTACTCGACTAATTGTCAAAGTGGTATTTATAAGATGCTTTAGTCTACATAATGACTCCTACAAAAACTGTAAGGCACCCTAGCATATTGGTCTGGAATACATGGGTTGTGAAGATTCCAGAAACAACATCATTATGTCCTGCAGTGCAGGTTGTAGATTGCTTACAGAAGTGTGTGCATAAGCCCCAGACAGGGCTGGCTATTTTGTCTACTTTAAACAAATGAGGTAACATTCCCACCTACCTTTTATCAACCCTTCTATATTGAGAAAGCAGACAGGAACCCTTAGCTTTCCATTTGTGAGAGATTATTTATTATTTAATTATTTGTAACGTTCCTCTCATAGCTGAAATGTTGATTAACAGAAATAGTGTCTTTTCTAAATGTGTTGAAACTTTCATAGAATAATTAGCTAAATTAATTAAGAACTTGAAACTTGATAAATGTTACATAAGTCGCTATAGTTTATTATTGTGTCATTTTCTAAAGAATGACTGTAACATGTAACGTACCTTAATATGGCTGCACATTGAGTTTAGAATGTGTTCATTAATACCTCTCGGAAAACCTGCTAAAAAAACATGCCAGCACATTACTCTTCTATCTGCGTATAAAGAAATGCATTGTTTAAAAATCACAAAGCCACTCATTTTGTCATATTCTATGATGCTAATTCTTTATTATGAAAAAGATTCCTGTTTTGCAAAAACATTATACCTTAAAAAATTGAGACTTAACTTTTGAGTCCACTGTTTCCTTGTAGCATGATATGACAGTATGAAAACATTTTCTTTGTACAACTTTGTTATGGGCACTTAGTTGTGCTGTGGTATCGCATGATTAATTTGTTGTCAATTCCCTGCAGTCTTCAGTAGAAAGCTGCGTTTCCTGCTGCTACTTGGCACTGTGCAGTTACTTTAACTTGGCGAAGACTCCCTCAAGGTTGAAGCAGCTTGGTTCAGCCAAAATTTTTAGAATTTTAAGGTCAAGTGGACCTGAACACTTTCCTGCTTCACCCACCTTAAATGTAATATGTATTAAATCTTTTGTTCACTTAGGCACCTAAGTGTTCATAAAACTCCACAAAGATGCTTTGAATTTTGTTGGTGTTTGAAATAGTCAGGTGTTTGTTTGCAAAACAGTTTTATTTGGACTAAGTTGATAATGTTCAGAATTACGCTTCTGTCCAGTTAAGGTTCTTCTGAAACCTGTTGCAGACTGCTAGATGATATTTGTGCTGTTTTCTTTTTCTTTTAATGCTTCTCATATATTTGGTGATACTTAAGAGCATTAAGAGCAATATGCATAGCTTCCTATTTTCATGGAGGTTTTTTTTTTTCAAAAATGTAATATGTTATAGGAAGAGTACTTACTGGTCCATAGCAATAATTTTTTAAGTGTTAGTTTCCTTATTTTCTTTGTGGTTTTGGATAAGCAAGAGATGCTGAGAAACTTAAGTCCATGAGTTCTACTGTTCAGAGCAAGGAAATGCTTTGATACTTGAGACAACGGCTATTAGTACATTCTAATTGGAAGGAGAATTACAAGTTTCTTTGCATTCACTAGCATCTTTAAATAATGTAATTTGTTATTAGAGGGGAACATTTAAAAGAAACTTGAAATGCAACTCAGACCATTGTGCATTTGTCGTCAAACCTTCCGAAAGTATTTTTTCTGTATGTATTCTTCTATAGCACTTCCCTCTCTCTTTTGAAATCTTTATAGAACTCAATTTTTCATTGTCATCCTTTCTACATGTACCTTTAGATGAAGCCTCTCTGCAAATATAGATTTTTATATGTATATCTACATATAAATTGTCATTTTCCTATGACTGACCAAAAGACAGTATGGATTTGGAATGGATGTTGCTTATATCTCTTGCTATTAGTTATGTTAGTTTTCACTTTGGCCTAACATTGATAACAATTGAGGCACAACCTGCATGTATAGATCTATGTTGATCTGTACTGATGCACTGTATCTGCTTGTAAAACTGGTGGTTAAGAAACAAGGAAAAAGAAAAAAGTAGGTGTTTATCTGCTGAAGGCACTTTTGTTGTTACGGTCTTAGAGTTTTAAAGCTGGGATTATTTGAACAGAAGTTACAGTGTTGCTCAGATATTTGTTATCTGTGCTGGCATCTTGAAATTGATGCGCCCTTTGTATCAACTACATTCTTCAACCCCTACGGGTGTCCTAAATGTCATACATGCTTTCCTGAGCAGTGCATTGAATGTGATTTGGTTTAATATGATTTTATTTTTGTCTTTTAGGCACAAGAGCGATCAGAGAGTGGAGAAATGGCATTTATTAAGCAACTTGTTCGAAAAATCTTGATAGTTATTGCTCGTCCTGCTCGCTTACTGGAATGCCTGGTAAGGTCATGCTTACTGTTGCATCTGGTGTTGTTTGTGGTGAAAGCAGGTAAAAGAGCAGGGAGGGCCTTTGCAGGGGTTTTACAGAGATGTTTTATGTCAGCCACGTGCGTGCATCATCCAGGGGTCAGGGAACAAAGGCCCAGGGGCTTGTGAAGGTCCAGGTTTAGTACATGGAATGAGCAGGGCGGGGAGAACATCAGAGACCAATTACCAGGGGACATGGGGGTGTCACAAGGGAGGGGTTAGGGCATGGGGACCAACAGGAAATCAGAGTGGGAGTGACCAGAGACTGAGGGACAGGGAGAGGGGCACAGAGTTGACCCAGGGAATAGAACATGGGTTGCTTTCCCTAAATGGGAATGCCTTCAGTCTCCACATTCCAACACTGAGTAGTGTTTTTCACTTAGTAGCGTAGGCAGTTCTCTGATTTGGTATTCAAGGGTCTTTACAACTGATTTTTGGAACATCTCAAACAGTGTAGAGCTTCATTGTTAGTGGGATCCTTTCCACTTCTATTATTGGGTATAGTTTCTTGGCAGGACCTTCCTGCAGTTTTGTTTGGTTCCTTGCCATTGCAGATACTATGGTATGGAATTCTTTTCATCAACTGAGGAAGCTGCTGTTTAAAACCAGTTAGCTTTTTCTGTTATTTTGTCAGACTTCTTCATTTCTTGGGAAGACTGTTCCAGAATTGTAATTGCTTGGTGGTTTTCTTATTTCTTAACAGTTTTGTAATTTAGTTGCACTCAACAGCTGCCAAAACTATAAACAGCTTGAGGTCAGCTCTGCAGTACCTGATCTGGTGATAAGAGCAGAAGGGGGATTAGGCTGTCTGGATAACACGGGTAGTTAGTATTATACTAGGGACTAGAAGGAGCAGAAGAGTTGATTTATTTATGTGTGAGCATAACAGCAATGTTGCCAGACTGGTTAGTTTGTGTGAGCCATGGGGGCATGTTTCTGCTTTTCTTGCCCATGCTGTGGGTGCTGGGATGGCTTAGGTGCAGAAAGTTGCTCCTACACACACAGCCAGTGTGCCTCAGTTGTTCAGTTGAGCTAATAAACACTAGCAGAACACAGTGTACGCAGGAGGATGGTGTAGACACCCAAATACCATGCCAGAGCCAGCCTGAGTCCAAAAGGCCTGGCAGGCAGCCTGAGCTGACTTTGAGATCCTCTGCTTGCCAATACTAAGATCAGTGTTGATGTTGCATACAGCTATTTGAAGCTGGCAGGGCTTATGTGGAAGCCAGCTTGCTGCTAGACTCAAGTTATGCCTGAAATTGTCATAACTGCATTCGTGTCACACTGAATCTGAGCTAGTAAGTTTTTCCAACCTGATTTTGGCTCTGTGCTGTGTCACTTCATCTGTGGCACAGTTAATCCACACCCTGGCTCGTTCAGCCATGGGCATTTTGAGAGCTGCCTCTATTTTGTTTTGGAAACATCAAGTCTCAGTGTTCCCAGTTGCTTTTTTGTTCGTGATTTGCAGTTCAGAAGGAATCTAAAAATAAGATATGTACTCTGAATCAGCATGAAAGAGATGTTTAAAAAAAAAAAAAAAGAACAAAGCAAAACAAAAAGAAAGGCTTTAAAGAGAAGAGCACCTTAGCATGTCCCACTTTTGCCATTGAATCCGAACTTGTTTTACTTCTTCTCCCTGAGAAGTTCATTCCATATCTAGTGTGCTTTTCCCTGCTCTATTTTAAGTTTTATGTTTCTCTATATCATCCAGTTTCTTATTAAAGCAAGGATTTGTTTTTTCCCTCTGTGGTTTACGTCCTTCTCTATTATCACACATCCAGAAATGCTCTTAAATGCATCTTGTAGGCAGTCAGACCAAGATTTGTTAATAATACTTCACATCCTTCCATTACAGGCTTTCTAGCATTCTCCCATCAACCCTTGCTCCCAGCATCATCATTCGCTATTAGGTTTCTAATTGGGGTGCTGGAGTGTGTCCAGTGAAGGGCAGCAAGACACATGAAGAGTCCAGACAGTGTATCCAGGAGCAACTGAGGGAGCTGGGTTTGTTCAGTCTCAAGAAGAGAGGCTCGTGGGGCAACTTATTGCTCTTACAGCTCCCTGAAAGGAGGGTGCCAGGTGGGAGCTGGTCTCTCATATGGTGCCTGCAGGACTATAGGAAATAGCCTTAAATTGAGACAGGGGAGATTCAGATTGCATAATTGGAATTTTTTTCCCCTGTTTGAGTGGTCAGGTATTTGAATAGGTTCTGTAGGGAGGTGATGAAATTACCTGGAGGTGTTCAAGAGGTGTTTGGATCTCGTGCTGAGTGATGGTTCAGTGGTTTAGGGGTTACAGTGGTGCTGCTGGATGGATGGCTGGACTGAATGCTCTTGAAGGTCTCATTGAACCAGAATAATTCTGTGGCTCCAATTCAGGTTCTCTCCTGATGGTCTATTTGCCTATTAGTTTATTCTCCCTAAGTGCTAAGTTTTAATGGGATCTAGTCCAAATCTCTGTTCAGTTAGTTCCCACTTTCTGCCGCTGAGATTTTATCCTAGGCTACTTGCTCTGCCTTGTCCTTCAAGTAGAGTGATGTGCATCCTGCACCCTTCCTTTTGCTGGGCATGCTGAAGTGAGTGGAAGAATAGTGGTACAAAGGCCAGATGTGACTTGAGTTTCAGAGCAGCAGTGGTAGGGAAAGCCAGCCTAGCTTGCTTCAAGTGTTCTCACTTAAGACAGGATCTTCAGAAGGTTTAAACTGGATTAAAACAACCCTACATCGTATGTTTCTGCAGATACAGGTAGCTTGAACAAATTTAGGCATACGATCATACAACAATACATTTTTCATGCAAGAAGATGTTAAGCTTAGATCATAAACATAATTGTAAACTTATAGTATCTTTTTCTGTAGCATGTCTCTGGAAGCTTTTGAATATTACTGTCTGTTATTTTAGAATATCTGTCTGAAATAGATATTAGGTGAGGAAAACTTCAGCCTCTGTAAGAAAGTTCATAAAATTGTAGGAAATTAATCTGGCTTTGTGGTAATCAGACATTTCAGATACCATACAGTAAAGCTATCAGTTTTCTGATGGTGGTCTTGTCTCAGGTGTTCATAGCGTGTGAAATCCTATTTCAGTTTACTTGATAATTGTAGAAATACAGGTTTCATGATTTCATATGTCGTAAGAGCTGCTGCCAATTATTGAAATATTTTTCTCCATTTGTACATGGAAAATTAAATGTGGAGTTGGAAGTGAAGATCAGAAAATAAATTCATTCTTCTCATTATTTGGACCTGTGTATGTGTGTGTTTGCATAGTTGTACATACACACACACACACACGCACACACACACACACACACATTCATATGATTAAAATTACCTGGTTTGAAATTGCCTTGTCTTGTTAAGAAGTGGAAAAGAACCTATATATCTGCCACTGCAGCATGTTGGGAGATGATAATGTTTCCATGACAAAAGAAATGGAAATCTCGGCGCATAACATAGTACTGTTGGCTGTTTTAGTGCCAAGGAGTAGGGTGTAAGAGAGATAGCTGGGGACGGCGTGTAAGATGAGGAGAGTAAGACTGAAATAGCATGTACTGTTTAGTTACTGGTTCAGATTTTTGGGCAGGTTTGCAGCATCAGGCGACTTTGGGCTATAGTAAGGCAGCTTGGGCGGTTCATGGGTTTGTGGTTAAGACCTTTGCAGTAGATTGTACATGGGGAAAATTGTTTCATGACACATGTAAAACTAAGATTGTTTCCATAAGACTGAAAATTCCAAAGATACTGTATTTCAGACATGCTGCAGCTTCTCCTGTTAGCTGCAGCGGTTTTGATGCTTCCAAAATAAAGCATAGTAGCAAATTTATCAATCTGCCTTCTGGGTCAGGATGTCGACTTTCCAAGTCCTGAGTAGCCTGGGGATCTAGGACAGGACCTTTGTGACTCAACATGTAGTCTAAAATGCCATGGGGTTCTGTTTGGCTGCAAAACAGTCGGGAAATTAGCTATCTCAGCAGTCTGCCTGGCTTCTACAGGTATTTGCGACAGAGTTGACCTACTCCACGAAAAAGTCTATTTTGTTACTTTCATGACTGGTGGCTATCACTCTGTTAAGGTTGTACCTCTAGGCACAAACACCTTGAAGAATGCAATAATCATGACCAGATGTTTTGGTATGAATTCGTGCCAGTAGAGAGAGAAATTAAATTGCATTAAAAAATACCACCCACATTGTTTTAATAATCTTTCTTGCTCCTTTCAATGTATTTCTCTTTTTATAGTCTATAAAGTAGTAAAATAAATATATTTCCAAGGGGCTTGGGAATACGCAAAGTTTTGAGTTTCTATTCTTTTTGTTCCTTTTTGTTCCTTGTTGAGACTTGCCTTTTTGGTATGTTATAAATGATAGTTGTTGCATAGTTAATTCCCATAGGAGAATGTTTCATTTCTGGATTTGAAACAATTGGATCAATGAAGCTCAGGTTTTTTAAAATCAAGTTTGAATTTTATCTTCATTCATTATCTTCATTCTAAAGCTAGTGATTTATTTCATTGTATTTTCCATAAAACACAGTGCATATATATTGATTAGAAATACTTGAAATTAATACTTCAGAAGTAAAAAGTGTAGTGCAATGTATTTACATAGCTGTAGTGGATTTTTATAAGCAAGCACATGCAGGGAGATACTCTTTATTTGAAATCTTACTTTTGCTAGTTATAGCTCATTTCACTCAGTATTACATGAAGTTTTGAGGGCAGAGAACATACTGTTCATATAAAATTATTTTCTGAAATAATGACATGCAATTCCTTTGCTTACATAATGTTATACTGTATAAGAATCAGAATAGATTAATAGACTACTAGTAATAGAATAAAGGGGTATTGTTTTTAGTAGGAAAATGCCATATATGTGGACATAGAAGAAGCAAAGGAAGTTATGTTCTTTTTATGTTAGACCCTAAGGAACCAGTTTCAACAAAGTGGTGATGATTTGTTTTTCCTCTAGGAATTTGATCCTGAAGAGTTTTACTATCTTTTGGAAGCGGCTGAAGGCCATGCTAAAGAGGGGCAAGGCATTAAAACAGACATCCCTCGATATATTATTAGCCAGCTGGGCTTAAATAAAGATCCTCTGGAAGGTAAGTGAATCTCCTCGTATAGCTATAGGTTTCTAGGTTCTTTCGTCTCCATGTGTTCTATCATTCTGAAAATCTGGGTGTACCCGAGAAGGGTCAAGGTAGATGGCAGCAGAACAAGCGTTTGCTGATCTTCGCTGTGCTCTCAGAAGCTCAAACACGTTTAAAAGGTCATTTCTTCTGAATAGGATTTTTTTTTGTTTTTGCAAATGTAATTTACAAATACACTGTGTCGGTGATACCACTCATCTTCTCCCAGCCTGACAATGCAACTTCCTCATTGCAGCTCTAGCTGAAATTTACTGGGATAACTTGATAGTGACTGCTATCTAAGGACAGTTCTAAAAGACTCTTGGTTGAGCTGCAGTTTGCCTCTCAGTGCTCCTAAGTTTCTTATCTTGGAGTATCTGAGAAGACTGTCCCAATAATTTTCTGTGTAATTTGAGTCCATGTTGGGGGATTTTGTAGGGAGAGCTTAGGTTCCAGTGGAGGTATTGTCACTGCAGAATTTTTCTTTACTGTTAGAGTAGTGGCACTGGAACATGTTGCACAAAGAAGTCCATCCTTTGAAGTGTTTTAAGATGGGATGGAATGAGGCTCTGAGCAACCTGGTATAGTGGAAGGTGATAAGGTAATGCACCTCGTTGATAAGGGGAAGCCAGATTGTCACAGCCAGATTGTCTTCTTTGCCACCCTGAGACCAGGTTCTGTCACTGGTGGCAAATAGAAATCGATTCATTGTGTTCAGTGCTAGTTCTGCAATTTGGAAGAAATTGGCAGAAATGCCGTCATGGGAAAATGAGCCTAGTTGGTGCCCATTAGCTTGTCTACCGTGTTGTCAACCAGGACTGGGAGAGGGCTAGATAACACAAAGTAATAGCAAAAAACATGATAAACCTTTTTTTTTTTCTTTTTGCTAGCTTTCATGATGTGAGATCACATGTTGTTAAATCAGAAAAGTAGTATATTGTGTGTTAAAACCCATTTGCTGAACTAAAGCAGTTTGTGAAGTTCAGTACTGCCTGTTGTCAGGAATTTGGTTCCTTCTAATTCAATTATAATGAGTATTGTTACGGATGGCATTAGTTATATTAACAGATCTAAAGAAAGTCAAGTGTATTGTTAGTCCACTTCCTATCTTCACAGAACTTCCTCATCCAAATTTAGTATTATTTTTTGCCTGAGATTCAGATTAACAGCCTTGATGCTTTTTGTTTATATTTGGAGTGCAACAAAAGAAGTCAGACAAATCAGGGAAATACACATAAATACTTTTTTCCCTTTTGATACTGGAAAAGATCAAGAGGAATTGAAATTCTCTGCAAGATAAAGCATTGTCATCTGTATTTGGTGAACTGTTGGTCTGTCCTAAACTGACAATTCTTCAATTCCTCACTGATCAAATACTCAAGATTTAATTTGGAGTGTGGGGTGAGAGTTTTGTGTCATTGAATCTCATTCTGCCAGTTGAACCTTACCTTTCTCATTGCCTCTTCCTGGCCACTTGGATAGAAGTGTTCCTCAGCAGTAGTCAAGAATCTGTCACTATGCAAGTTTAATAACAACTTAGAAATTTTTTTTTGACAGTTTATTGTGAGAGAGGTCTAGAAACAAATGCCTATATAAAAATAAGGAATACTGCTTTCTTTAACTAAGTATTTGTTCTATGGGAGCATACTTCACCTAGGATACATCTTACTATATTTCATAAACCAAATATTAATGAATATAACAAATTTTGAAGCATTCAAATGATAGTTGAAATACTGGGTTTGGGGTTTTCTTTCTGAAGGAAAAAATGGTCTGTGTGATTTGTCAGTAAATACTGAGGGGTTTATGATATATGGATTACTGGTTTTGGTTCAGTTGGAGATTTGAGCAATTGAATTATTTAGTCTTCTCTTGTAAAGATTAATATATATAAGTACTTGTAATAAGTAATTTAGGCCATTTGTGTTAATGCTTTCCTCATGCACTCCAAAAAAATAAGTATTTATAAACAGTATAACTCACTGTGCAATGACTTCTTAAGTGATCTTTTTGATGTAAATTGGTGTCTCTATATATAAGGATGCAACTTAAGCAAAAATAAAAGAAGGGCACTGTGGATTTATGCCCTGGAATTAGTGGTTTGCAAAGAGAATTATTGGGAGCACTGTATTCATTTCTATAAAAATGTTATGGGAAGATCATCCTCAAGAACTTTAAAGCCCTTTTGTGTAAAAATTGAAAATTTTTAAAAAGCAGACCTGAGTTTTCCAAACCCAAAAAGCACACCTCAGTAGCACTACTTATCCTGTAACACAGAATTGTATTTTCAACCACGATGTTAATTTTTATTTTCATTATTCATAAATGTTCATGCAAAGGATTTTATTTCATCTGCAGGGAAAAGCTACCTGCTTTAGACCTTTCTCTGCTTGTCTCCTTTGTTTGCAGTCATACCTGTAGTGTCCTTTCTTTGGGTGAAATGATGCTTGTATTATTTGGAGATAATGCTAGATAAATTTATACTTTATTGAAAGCAATACCACAACAGATTCATCTCTTAGCAGAGACTGGTGGCTGCATTTCTGAAGAGTTCCCTGGGGAGAAATTTTTCCCCATGTTTCTTAAATTACCATCTTTACCTTTTTGAATCACAAGTCTTCAGAAATGGTTTCATATCAATGAAAGAAAAGGGACAGATGTTTAATGGTATTTAGATGACTTTGAAAAATCTCTTCAGGCATTGCAAAATGGTTCCATAGCTCCCTGTTTTGAAAGCTGACTTTTGGTTCCATCCCATTAGTAACTGCTACTTCCAAATAATATTTATTTCTTAGATAATGGTTATTTTGCAAAAGTTTTGTTTTAAAAAGGATTATTTTAATTTGCTATTTATGAAAGTAATTTCAGTTGAGAAACCTGTCTAAGTTTATTTATTATTCCAGCTAGCTTGGTTTTCACCCATATAATAAATGTTTCATCAATACTTTTTTCTATTCTAAAATCCCCATGATCACAAAACTGTGACTTTTAACTGGAAAATCCACTTCAGGTTCAGCCTATGTAATTTGTTTTTCTATAAGATTTTCTAGTGGGGGTATTTGTCACTGTTTATTGACTCAATTTTTTGAATGCATTTTAGCTTTTTTAACACTTGAAAGATCTGTTTGGCTTTTGAAGTGACATTCTGATTTCTTCTATTTCTTACACTTACTGCACGTTTTGGTTTGTATAGTGGTTACAAATGAGAATTACTCCTTAAATCTTTAGCTGTTCCAACAGAAAATTATCTATGTGGTTAATTTGCTTTTAAAAATTTCAGTAAGTGTTGGAGCGTTTCACTTGTAATAATCACTTGTTTTTATATAGAAAAATCCAGTTTAGGTTTCTGTGGGAATATCCAGTTATATTTTGTAGTCATAAATTCCATTATCAGTCGTGAAATAAAAATGTATCTTGGAAATTTTTGGTGGTCTTATTTCTTTCCCAGCACATAATTGTGATAAAATTTGCATCTTTGGCTATGTAGGATATATTATTAGGTATGTATATAGGTGCTGGGGTCTTTTGCTGAGGACTAGCTGGTCTGGTAAGCTATTTTTACTCAGATGAATTCTTGGTTACTACCCACCCTGAAGAACATGCTATAACAAGCATAGGTTGACCCTGGCAGGGGCAATCTGATCAAGTTTTAGGCTCCTAAAATGTTACTTTCCTGTAGAAGTCATCTGTGTTAGTGATTGTGTAAATTATAAACTTCCACAAAAATGACTTTTAGCTTATTCTGCTAGGCTTATCAGCATTTCTTTGTAGAAGTAGTAAACTATTTAGAGTCTGTCTTAGGTCTGAAGTAGAAGCTTTTGCTGTAATTTTGAAGAAGCCCAAGAAGGATGGGGCCCACTGTTAACCCCTCAGGGGCTGGGATCTTCACGAGTTATAGCAGATTAATGCTGTCTTTCCCTTAGTGCTCAGTTTGTGCACAAGTCTTGGAAATCCCAGGTCTCAGCAGTGAAAACAGTATTGCTTTTCATTGCTTCATGGCTAATCTTCATTGCTTCAGTGGAAGATGATTATATAGGCACTGAATAAAAAGTCATATAAGCTTGGGGATGCCCTGAAAGCACTTGTCAAGTGCTACAGGTAGGACACCATCTTCTATTAAGTGTTCCAGAAAGGTGTCACTTCTCATGTTTTCTGTGCTTCATTTAGTTTTGTATTTTCCGTAGTTTAAAATGAAGTTTTTGATTTTTCTTTCCAGAAATAGCTCAGCTAGCTAATTGTGACAGTGGGACAGCAGAAACTCTGGAAGCGGATGAATCAATAAATGTAAGTTTTCCTATTACGTTGCTGCTTTTGCTGGATGTGAACAAAAGGAAAATCTGGTGTGTTGCCCCAACCCTGCCTGTTCTGTTTTCTCCTGGTATGTGTGAACAGATTTAATAAATATTGGTTAATACTGACACTAACTCTGTGATGCTCTTCAGGCAGAAGGCTTTCAAAAGGTGTAACCAAGCTTTCTGTCTGTTTTCCTAGGTATCTCAGTGTCTTCGTCTTCCAATAACTGTACCACAAAATCCACCAGTGCTTTATTTTTTTCTGTTCAATCAATCAATTTCCTTTTCTTTTAGAAGTATTGGTAAACTGTTTAATAAAACAAATTATTTTAAAGTCATTTTGAAGTCATTTTAAAGTCATTTTAAAACAGTCCATTCGCTGAGGCAGCTAATGATCAAAATAAGAGATTCTGAACAGATCTAGTGAAGGAGAGAAATGAGTATGTTGGCAAATAGCCTGGATTCAGAAGGTTGGTTTACAGTTTGAAAGGTTGTACATCATCCTTCTGAATCTGTGTTCGAAAACACTTTCCTGCAGCAATGAGTATCTTACAGTAATGTTTTGTTAGATGTTTGCTCAGGATGACAAAAGTAAAGCAAGTTGGACATGTTGATTGTGGGCTTAAATGTGGTTGTTTTAAATTCTTATTTTTAAGAGTTGGTTTTTATAGCTTGGATTTCAGTCAACAGAAGTAGATTAAGTTCTTACAATTTAGTCTTGATTTTCAGTGCAAGTGGATGAGCAGTTTTAGGGGATGTCTGGGTAATTCAGTGGTACTTAACAAATTTTTACAAATGTTAGCAGGCATGGATTATCTGTTAGACCTGTTCTGATACGTAACAGAAAAGACATAATTCTCTGGTATGTCATGTTATGTTGGGATATCTTCTAACATTTGGCAAAATGCCACTTATGACGGATTCTATAATTGACAAAAAAGGTGTTTCTTATTCTGCTGCTTTCGTTCATCTGCATTTAAAATACTGTATTAGACCTGAGCAGCATTTAGTGGAAGTATACTGACAAGTTGAAGAAAAGACAGAATAACTAGAAGGCTTAAGGGAAGTTCCAAAGTACTTAACTGAATCTAAGGTGCAAAGTGGCTTAGCATTAGCTAAGCAATTGAAATTGTGAAGTTACTTGTGCTATGCAAATGGTGAAGAAATACAGGAAGGGTAATGTGGTGTAATAAAAGAATGTAAATAGGGAGATGATGAAGTCAGTAAAGAAAACTGTAAAGAGAATATTTGGAAACATCTCAAAATGTAGCCATGGAATAAACACACATGGAGAGTGACAGGAAGCATAGCTTTCAAGTACGGATCTGCTTACAATCGTCATAAATAGCAATTAGGAAGAATCCTGTACTGGCAAACGAGTGGGCTGAAAAATTTAGCAAATCCTCTCTGTCAGCTCCTGTGTAATTCATTATATTAACATTTCACATTTCACTTTAACACTGAATTTTCTTTAGCAAGCATTCAATTGAAAATGTTTCAACCAGGTCTGCTTTCAGCTTCCAGCTGTTACTTAACTGACTGGATAGGGATCATGGAATTTCTTGGAGATTCAAAAGACATTTGAAAAAGATCTTGTGAATTTGGAAGTCTGCATGTGGAGTCCTGTGCCTTCGTCTTTTCCCCCTGAACCCCAATTCTAATTCACACATCTTCAAGATTAATTAAAAATTCAAACCAGAAAATAAGTTTTGCCATACTCAGGGCAGCTTGTTTTTGAAAAAGTTCTGACAAAGAAGTAGATTAAAGTGACCTCTTTAGAGATAGAATTAATGCATTTTTATTTTCCATCATTTTCATTTTGTCTCTTTTCACCATCCTCCCTGTTATGTCACACTCCAGCCTAACAATAATTTGAAGTATGCCGAAGTTTATTTGAGTGAACAAGAGCTCATCACCAGTTTATTTCTACCAGGCTGTAATGTGAAAGTCAAATTTACTGAAATGGGAAGGCACTGATCAACAAGTGCCATGTGGAATTCACAGAAGTCCATTACTCCAGATAAGAATTGCCAGTAACTACTTTACCAGAAGCCTTTGTGGCTGTAACCTGTGCCCGGAGAGAAGTGGACAGTTCGCTGCAGTGCCCAGAAACCTGTTTGATGAAAAAGCAGCTTTGTTTCAGGAGCCCCTTGGTTGCTCTCTATGCTGGCTGTGTGGTTGGTTGTCCAGGGCTTTTACCTGGTTCATCAGTGTGACGGCCTGGTGATAACTGGTTTTTTGTTTGCGTTTTTTCCTCCTTATTTTGAAAAAAAAATTTTTGTATTAACTTTGTTCATTCTTGTCTCTTACTTCGAAGAGCTCTAATACCTCGCTGAAGCTGCAGAGGAAACCTCGGGAAAGTGATTTTGAAACAATTAAACTGATCAGTAATGGAGCTTATGGGTGAGTAATCCCTGACTGTGACAGCTCTTTTTCATTTTAGTTTTGCTTAATTTTCCCTTTTATCTTACTTCAGGGTTCTCTGTGTGAGGGAGTGGGTTTGCACCCTGCTTTTTTCATTTTGCATTATTGTTTTGTTACTAGTATTTTAAGTTCACAAGGTTTTGGAAAGTTTTCTAGGCAGTAATGAATTACTTTGTGCTGCAGTAAATCAAAGTACTGAATACTACATCAGAAGGATTTTTTAGAATCAGGTATCATGCCGAAGATGAAATGTGAATAAATCAAAGGGCACATTTAAGCTCACCTTTATAACACTGCAAAAAGTCTGTGTTTATGCAGATGTGAGAGAGAATTATATATCATCTATAGGGAGACAGATTCATAAAAATGAGTGCTTGCTTGACCCAGAAGTATCATTGCAATAGAAACAAATTACCTGAAGTAGACCAAGCAGTGTTTTGTTACTTTATGGATGCTATTCTAGTTCTCAAATTTTAGCCAATTAGCTATAAAGGAATTGCTATTTATTTTGTTTGTTTCTGGGTTTGTTTACATATCATTTACTGCCTAGTGATAATCTGAAGATATCCTAGAAGGCCAAGAGAAAATTCTGGTAACCTGGGGCTTGAAATGAACACAGAATATTTTCTGGAAGTACTTTGCAGTATGGTGTCTGTCTTCAGTCCCTTCTTTTGATCCTGTACTATATGTTAGATCCTTGTTTGGCTCCTCCTCTGCACTGAAATATATCAAGACAGGAGCTGTTGTTCTGTGTAACCTGCAGGAACAAGAGGGGTGTAAACTGGCTCAAAAAAGAGGTTTGCATCTTGAGGTGAGGAGCCCACTGCCAAATGAGCCAATGTCACAGCCTGGCAGAGGAGGAGGGTGGTGCTGCTTTCCAGCACAAACCCCATTAGACTGACTCTTGCTTGAGGTGGGAAGTGGCAGCGAGCTGCTGAGACTGAGCACTCTGTGAAGGGGTCTTGGACATAGGATAAAAAGCACCTGCAGTCTACCCACTGATGTTTTGTGTGCCTGCTGACTGGCCTGAGGCTGTTGGGCTCTCTCTGATGACATGAGTTCTGGAACAGGAGGCATTTAGTACTGCTTGGACTGTTGGCCATGGTGGCTTGTGTGGAAGGCTGCTTTGTGTCCAGATGTTTTTTCATAACTCAGCAAAAATCCCAAGCAAAATAGTAAAAGTTACAGTAAAGTTGCAGTAAAGTTACATAAATATTCAAATACAATTTCTCAGTAGTCATGCTGGTGCTATCTGGACTTCCTTCTGGCTAGCTCAGTACTAGAAGGAGGCCCAGAGCCCTGCAGGAATGAGATAAAAGAACAAAAGAGGCTCCTTCCCCAGAAGGGGTTCCAAAGCTTTATTCCGGATGCTTCCAGGGGAAAAGAGGAAGTTGGACTGGCTGTCTGTGGTATTTTAAACCTCCCGCCAGGGGCGGAGGGAACCCAGACCCCAGCCAGTCAGCTTAGGGTGGAGGGGAAGGGGGAGGGAAAGGACCATGAGAACCACGAGACAGGGCATAGGGGAGGTCAGGGAGAAGCCATTCTCAGTGCTACACAAACCATGTATACGAAATACAACATAGTCAAGCTCTGCTTCATTAATTTTCTCAGAACTTCATCACAGACAAACTTGCTGCTTACCATTGTCTCACCTTCTCCCAGTTACCCCAGTACCTCCAAAGCCTGCCTCTCAGCAGTTAGCAGTAGATGCTACTCCCCTCCCTGGCTGTACCCCTCTCTTCTTCCCTTGGCAGATGTTAAGTCCCCTCCATTCCTCCCTTTCTCCGCTCTGCGCAGTTTCCAGATGCTGAGGGATGGGCAGAGGAAGGAGCAGCCGGGGTGTGGCACACAGCGGTCAGCAGTGAGGCTGGCACCTGCAGGCAGAGGTTCAGTGCACCTACTCCTGCCTCTTGCTCTGTAGGTGTCACAGCCAGAAGGAGGCTCAAAGAGCCATCAAGAAATACAGACTGGAGACAGCTGTCCACCTGAAACCAGGGACAAAAAGGGGAAAGCAAAACTGGAAAAGAGCAGATGAAAAGCCATGGCCTTCTATGGCACACACTTACGTTCTTTTCCTCATGTTTGTGGCAGGGAAAATCAAGACTTATTAATTTTCTTTTAAATGCCAATAATACAAAAATTGTCAGTGTAACGCTGTAAAAACTGAAGGATACCCTGATAGATATGTGAAGAAATGTGCTAGAGAATAACCAGCTTGGAGTATATCCAGGTTCTTCATGAGTCATTATTTTCATTAGCAAGTGTAAAAACAGGGGTAGGCTGCCTGGTTATAATGTGGTAGTATTAGTGGAAATTGGAAAGCTCATTACTTCAGTAGAGTGATATGACTTCCATCCTTAAGGAAGTAATAACAAAATAAATCTACTTCGTTTTTATTTTTTCTTTGAAGTGGCTGCTTCTTAGAAGAAAAAACAAAAATGAGAAAACAAAGCCTGTAGTGGGTTGACTCTGGCTAGATTCCTGGCACCTGCTAAAGCTACTCTGTCACTCCTCCACAACCGGACAGGAGAGAGGATATAGAGTGAAGGGTTCATGGGTTGATGTATAGACTAGGAGATGACTAGAAGTCAATTAAATACCAACACAGGCAAAACAGGCTTGAATTTGGGACATTAATTGAATTTATAGCTAAAAAAACCAGAGCAGAATAATGTGAAGTACAATGAGACCTTAAAAAAACCCCTTCCCCCCATCACTCCATCCCTCTCAGCTCTACTTCCTCCCCTGAATGGTGCAGGGACACAGGGAATGGGGATTGTGGTGAGCTCATGACGTGTTGTTCCTGCTGCTGCTCAGGGAGGAGAGTCCTTCCTCTGCTTGTGTGGGGTCCTTCCCACGGGAGACTGTTCTCCATGAATTTCTTCAGTATGAGTCCATCCCATGAACAACAGCCCTCCCCAGGGTGCTGCAGTGTGGGTCACTCTTCCGTGGGGTGCAGTTCTTCAGGCACAGCCTGTTACTGTGTGGGCCCACCAGGGTCACAAGTTGTACTAGGAAACCTGCTCCACTGTGGGCTCCTGTAGTCCTTCCCCTACCAACACCTTGCTATACAAACCCAATACATGGAGAAGGAAAGGAACACAGTGAAATGTGAGACAATAAACTTCTAAAAATGCTTACTCACTTCTAAAAGTGATGTTAGCATCTGTTCAATACTGTAAATTGAGGAGGCTTGTGTTCCTAAGTTGTCTAGGATATCACTTTTTCAAAACTATATGTGTGCTTGAATCTCTGCTATGTCAGATGGATTGTAAAATCAACAGACCATTTTTCTAATCTTTATTGAAGTAGGGCTTGCTTTTTGCTATATTGGCACCAATACAGTTGGTGGTTAATTTAGTCAAAAGTTATGGTCAAGTTTAAAGGGGAACACATCAAGATAACCTAAATGCTGTGTAACTCATTTATGAAATGGAGTGTCATAAACCAGTAATACCTATTTCTTGTGAACATAAAGCAAGAAACTATCCTGAAAGCATTTTTTGTAGTTTATTTACAAGTGTAAGTAGCTGAAACAAAAGTTACTGCTGTTATGCTATAACGTGTGTATTTTCCCTCCTATGTTTTTCCAGGCTATTAATTTTTTGAAACAATCTAAATGTATGTGAATTCTGCCTGTGCTTCATCGATTCATTCTCTAGAATATGTCAGTGGGCACATTCTGTGCTCTTACTAAAGCTGCAGTGTGCTGTTGCAGTATTTTACTTATTTTGAGGCTATAATGGAAGGTTTAAATCTAAACTAATTAAGGAGGACCCTGTAACATTATTTTCCTTTGCTGTGGTGTTTTTGCTTTTTTCAGTGAAATGGAAAGCTTTAATTACTTGACAGTGTAATTGTTGGTCTTGGCATGTTGTAGCAGAAATTTGTCAGATATGTTAAATTTGATGAATTTAAATATAAACTATTGGTTTCGTGAAGGTTTGAGTAAATGTCTTAGCAGTTCTCTGCTTTTAATTGATTGGGTAAACTCATCTGTGGTGCAATTAAATGAATGTGTAGTACATGAGGTGTAGAAGATGAGATGAGGCTTTTGGGAATGACTAGGAATATCCAAGAAGTTAAACAAGCTGTGAATCAGTAAATGTGTAGGATTCTGGCCAAGTCACTAATGGTTTCACAAGCTGTTTATCTGACTTTCTTCAGCCAGACAAAACTCATATTTCCCAAATCTTAAATTTTTACTTTAATCACAAGATTTTTTCCGTATTCCAGCTTGTGAGAGGTGGCAGGTGGTAGTAGTGCTTCATCTCTTCAACTTGCCATCAGCCTGAACTCTTGAAGGAATTCAACAAAATAAAAATTACATTTAATTTCAGGGAAGTAGGTGATATTAGTTCAGTGTTTCTTCAATGTATAAATGTATCAGTTTAAAGCAAATACTTGATACCACTTTTGCTCCTGCTGGAATGCTTTTGGTTTTGCTAGGATGGTAATGTCAGTATGTACAAGACCTACTGACAAATGATGTTGCTTGATAAATTTAGAAACTCAGAAGCAGTGTGTCTGGAGTAGCTGCTGCATGTAATTTGTGAGTACTTCTTCTGTCCCTTCTCGACTTTATTGATAGTATTTGCTTATGTATAGTTGTATTTGGAGGAGGATTAAGAAAGTTACCAGCTATAGAATAAAGCCCCATCAGTCAGGTTAATTCATCATCAGCCTGGCAGCCGCTAGTTCAAAAGTGGAAGGGGACAGGTGGGAGTGTGACTTTTTAGGTTCATTAAAGTAGCACAAGACAGTTTACCCATCAGAATTTTGGACTGCAGTTTCATTACTTTGAATCTGTGTTTTCTAGCTGCCATAAAGATAGAAGGCATTGGTACTGTTAGGTATGGAGAGGTGGTTTTATTACTCAAAATTGATGACATATTAGAACTACTAGGATTAATACCAATTGTGAGAGATGGATCAAAGCCATCATGTTCTCTTTGTCATACGGTCAGCTTCTCATTTCCTTTTGGGCAGACTAGGATAACTCTGAAATATTGCAAGAAGGGTGGGTGCATTGTCCGAGAGCTGCAGCGCTTTAGCTAGCATTTCCTCCTGCCCCCAAATAACTCTGATCTGGTCACAGGCACTGCTTTGTTAGGAGGTGGTGCAGTGCTGTTTTTAAATTCTGATCTGAAATAGCTACCTATAGACTTTACCAAATAATATAAACCACAGCTTCACAAGTAGCTTCTCTTCACTGGAGGCAGCATGAGACATAATTCCAGGGCTGAGCAGAATCTAGCAATCACTTCTTAGGAAATGGCTAGTAAAAATGAAGCAGAGTTCCTGGTCAGCATGTATAATTTTTAAGCAGTAGGTACAGTGCCTAATTCAGGAACCCAGTTAAATATTTTAGTTTGTTTTTGTCATCTTACCAGTTCTGCAGTGTTTTATAGTTGTGCCTAACTAGAGTTACTATAGAGGCAGATTTTCAGGCTGAGATTTATGTTGAACGTGAAATAAGGTAAAGTTTGGACACTGCCAAATGATTATTTTTATTCTTTATGAATGTTCTTATTTCTCTTGAAAGCTAAGCTTTTTTGCTGTGTTGAGCTACAGCATCAGTAAAATACAGAGCACTTGCATACCTGCTGAAATTTCCACAGTGAAATCAGGGGATGCTTTGGAAGCTCTTGTTGCTGTGTTATGAAAACAGGAAAATGAGGGAAGATAGGAAATCAAATTCTTCATTCGGAGCAATAGGAGGATGCAACAGTACCTGCTGGTTGTGGCTTTGCAGGGCAACAGGGCATGCCACTGTCATTCAGTGGATTGACAGGACAGTCTGGGTACTCTCCCTACACTGTTTTGTGTCACAGAATCCTTGAATTTGAAATTGTCTTCCTAATACACTGAAGATCATGAGCAGCATTTGATGATTAACATGCTGCTAGCAGGGTTATAATTTTCTTCGTAAGGCATAAATATTGTTTGCTGGGGTTAATGTGACCAGAGGATGTGAGGGATATTGGACATTTTTGTACGTTTAAGATCATTTAGAAGCATTCTGTACAGCATAAACAGTGTTTGCATGTGTAAAAGCAGGAGACACTATCGTGTTGCAGTTGTCTTGTGTGTCTGGTACATTTGAGCTAAACAGCTTTTTTTCTGAGAAACAACAGAATCCTATTGGAAAGTTACCTTCTTGAGACTGTAAGACTGAAGAGGCAGTTTAGGCAGCTGGGAAAATATAGCAGGTATTTGCAGGACTAGATAGTCCTTGAAACTTACTCTTTAATAATTTTAAAATATACTAGTAATGATCTTGTAGGTGTGTATGATCTGAAATGAGGGTTTATTAAGATGCTGTAATAATATGCTGTGGTTTCTGTGCCTTTTAAGAATCCATCTTGGCACACTGTCCAGTTTGAAAACTCTAGAGAAATACTTGTATGCCAAGTCCTCAGTCAGTCCTTAGTTCATTCATGTAATTACGTTTTTTCGAAGCATGGAGACTTCAGGCAATAATTTTCTACATGCCGGGAATGTGGAGAGGGAGTGAAACAGGTAAAATAAAAGATATTACAGGAGTTTATGAAACTGACAGGAGAAAGCAACAAATGAGAGAGGAAAACCAAAATGTGAGGGAAAGAAAAGCACGGGAGGGGCTTTAAGAGTTGGAGAGAGACGTGAATATGAGAGAAGCAGTAGGAAAAGTTACAGGGCACAAGGCATGAAGTCAGCAGGGAGGAGTACTGAGCTGAATAACTCAGTCTTTATTCCAGCTTGGGAGGGGCAGAAGAGAATGAGACTTAGTAGGAGGCACAAAGGGTGGGGTTTGTCATGGGTTTTGCCCAAGGTAGTTTTTACCCACTTTCATAATTGTGTAATGCCTTCTACCTGCCCTATGCTCAGACAAGAATGAGGGATTAATGAAAGCTTTTGGAATCAGTAAGACAACCTATGCTGTCTAGAAAGTTTTCCTTCACAAGTAGAAGTCCTAATTTTTTTTAGTACCTATAACTTTGGTAGCTGTGTGAAGGTCTTTATAGGTATAGTAAGGCCAGTGTTACTTTTTGTGTTTATATAAATAATTGTATGCTTATAGTTGGACCTCATGGGGATAATTAATTGAATTCTAAAAACTTCACCATTGAACCCCATTTCCTCTCCCTTCCCCCTTTGATTTTCTCCTTTGAGTGCTTTCTTTCCATAAGAAAGAGAATTCCACAGCGATAATTATATACTAGAGATGGTGTAAGCAATTAAGCACTATAAAGCAGATTTCAAGCAAGTAAAGATGTTCAGGACTTGCCTCAAGGGATTTTGACAAGTGCAGCAGTAAAGTCCTTCTGAGTATTTCACAGCAGTATAATACCTTCTCCTTAGACTTGAAAGACAGAAGAGTTGCCCAAGTGAGATTTTTTTTCCTTTGTTCCCCTCACTGCATTGACTTTACCTAACCAAATACACAGGAAACTTTGTATCCACCACCCCAGTGGAAGTTCTGCAAGTCGAGATAAACCATAGCCCCCTGCGACCATGTAGTTAACACAGTGATCTTTGTTTTGGGTTGTCTGCTGGTGACCTTCCTCTGATAGGGATCAGTGCTGATGTCAGAGACTGAACAAGAACGGGAGATTTTGCACCTGGTAATGAGGAGACAGCCCTTCAAGCAACTTCTAGGCAGCTGTCATAAGAGACCTGTGATATGTTTTAAAATCCCCTAGACTGAGTCTGAGTCATAATTTCCTTTCAGCACACCTACTGAATAAGCAAGCATTTGTCACAGTGATTTATAACACTGTGCCATAGCTGGATTTTGTGTGTAATCCTTTGTTGATGGGAATGACTGAAATCTGCCTGGGCTAAAAGCATTTGCTATTGTATCTGCTGTTATATTTGCTGTTGTTTGGTTGGGAGGGAGAGGGAAGGGCAGGCGAGCTGTTTGTTTTAGTTTGAATACTAATTTGTGTTGACTGAGATTCATCCTGGTTTTTAAACAAAATAACATTTGTTAACATTCTTTAATGTGAAAGACTACATTGAGTTGAAAGCAAGTTTTTTTATAATATGTATAGTTTTTAAAAAATTGAGTGAAAAATGTATTTTCAAATACATTTTTAGCAGTTGACCAGACTTTTTTCTTTTTCTCTCCCATTTGAACTTTGCAGTGCGGTTTATTTTGTGAGACACAAAGAAACCAGACAAAGATTTGCCATGAAGAAAATTAATAAGCAAAATCTTATCCTGAGAAACCAGATCCAACAGGCCTTTGTTGAGCGTGATATCCTGACATTTGCAGAAAATCCATTTGTTGTCAGCATGTATTGCTCCTTTGAAACACGACGTCATTTATGTATGGTCATGGAATATGTAGAAGGTAAAATTGCTCTTCTGTTTTACAGAGGAAGAAGAGAACCTCCTTACACCCCAAAAGAAAAATAACCCATATGGTACTTGATTTAAAAAGGGCCCCCTGTGTGTCCTCCATACTCGGGCAATTCAGATTTAGGAACCACATCTAACAGCAAGGTGGTTTTTTATTTTTTTTCACCAGTCATTATCTCCCAGTAAACAGCTTGTAAAATACTTGTGTTCCAGCTATAATGGGAAATAACTGCTCTTAGAGTAAGTTCCTTGTAGATTGTAATCGACGGTGTGCTAATATTCAAAGTTCATGTGGAAATGTTTGCTTTTTTCTGGAGCTGAAATTTTCATTAGCAAGTGTTGGGGGATTTGAAGTAGTTATTTTTACAAAGAAAGAGGAAAAAGGAGACATTTTGAAATGGTGCTAATGCTGAAGGAGAACAGTGGGCAGAAGCAGTTCTGAAGAGATACCCAGGTATGATTCTGTGGGCTTCTACCACCCCTCATTCCCCCAGTTTATTTGTTCATTTTCTCCTTAGGTAGCAGTATGTTACTGGTTTTCAGCTGAATCCTTGTAGTGCTGTCTCCCAGCTCCACCCTATTTCCAGTACAGTAGTTGGTTGAAGCATCTGACTAGAAAATAAAAATTTATGGCTGCAGTTTGTGCTCCTTTCAGCATCATATGTGGTTTTTACTGATACACCTTAGAATTTATAGAGTCATCTGGAGCATTTGTACTGTTTCCACAGGTGGAGATTGTGCTACTTTGATGAAGAATATGGGTCCCTTACCTGTAGACATGGCAAGGATGTACTTTGCAGAGACTGTTCTGGCCTTGGAATACCTTCATAATTATGGAATTGTACACAGGGATTTGAAACCTGACAAGTATGTTTATAGAATATAACTCAAGGAGGAGTTTGAAATTGTTAGATAAAACATGAAAGGTTTAGACTTGCTTTTATTTTTTTTATTGTAAATGATATGTAGATTCACAATTCCTTCACAAGATTTAAATTTTCATTACTTTTGCTTACAGAAAATGCATTTTTTTTCCAAAAGAGCTGTTAAGAATTTTCTGCGTTTAAGATGGAAGAAGCTATCAGAGTGCCTAAAAACAAAAAAAAAAGTCTTTATTCTTCTGTTTAGAATGGAGGGAAACACATTTTAGTCATTAGGAAAAAAATTTTTTCGAAGTATACTTGAACCACTGATACAAAATATCATCAACTTCCAGGTATTTGCATTTTTGAAGACAAGATTGACCAGTTTCAGAAAATCTCCTGTTGCATGGATTTTGGGGGTTACTTCGTTTTTTGAGGGGATTAGGGTTTTCAATTTCAGTATTTATAAGTACAGTGTTGCTCCTGTTGTATATGTATTGTGATGTAAGTTAACATCACAGCAAGTAGCTGAAATATGAAGTATGGCCCTTGCAACTCCATTAATATTCTCCCTGTTTCACAATAAAAAAAAAAAAAGAACTGAAGTAATGGGTGTTGATTGACAATACCTTCATAGCATGATACCTTAGGACAGTATAGTATTAGTTGCTAGCTTAATACCCTGAGGTTTTTTTCCAAATGTGTGACTGACCCGGCTTGTTATGGATGGAAAATACTCACCTCACTTCAAACATGACATGTATTCTATTTTAGGTTTTTCACGTGTTAAGTGTTTCCTCAAAGCTTCAATTGCTCAGCTCTCAAGACCTCTATAGTTCTATAAGATGTTGTTTGGTTGCACATAAAAAGTTTGTTTACTTCTGATAGCAATAGTAACAAATGTGAGACTTAGATTTTTAACCTGTTTATTCTGTACCAGTTAAAGTACTTTCTAAGCTGCGTTTCTGACTTTAGAGTGCTAATGAAACATTTTCCTCTAAGAATTAGAATTGTAATAGTAATAACAATGAGAAGCACATAATGTTGAATTACATCACAGTGTCTTGAAAACTTTCTATTTTCAGTCTGTTGGTAACATCCATGGGCCACATAAAGCTTACAGACTTCGGCCTGTCGAAAGTGGGGCTAATGAGTTTAACTACCAATCTGTACGAGGGTCACATTGAGAAGGATGCCAGAGAATTCCTTGACAAACAAGTAAGAAATGGCGTTTTTCATTTCCATTTACATGAAGTGAAATTTTGACAGCAGAACATACTGTAATACTGAAAAAAAGTAGTTATTTCTGCATTGGTGTTCCAATTGACTGTGTCAAGTCCTTTAACTGGTGCTCTGAAGATTATCCTAGGCTTTTTCCTTTTTTACATTAAGATCTGTTAGTAAGATGAACAATCTAATTGTGTGCAAGTGAGTCTGTGAGAGAGACTGATGGGAAGCTGTTTTCTAAAGAACTCACAAGTCTCAGCAGAGTACTTGTGGAGCTCATTGTGTGTTGTACAACCAAAGGTGCTAAAATCTGTGCTAAAGCCCATTTCACTTTAAGCATGCCTCATTACTGTTGCTCGCAATCTGTTCATTGTAAAAGTTACTTAAGATAAAACCATCACAACTTTAATATAAGGATAACAATGTGTTTTATGTTAAATGAGATGCTTGCCATGTTGGACTCCTGTGTACAAAGCACAAAGTGTCCTTTGCATGACAGATACGCTAATGTTGATTATGATGCCTCTTAATGTAGGTTGTTCTGGAAACGTAAGTTGTTATGCAAACTCAGCAGACTAAACCCAACTGAATTCCATTTTTTCCATGTTCTCATATTAATTTACGTGTCAGGAATTACAAATAATGTGACATCTCAATTAAGACTTGCTTTGCCATTGTGCTTGTTTTCTTTCTTCTAGGTCTGTGGTACACCTGAATACATAGCTCCTGAAGTGATACTGAGACAGGGTTATGGAAAACCAGTGGACTGGTGGGCTATGGGAATTATTCTTTATGAATTTCTTGTTGGATGTGTGCCATTCTTTGGAGATACACCAGAAGAGCTCTTTGGACAAGTAATCAGTGGTGAGTATCATCACTAAAAAAACCAAAATCTGTTAATAGTAAACATATTTCAATTTTGCTGATAGACTACACAATTTGCTGTCAAAGCAGTAACAATTAATTCAGATTAAAAGCTGAACTTAGTGTATATTGTTGTTAAGTACAGAAATTTGTTGACATAGATTCCAGGGGTTAAGCTGCACTGTATGGAAGAGAGAAGCTGTGTTAGTTAAAAAGTAGTGCCACTCTGCACTAGTGATTTCTGTCTTTAGTAGAGAAATTGTACCAGAGGAGAAACAGAAAATAAATTTGTGTAAATGGGAAAATGCCTCATGGCACAATAAAGAAATTAACCAAGAAGTAATAAAACTCTAAAACAAATGTCTCCCAAATAATAAATAATGAGAAGAAGAAAGAAACTAATTCAGTTCACAGATTGTTAATGATTTCATTGGTGAATGTTGGAGTGTAATGTTACTTCTGTAGCAGCTGTTCTTCTTTCATTTAAAATTCAATAATCTTTCAGATCTTAACCTGCAAACTGACCCTAAGTACTGATATGTGTCTTGTGACAAAACTGAATGATAATTAAACAGAATTGTTTGCTATCCTACCTGCTGTTTCCATAAATTTCCCAAATGCATCGGTGCAGAGGGTCACTATTTATGATGCAAGGTTAGCAGAATGGCACCTCTGTTACTAAGTATTTCCCAGTCTGTTTTATGGTCTGCTTAAAAAGTCCAATAGGCAAGAATGTATCTCTGGTTCCTCATTCTGTGAGAATGCAACAAATCCCCTTTTGTACTTAAGGAGACATTCTGTTCCCATCTTTTTTTTCTCTATCTCTGAGGCTGAAAGCCAGACTTGTTTGTAAACTATTAAAATGCATGTGACATTCTGTGTGTTCATGGATTTATAACCACGTTGTTTTCTGATGTGATATGCTGAGGCCTGAGTGGCAAGAAGAGTCAACTGTTTAATTAACACAACCAGTACACGCTGTCTGTTTTCTGGGTGTCCCATGGCTG
>WBND01000229.1:641044-664413 GCA_013398595.1 Tychaedon coryphoeus | reverse complement strand
GTTTTTATCCTTATGCTTCCTGACTGGGAGAAAGGAAGGGAATAGTCTGAAAATTAATGACAAAATTTGTATTTTAGGCTTTTTTTTGCATGTGGCATTAATTTTACCTTTTGTAAAAGATTCTCATGTGTTGTAGTCTAGCTGATAGTTTTGTGAATATCTTCATCTGTTTGAATTTGTCAATTTTTCTTACAGAATTTATTTGTAGAAGTGTATTTGTAAACATCTATCCCCACTCACCTTCCAAGACTGTTGGCTGGCTCAGTTTATTGTTTTGATGTTGATTTGTCAGTTGTTTCTCTTTTATTTGAAATATCCTTACCTACTGAAATAATTCTTAGTATCTCTAGAAGAAATCTAGTTGGATATGTTTCCTGTGCTAAAATAAATTATCCCCTTCTATTTGACTGTAAGAGCCATCTTAAGGAACCAAACTGTAGCCTAGATTTTTTTTCCAATTTCTGTGAGTAAAATCTACATTCTGTTAAAAATTCTACTTTAAAATCTTGTTGCCCTATTTTTCATGGTAGGTTGCCTTTCCTGCCCTCAGGTTGTGCAAGGACAGCTGTGGGAAGCCTCAGTGTAAGCTTAGATACCTCAAGTGATAAGAATTTAAAATACTACTCCAGAAACAGGTTACATTTCACATCTGTTTAAATCAGTACCTTTCCTTAACCTGAAATACAAAGGTTAAATCTACATGTAGCTTCTGATAATTATTTATCCAGTTATGATTATTGTATAGAAGAAATCTAGATCATAAAATGACAACAGAATCCTTAGAGCTTTCTGGAGCTCCAGGTATGTTGTCTCTTTGATGCCAAAACCTTCCCAAGAAACTTCTGCAGAGTTTTGTCAAAACATTTTTGATGGAGGCAGCTTCCACTAAAAATCAGGCAAACCTTACAGTTTATAGGCTGTTAGAAAGTTCACATTCGTACACAGCGTATCCTGTCTTGATTGCATGGTTTAGGTCGAGCTTGCCATGAAGTGCAAAACCCATAGTAGTATAAGAGTCAGTAGAGGGAGAGATGGTATGGAAATATGAGACTCTTGAAAAGAAGCTTCATTGTCATGTATGTCACCATGAGCACAGTCTGACACCTTGACCCTTAGTCATGGGAGTAATGATTTCAGGGAGTCTACTAACATTAAAGAAGGAACACAGATGTGAGAGCAACTGCCAGGTCAGGTCAGCAGTTTCCATCTCAACAACAGTTTCCATGGAACAAAACTACAGTTTAAACCATGATTTAGTGAGGGAAGAGAGAGTATACAAGTTGTGCTAATATTTTGGAAGTTTTCCGTGAGCCAAGCATTCATTCTGCTGCTAAACACAGTTTTTTGTTAAATGATACTTCCAAAGGAAATGGGAACATGGTATGTTTATGCAGTCTGTATAGAGAGTATAAAAATTAGAAATAATTGGTATGCAGCGGAGTAAGTTGAAAAAGTTGCTTTTACTCTCCTTTGCTTTTAGGTCACTTTTGAGAGCATGCAGTTTATGCTGGGATCAGACTTCAGCAATATCAAACGACTTTCTTTTGTTTCAGATGAAATCAACTGGCCTGAAAAGGATGAAGCACCGCCTCCAGATGCACAGGATCTAATTACTCTGTTACTTAGGCAGAATCCTTTGGAAAGACTGGGAACAGGTTAAGAGAGACTAATTTTAAATTGTTAATGTACTAGAAATAGCTTCTGTATTCAGCATTGGGAGCTTTTGTTCACCTGTTTGTTTTGCTTGGGAAACATCTGTCATGACATGCAGTATGACAACATGCCAGGATAATTTATAGATTCAGACCAGTAATATGAACTTAAGATGATGATGTCCATCCTGGTTTTTGAGGGACTTACATGTGCTCATTTGCATTTACTCTTCTCCAAATTTGATAAATATAACAGGAATTTCTCAAAGATCCTGTTAGTCAGTGAATGGGATTTCTTCATGACTACAGTATTAAATGACTAAATGCAGAAATCTAGGAGGGGGATCAATACTCAGCTTCCTTTTTCAGAAGTATCTTAGGCTGGCAGATTAATTCTCCAGGTGTTAGGGCAGGTGATGAATACTCAAACTACTTATTCAGAAATGACTGTCTGGAGTTGTGTGGTGGGAAGTCTTGTCATTCTCATTTATCAAGCACTACTGCCTTCTATGAAGAAGAGCTGAAATAAAACGGAATGATAAGGAAGTATTAAGACTTCCATAGTCTAATGAATGAATGTGCATTTATGTAATAAGAGTTTATTTGCTGGTTGATTGACCAGGATTTATTCTTCTGTGAGAAGCAGTAATGAATATTGTATGTAATTTTTAAGTGTTAATGTATGGGAACCCAAGTCACTGGCTGCCATCCCTTTAGGTAAACACAGAAAAAAAAAAAAAAAGCCTCCTAATAAAAGAGCCCAAATATAAAGGTATAGTCTTATTTACAGTGAACATTGTATGCCATGAAGAGAAATATGTTTGGGATGCTAAGGAAACCATGCCACAGCTTGAGTCAGCATGAGAGTACTTGGCGAATTGCTCACAAAACTGAGTCCAATTGTGCTGCACATTTTTAGGCCTAATTAAAAAGAGGCATAAGGAATCAGTTCATAACTGGCCTTATCACAGCTGCTTGGGGGAAACATGATTATAACCCAGATCCTAAGTACTATTGACATAGTCCCAAATGACATGTTTTCCTTCCTTTGGCTTCCTTCAAGGCATGATGATGTGACTGATATGAATGAACTGCATGTCTCTCACAACCTGGATGTCTGGGATCTGTGTGAACACCCCATAGACTTCACTGTAATTGATGGTCTGGACTAAGTGGCATCCAGTGAAATTTATTGCTGTCCCCTCACGTTGAACAAGCTAGGATTGAGGAAGGTGTGATGCCCCAGGAGCTTCTCTACTTGCTGCCTGCTTCACCTGCTGCAGAGGGAACCAATACCAAAGACAGAATGAAAATCCACAACTAGTTTTATTCCCTTGTTTTAAGTGCACTCTTTCCAGGCATTGTTTCATTGCCAGAATGATTTTCCTGGTAAACACAGTGTTAATTCAAGACTGTTGCCCTGTGAGAGGCTGGATCTGAAGTGGATTACAAATTCTGTGTCCGTTGCTATACATTTGGTGGAGATGAGTGAGGTGACGCTGGCCTAAATACTGAATGGTCAGTGCCACAATATGAAGCACCTGTGGTGCTCAGTTAGGAACCGATATATTTAAAGCCTCTAGTCTCTCTAAGAGTTGACAGTCTGAAGAAGGAAAAAAAGATAGCTATTTCTTTGAAGCAGGGCGTTCAGAAACCGCAGCAAAGCTGTAGGATCCTTAAGTGTTAGAATCAGCTCACAGAAATGGAGGCTGCAGTGTGACAGGTCCCACATGGGTAGTTAAAAACAGCATGGTTTATGCCAGGCTGCTCCATGCGTTTCAAATGACAGTCCTGTCTGTTTAACATGTATTAACAAGCTGCATAACACTTCATGAAAATCGTAGTTGTTTACTTGCTCAGGAGACCTGAGCGGGAAAGGCAAGTTGAAAGAAAAGAGATGGATACTATACTTACTTTGAAGAAGGAAAACAGCAGTAAAAAGACTTCTTTGGTCTTGAAGTGTGTGATACCAATCAAGAATTTTACAATTCTGATGTAATGTCCAATTACTGTGCTTAGAGAAATATTCACTGCTTAGCTAGTGACTTATGATGACATGTGATTTTGGTCTGCTTTGGGAAGATTTGGCTTCTTTGAATTTTTCCCTGGTGCAGTATAAAAAGTGAAGAGCCCAATCCAGAAATCTTAACACTGACTTAGAAACCAGTCCTGAAGATTTCATTTTTTTCTCTCGGTAGCCTGGACATAGAGAAGTATACATGCTGTATCAGTGTCCTGAGTTGACCCTGGCTGGCCACTAGGTACTGCAAGTCTCCTCCCTCCTCAGCTGGACGGGAGGAGAAAATATGCCAAAGGCTCGTGGGTTGAGATGAGGGCAGGAAGTTGCCATCATGGGCAAAGCATACTAAAACTCAGGGAAGTTAATTTAATTTATCACCAATTAACACCACTGCTTTACTTCCCCCTTCCAAGGAGGACGGGAAATGGGGGTTGTGGTCAGTGCATCACACACTGCCCCTGCTGCTCCTTCCTCCCCATGCCATTCCCCTGGTCCTGCAGGGTGCAGTCTTCAGGAACAGAGTGCTCCAGCATGGGTCCCCCATAGGGCCACAAGTTCTGCCAGCACCCATGCTCCAGCCTGGGCTCCTCTGTGCTGCAGGTGCTACCAGGGCACTGCTCCAGCACAGGCTTTTGCAGGGGGTCACAATCTACTTTGGAGGTCTACCCTGCTCCACCATGGGGTCCATCATGGGCTGCAGGTATATCTCTGCTCCACTGAGGTCCTCCATGGGCCTCCATGGAGTGCAGCTGTCTCACCATGATCTGCACCACAGGCCGCAGGGGAATCTCAGCTCCAGTGCCTGGAGCTCCTCTGCACCAGCCTTGGTGTCTGCAGTGTTGTTCTTCTCACCTGTTCTTGCTCCTGTCTTCCTGGCTGCTGTTGTGCAGCAACATATAGAGAAAGAGGAAGCAACATACAGAAGATAGAGAGGAAGGCTGCTTCTCACAGAAGCCACGCTTGTAGCCTCCCCGCTGCCAAAACAATGCGACATAAGCCCAAAACAAGCTGGCAGCAGGTCTTGTTGCTACAGGTTACTTGTTCAGGTTTTAGAATTAGATGAATGTTTATTAATGACATCATATTCCACCTTCCCAGACAAAATTTTCAGTGTTTCATTGGGTTCTTAGAGTTGTTTTCTAACTTCAAACTAGTGTAATCATTAAACACACATTAAACGAGCCGGCAGTAATAAATAAGAGAAATGATAGGGTATTTCCTATGGAATTGTGTATTGCTGTCATAAAACATTGAAAGGATCTCTTAAGTCAGCAATACTATTTATATTGAGCAACTATTCAGAATCATTCCGCATTACTTTATAACTTGTACTTATCTAGTGCACATATTTATATTTGCAGAATGACATTTGATGATTCTGACTAATGTGTAGCCAACAGATTAGTACATCCAGAAAAATAAAAATCTTAAAAAGTAAGGCAATAAACTGTTAAGAGACATTCCAGTAACAAAACAGGCAGAGAGTATTTCTGACAGGTTTAGGTTTTCCCATTCTAATGGGAATGGGTAGTGAATGTTCATGTGTACAGTGATGACTGTGCCTTTCCGTGATTATTTGCATTGTTGGCTAGGGGTTTAGTTCATTTAATGTCAGAGGATTTGGTACAGTTTCCTCAGTGTTTTCCTCTGGCTCCTCCAGGTGGTGCATATGAAGTAAAGCAGCATCAGTTCTTCAGGAGCCTTGACTGGAATAGTCTTCTCAGGCAGAAAGCAGAATTTATTCCACAGTTGGAGTCTGAAGATGACACAAGTTATTTTGACAGTAGGTGTTTTATGGTATTAAAAAAAGTGATGAATGCTTTAAGTAATCAGTGTCTTTGACTCTTGCTTACTGCTTTTAAAATCTCCTGTATCAGAGTCACTGACAGCTTGCAGTTTCACCAGTGAATTGAATTTCAGCAGAAATAATTTTAAGAATAAAACTAGATTTTTATTTAATATTAAAACTTGGTATGCTTGGTATCTTCCTGATAAATTCAGATATTTTATTACCCTTGTCTGTAGCTCGTTCTGAGAAATACCACCATATGGAAACTGAGGAAGAAGATGATACCAATGATGAAGATTTTAATTTAGAGATAAGACAATTTTCCTCATGTTCACACAGATTTTCAAAAGTAAGTAAAAATTTCTGTAATCTTAGTATGTATTGTTCTTCTTTTGCAAATTTTGGAAGTGTTAAATATAAAAGGGATATATAGGATCTTGTTTTCTCTTAACATGAAGTTAACTGAAATTGAGCAAGAATACAGTGAATACCATTAAATCAAAATATGGGAAAATTATGTAGAAAAGTTACTTCTTGAATCTTTAAGATACTAATGGAAAATTATATAAATATGATGGTCCTTTCTGTAAAAGACTAATCATAGCATAACAGAAAGTGTCAAGGAAGCATTCTGTTAAATGCTGATGCACGTTCTTTTCATTGGTTTCTTTATATATAGTTTTCATGTTGCTGCAGTTGTGGCCTGGATATCTTGTAGGTGACAGTGTAACAAATATTACAGTATGATCATGTGTTAGGTATTAATTTAATAACATTTGACCAAAGGAAAAAGCAAGGTAATGGTTAGCATGTGTTCCAGTCATAGAGAAATGTAGATTTGAGGGAGTGATCTGAATGTTCTGAATTGAAGGTAAAACTGCCCAAAAGCTAGTATACTCTAGTAACTGAGATGAGGGCTAATTATTGCTGGTCAGAGATCTGTAGGAGCAGAGTGGGCATGCTCAGGCAATACAGTGGAGGGTGAATTGGGAGGAAGTAATGGAAGAGAACACTCAGGATTTTGGCTTTACTGTCTTGGTTCACCGTATTCATAAAATGAGGAGAAGACTGATAAATTCATAGTGGGAAGAGGCTCTATTTGGTTACCCATACATGAGGAGCCAAGAAAGCATTTTAAAAACATTAACTATTGGAAATTTGAAAAGGTTCAAGAAGTTTGCAGTTTGCAGTTTGAAATACTATATAAGCATTTAAAATCATAGAACTGTAGACCCTGCATATCTTTTTTTTTAATATCAAATATGTAGGTGATTATTCATTTTCTTGTGGGTTTTTTTTTCTTTAATAGGTTTTTAGTAGTATAGATAGAGTCATTCAAATTCAAGGTGAAGAAAAGGAAGATGCAGGAGACAAAGCAAAAAGTGTAGCATTGCCTTCTGTGGAATCTTTAAGCTGGAGTTCAGAATATTCTGAAATGTAAGTAGAGGGATGTATAGCAAGTCATTTATGTCCTGCTTGCCAGAGAGCAGGCCTCCTCATTTCATTAACTGCATGAGAGTTTTCTTATTTTTCATGCAGACAGCAAGTATCTACATCTGTCTCATCTGAGACTGACAGTAGCCGGCAGCAACGCAGTTCTGGTTTGCTTCCAAAATTGTCCGTATCAGCCGAAGGAGAACAGGATGATTCCACCAGCTCACGGGGACCCCGGGAGGAGCAGGAAAAGTCTGCATTTGTGAGCGAGGAAATAGCGCAAGACGAACCTGAAGTAACCACTCCAGCAAGTACAATCAGCAGCTCCACACTATCAGGTAGTTAGCAGTGTGTGTCTTGGCTTGACGGTACTACAAACAGTTGCAGACCACCTCCTGTGGCAGTAGCATTCATAGATTTAGAGGTCATGCATTTCAGAGCCACTCCTAAAAACAGCTGTCCCAACAGGGATCTGGTTTGGGATCAGGTCAGATCTAACACTTTCTACTACATGTGTGTTTTTAGGTAAGACTTCTCTTTGATGTACATCTTCCAGAGTATAGAGGATTTTCTTTGATTTGTGGAAGTCACTTCGGTCATTACAAATCTAGGAGGGTATTGCAAACCATTCTTTACTTAATTAATTTTGGGCGTCGTCTGCCTGCTCATATACTTGTTGCATTCCAGTAAACTCCAAGGCCTTTGTTTCTTGTCTACACATCTACCAGTCTTCAGCTTATTTCTCTTATGTACCTCAATGAATTTTCTCAAGATACACCCTTCTATTCCCAAGCCCTTGATTTCCCATAGAGTCCATGTTTTGTTCCCCCTCCCTCCTTTCTGTTCTGGAGAAAAAAAGTTTCCTCAGGGTCATTCATCTCCTTCCTGTGTCTAAAACCTTGATGTTGATTGTGCTGTATCCCAAGTCTCGCTTGCTATTCCCCAGGTCCCATGTGATGGTGTTGGCATTAACACAGCAGTTGCAGTGATAACTCAGACCGTGTGATCCTCTTCTTACACTCAACCAGTTATACTTAAGAGTAGTTTATTTTTTCTGTGGTCCATTAGCAAAAGGATATTCCATTTTCCCTCAATGTCTTTATCCCTTCTTCTTTCTACAGTTGGCAGTTTCTCAGAACATTTAGATCAAATAAATGGAAGAAGTGAGAGTGTGGACAGTACAGATAACTCTTCAAAGCCAGCTGGTGAAGCTGCATCTCACATGGCTCGACAGCGATTGGAAAACACAGAGAAAAAGAAGATCTCTGGAAAAGTCACAAAGTCCCTTTCTGCAAGTGCTTTGTCCCTCATGATCCCAGGAGGTAGAGATAAATACTTCTAGTTGAAACATTAATGATTTATGCTATGAATGATTTTGCTATGGGTTGAAATGTTAATGATTAATGTTGTGATTCAGATTCAAGGTTCTGTATAGTCCAGAATTGATTCTGTATCACTCTTCTTTGTTTCTCTTCTTGTTCACTTGTGTAATTAGTCAGTGCAATCTTGTCAGCAAGTTATGGAGCTCACACTTACAGCCTAGGGGCCTTCTCTGAGAGGCAAAAATCAGCTTTGTGGTGATTGCCTTGCTTGACCGTGAACATGCATGGCCTGATGCGACTTCAGTCATTGGCCCAACTGACAGTAGGGTTGTAGATTAAGTTTTAATGAGCTTACAAAAACAGATGTTTGTTATAGCAGCACATGACTAGTTCTCTCTCATCCCCCAAAGAAAAGCTGATGAACAGGAGAGCAGGGTCACAAAAATATAGATAAAATATAGATAGCATGTAGCCTTGTACCTGTACTACGCTGACTTAGATCAAGTGCTCAAAATTTGGAGCCAGAAGTAATGCAGTAAGTGGAGTTATAACAGTAATATTGAGTGTTTACATGTGAAGGATTGGTACTTTGTTGTCTTGTTGTTCAGAACTGAAGTCCAAACTGCTGCAATTGTATTCACATTTGCACAACCATGAGTACATAGTGCATTCAAGACAATAAAGTAAAACAAAGTTGGAATTGGTATTGTTGCAGTAAACTCTTCTGGTCTTTATGTGATGAAGTAGAATGTAGCAATGGAGCCTTGTTACAAACATTAAGCTACTGCCCTAGGTACCCAGCAGATATTGTGGTTTAATTGCAGTAGTCTTTATCTGTTTTTATCTATAACTGAAACCAAGGAAACAGCTAGCAATTTGTCAAGCATTGCTGGATTACTTGGGGAATTATTTTGGGTGTACTCATAATAACATTTGCTACCTTACTCTGATATTCTTTTCATCTGCATTTGCTGGGAAATGGCTGAGAATTGCTCTTGCACAGTTAACAATAAGTGTGTTTCCTGTGCAAAAGGAAAAAGCAGTCTGCATCTAACAAATAAACCCTTGCATTAAACAATACAGTTTATACTCCAGGGAAAATAATTAAGTTCTAATATCTGGTTTTTGAACTTCTCATTCACTAGCATGCATACCAGGTGAGGAGGAGGAGGAGGAGAGGTTATTTAGACAAAAGACAATGATGTATTCTAATACAAAGATATCATTAGGCTGAGCAAAATTTGGTGTGTGGTCAGAGTGTAATAGGCAGGTTTTTTTTTTCCAGATGTGTTTGGTGTTTCTCCTTTGGGAAGTCCTATGTCTCCTCATTCCCTATCATCCGACCTTTCATCATCCCGAGATTCTTCTCCCAGCCGTGATTCATCAATTGCTGCTGCAAGTCCTCATCAGCCGATTGTAATTCACAGTTCAGGAAAGAAGTATGGCTTTACCATCCGAGCAATCAGGGTTTACGTGGGTGACAGCGATATCTACACTGTGCACCACATCGTTTGGGTAAGATAATGCATGTTTCCATGCTGATGCATGACAAATTGCAATGATACGCCAAGCAATTTTTCTTACAATGAAATTCAAGAACAGTGTTGCCTGTAGGGAAGACAGCAAGGTATCCTTGGCAGAAACATTATCTACCTGTGATGTTGAACTTCTGAAACTTCACTTTAACTTTTGGCAAATTTGTCAGTTATAAAAATAGTGTCTTGAGTTCAGAGTACTGTGTTTTAGAAAACCAAAGGCTTGGTGCAGACCCTCTTTGATTTGGGTCAGGATCTGCAAATGTAGGAGGTTGTAAAGAGAAATTGTGGAAAAATAGGTGGAGTCTGTTAATCTGCATCAAGATTAATGAGAAGTCAACAGTACTTTACTAGGCACAAGTAAGCTGATCTAAAGCACTGATTTTCTGTTGTGTAGAAATGTACAGATTGTTTGGAACTGTGAACACTTTTGAGATTTGGATGGCGCAGGAAAAAGATTGACTGCCTTGAATAAATCATGTATTTTTTATCCTCCCTTCACTACACAGTTAGAGAGAGGCTAAAGCAGGTCTTTGGTTGTCAGCCTCCTTAACTGTAAAATAATTGCATACTTATGTACATATATATGCATTAATTTTATAATTTTTGTTGTAAAGAGTTATGATTTTATGTATTGTATAAATTACACTTACATAAATAGTGTGTATATATAAATTATTTCAACTACTCTAAAAAATTATTACCAATTTATCAAAAGACTTTAGTTTTGTACACTGCTTAGTTTTAAATATGTATTGTAGATTTTGAAGTAGCAGTGCTGATGTAGTGTACTACCCATTTTTTATTCATATTGTTTACCCCTTAGACCTATTAATCCATCAAAAACATTGAATCTGGAGAACTGGGTACATTTGGTGGATAACGGAATAAATTTAAAAAAAAAAGATTTCTTGCTACTGTGTAACATCACACAAGTGAAAGGAAGGGGAAAAATGGTACATTGCAGTAAAAGTTAAACCTTTTAAAGTATCATAAGTTTGTTGTTAAGCTCTGTTAGCACTATAGTCTTCAGTAGTGTCTGCATGACTTACAAAACTCATTTAAAAATATAATAAATTATTTAAACCACCTTCAAAATATTTTTCAATTGAGTTTGTTTTGATTTTGTCCTGCAACAGCTCTTCTAATGGGAAGCCTGGTGAATTTGAACCAAATGGAAACAATCCTTAACCATATGGTGGAGTTAATTTTTATTGTGGTTAGAGTACTGCATGTGACCATTACCTTAATTACATTAGTGTTTCTCACTATCAGATGCTAAAAATCATCTCAGTTCTGAAATTTACAGTGGGTAGTGAACTACCCCTTCTTATCATGCATGAAAACACCCTGTTTTACAGAGCTTACATAGTACCCATAAGAGACAGCAGTATTTCAGTGAGCTTTGAAACCATTCCAGGCCCCACCTAAATATAAAGTTTGAGCTAGTAGGGGATGGTGAAAGAGCTGAAAGTATTTTTCTTCTTCCTTTATATAACTGAGTATTTTAGATTTCTTCACTGACAACTAGTTTGGAGTTCATCTTGTGTATATTCTCTTCCTCTCTTTTTCAGAATGTAGAAGAAGGAGGTGCAGCTTACCAAGCAGGTTTAAAAGCTGGAGACCTGATTACTCATATCAATGGAGAGCCAGTGCATGGTCTTGTTCATACAGAAGTCATTGAATTGTTGTTGAAGGTAACTCTTGGACAGCTGGGATACTAAAGTGATTCCTGTTTTCATCTGCGATGGTGGGGTTATGTTTGTTTTCTTGGGTTTAGTTACTAGATTTTATTGTTCTTAGAAGTACAGTCTTGAAGCTGCTATTGCAGACTGGGAGAAGGGCCAGTGACTATAGGGTGCTGTGATTTTAGTTTCTCTGCCATAGACTGGCACTGATGCAGAGATAGCTGAAATAAATTTGAGGCAATGACACAAAGAGAGATGTCTCTGTCTCTCAAAAAAACTGACCTTTTTAAGCATATTCCCTAATTCCCACATCTTCATCAGATACTTCAGGCTTTTGATGATCATGATACTTCTCATTTTTCTTCTTTAAAAGTGGAATCAGTGAGGAAAAGTAAAAGCAAAGAATATGAAATATTTCCTTGCCTCTATAGAGGAGGTTGCTTTCATATTAAGGCCCAAAAGATTTTTGTCTCATGTATACCCTGGCGTGTCTGACAGACCTTCTTCGATTAATGTAATTCTCATCATGCAGCTTATTTCATTAATAATTTGTCAAATTTTTCTTTTGTGGAGATTTCTGAAGTCTGTCTTATTAGAAAATCACAGTTTTTCCATGGAAACAAACAAACAAAACAACTTTTATTTTCTCTGTAGCTCATCATATCTCATTTTTCATGTAATCTTTTCAGTGTAAGCTAATGTAGATCAGAATTACTTTAGAAAGCTGTATATTTGCTTCCTATATTATTAACAATTAATGGAGCTACATGCAGAGCTCTACGTATCACAGTGCGTAGTCAAGTTATAAGAGAAGTAAAGAAAAAAGCACTGGGAAGCAATGAGGTGATGAAAAAACATAAAAAAGCTAAACAAAGATTCAAAGTACGCTTTTTCTTCAGTCTTTATTTTATTTCTCTGAAACCAGGAGGAACTTCCAAGTTTTCCAACTTTGCAAGAAATATGTAAGAGAAAATTCTGTGACTTAAGACAATCAGCTGTGTGCTCATTTTCTAGGCTAGATACAGAAGAAGAAACATGACAACCCTGCACACTACTTACAAGAGTAAACTCAAAACAAGAGATTGTTGTTTATGCATAACTTAACTTGTTGGGCTGTATCATAAATTAATTTGGGCTATTGTGATTTCTTTGAAAGGAAGTCAACTGTAGGGGTATACAGTGCTGAGCAGGAGGTACAGATTTTTAAAACATAAAATCGGGGTAGTTCCCATATTTTTTATTGAGTCATCTCTCTGTGCCATCAGTGCTAAAAAGCTTAGGTTAATTATACTTGTTAACCCTTTTGAACAAGATAAAAATGTGTTTTGGGATTGACAATGGAGATTTCATTTTTCTCCTCTGTTTCATCATTGTAACAGTTGGCATCCTGAGACGTGAGTGGACCACTGTGCAGTTACAGCTGTTCTTTGTGGGAAAATCAGGCTTCAATAGAAGCTTCTTTCTTGAATTTTGCAGTCTTGGTTAATCCTTGGTGTCCTCCTGTCTATCTACAATTACTGGAATTACTCCTTGTCTTGGAGCTTGAGTGGAGGAAGTTAGGAAATACAGCAGAGTTTGGGAACTTCCCAATCCTCATTTTACTAACTATGGCTGGCAATGTCTGCAGAAACACTTCTTATTCTGGAGTTCATTTTAATTGCATTTGCTTGTATGGTGTAGAATCAGTTTAAGGCGGAGTCATCTTGTATTACTTGTATTACACCTAAAGCATCTTCCTTCATTTTGGCAGAGTGGCAACAAAGTCTCAGTAATGACAACTCCTTTTGAAAACACTTCCATCAAGACAGGACCTGTCAGGCGGAACAGCTACACGAGCCGAATGGTTAGGCGCAGTAAGAAGACCAAGAAGAAGGAGAGTTTAGAGAGGTGAGTAATCCTTAGCTTTCACAGTGAAGGCATTTCTTTGTTTGTGTGTGTGTGTGTACATAACACCAAATTTAAAATAGAGTTTTCTCTCATCTTCTGTATTTCTGCCTTCTTTCCTGAGATTCTGTGGCCTTTCAAGTCTTGTTTTGCCTAAACTAGATCTGCTAGAACAACCTCTAACAGTAGTGAATAACTGAGGTTGCATCTTAATTTGGCTTAACTATATAATTTTGCACTTGTTTAATTAAACTTTCTATTGCTAATGCCTATGAGAGTTTTTAACTTGATACATTCATGTACATTTTATAAATACGTTGCTAGTACTTTATACATATTTCTTCAGTTTTGATAGGTTGTTAAATTAAGAAAATAAAGATTTTTACTGATAAGGAAGTAATTGTTCTTCTGAAATATTGTGAGTAAATTTTAAAGTGAACAAAATTACTTACTGTGTCTATCCCACCTGTTACGTATCAGGATGTTTTCTAAACTTCACATTCTGCAATGTGTTTTGCTTTCATGTAAAGATAGGTTTACTAGTCTCATAGTGTCAGCTTGCATGAAATTTTCCTGTGTAATAGTATCTTCTGTGCACCTTAACTTAGGACTAACACTGTGTTTTTCTCACACAAGGAGAAGATCTCTCTTTAAAAAGCTGGCAAAGCAACCCTCACCTCTTCTTCATACAAGCAGAAGTTTTTCCTGCCTGAACCGATCCCTTTCTTCAGGGGAGAGCTTGCCTGGTTCTCCAACCCACAGCTTATCTCCTAGATCTCCTACCCCAAGCTACCGTTCCACTCCTGATTTTCCATCAGGTGAGTGTGAAGCAGTGAAGAGCAGAGGAAAAGGACTGGAAGGGTGCTGTACGTTTTGTGTCCTCTCACCGATCTGATATACTCTCCTAAGAGCAGTCAGCTCTGACAGACATAATCATAGAACAACTGTTTTCTGTCTGGAAAAGGGAAACAGATTCCTGATGCAAAACAAAAGGTGTTTTTATCATACAGAAGCACCTGAAAAGCAGTTGTCTCTTAAGTTTGTCCTGGTGTTTAAATCTCAGTCCAGTGGCTGAAAGTTGACTAATAAACCGTCCCAGTGAGCAACAAAAGAGAAAATTTTGCCTAAGAGAGGCTACATGATAAAACAGTGAAACTGGGATAAAAGTTGCTACATAATGGAACTAGGATGGCACTCAGGAATGCAGATTTATTGCTGAAAAGAGTACTGAAATATGGATCTCTCTGACTCCTAAATGCCTGCCCCTTTTTCCTCTTTTACTTCTGTCACAATTGTAGTGTGTACTAGAATTGACTGCTCTTGTTCAATCCCTGGGCAAAGGTAAATTATCTTGGAAAGCCTTGATGATTGCTTTGAAGTGTCAGAAAGCATTAGTTTTTCTATTTAAGTAGAAGCAAGAGATAGCTTAAAGGGGATGATGGAAGAGAGGAGAAAGGGAGAAACAGCAAATGTTACTGGAATGATGCAGGTTTTGCAATCTAAAACCTTTTGCACTTAAAGCCTTCCAAATTTTGGAACACTATGGCAGGAGACAGCACAGGACTTTTGTTCTGTTTCTTGCTGAATATTTAGACAAGATTGAAAAAGTCTTGCTAATCTTATGTTTGTTTGCTTGGTTTTTTGTTCTTTTTGTAGGTACTAACTCTTCCCAGAGTAGCTCCCCTAGTTCCAGTGCTCCCAATTCTCCAGCTGGTTCAGGGCACATAAGACCCAGCACTCTTCATGGCTTGGGTCCAAAGCTTGGTGGGCAAAGATACAGATCAGGAAGGCGCAAATCAGCTGGCAGCATTCCCCTGTCTCCTCTCGCACGGACACCTTCTCCGACACCCCAGCCAACATCTCCTCAGCGGTCTCCATCACCACTGCTGGGACATTCAATTGGAAATGCAAAAATAGCTCAGTCTTTTCCTAGCAAAATGCATTCGCCTCCAACTATTGTGAGGCATATTGTCAGGCCAAAGAGTGCAGAGCCACCAAGATCTCCACTGCTAAAGAGAGTCCAGTCTGAAGAGAAACTTGCACCCTCTTATGCCAGTGATAAAAAACACTTATGTTCACGAAAACACAGTCTGGAAGTGACCCAGGAAGAAGTGAATAGAGAACAGTCTCAAAGAGAAGTAACTCTTCAGAGCTTGGAGGAGAATGTATGTGACGTGCCATCGCTGACACGAGTCAGGCCTGCAGAGCAGGGCTGCTTGAAACGACCCATCTCCCGAAAATTGGGTAGACAAGAATCCATTGATGAGCTAGACAGAGAGAAGCTGAAGGTCAAGGTAGTTATGAAAAAGCAAGATTTTGCTGAAAAAGCGAATGCTGCTATACATGAACCTAGCAGTGAAACAGAAAATCCCAATACCTTAAGACTGGAAGAAAGAGACAAAAAGGCATTCCAGAAGGTATTAGAAAGATCAAACCAGTTTGAAATGAAAATTGTTACTGTGGAGACCCAGTCAGCTGGTGGCATACTCAAAGACACCCTTCAAAAGAATGCAAACTTGAGATCAAATGATGGTGTTGCTTTAGAATCACAGCTGTTGTGTCATGGGTCTCCCCCTACTGAACTCAGTCATATTTCCTACGACTTCAAAAGAACTTCCCCTTCATGTACCCTGCAAGATGTGCTACCTCAATCCTCTGACAAGATGCTAAATGGAAAGGGAGAAAACACAGATAAAATTGTACCAACAAAAGAATTTGTCAAATTTGAAAGATTAGATGGTAAACTTGCAAATATTGATTATCTCAGAAAGAAAATGTCTATTGAAGAAAAAGATGACAGTGTCTGTCCAGTACTAAAACCTAAGATGACATCTAATGTTCATGAATGCCTTCAACTTAGTACAGGCAGACCTGTAAACATACAGCAGGACTCCACTGCAGTTGCAGATGGTAGAGCATTTATTGGCAGTGCACATGCTACTCAGATTAACTCAGTTGCTTTTGTTCCTCTCAAGACCTTGAGTGGCCGAGCAGACATGAGCATGGAAAAATCAGCCCTTATTTCCACTGAAGCTCCTGTCAGAAAAAGTCCTTCAGAATATAAACTTGATGGGAGGTCTGTTTCCTGTCTGAAGCCAATAGAAGGCACACTAGATATTGCATTGCTTTCTGGACCACAGGCTTCGAAGGCTGAGCTGCCTTCCTGTGTGCTGCCAGAAGGACAGAGCACCAGCAGCAATGGGGGATCTCCTAAACCCCCAGTGCCACAAGGGAGTGGTGGGAAGGCAGAAATGGTCTCTCAGAAAGAGCAGTTGTTAAGCTACCCAAAATCTGTCAAAGTCAACATAGCAGAGCCTCAGGTTCTACAAGTAGGCAAGAGTTCTCCAAATCCACCACTCATCCCTGTGGCTGCAGAAGCAATGACAGAGAAAAAGGTTTCTAGTCCAGCCAATAAAGGCAGTATTTCTGTTGTTGAATCCATTCAGAAGAAGGATACCTCCCCTTCAAAACAGAAGGACCATTCAATGGAGATAAAGTCTTGTGTTACTCAGAGTTTTAAAACTACTCAAACATATTCCAAACCTTCTGCTGCCCAAAGCACTCCTGAAAAAGCTGTAGGAAAAGAGAAGCAAATACAGAAAGAGTTGCCTGTCAAACAGCCCGTAGCCCAGAGAGGCTGTGAGCCTATCCCTGCAAAGGTGGAAGTGATCAGGGAGTCATCTCTGAAGGTTTCTGTCTCTGACATCCTGATAACAACCAAGAGCAGCGAAAAAAATCTTGCTGACTTTGCCATTCTGCCTGAGGTGCAAGGAAAAATGCAGTCAGCTGGCCCCAAGGCACAGCCTAAGGATAGCAGAGAATCACAGAAACAGCTAGGTAAAGATGACAGCAGTGTTTCTAAAAGTTTTGTGGAAAGGGACATAACCAAGCAGAAAGCTGAGTCTAAGAAAGTTATCACAGAGGCAAAGAGTGACGTTCTTCCATCCAAATGGCACGTGCAACCCTCAAGAGATTGTGATCATAAAACTGAGAAGTCTACACCAGTTTCCTCTGTACAGAAGGACAGTGCTAAAGATATAGGAAAGAAAGATCAGAAGTCACTCACCGATACACGGCTTCAGACTAGTGAGAGAGAGCAGTCCAGCCAAGTTCCTCAGCAGCAGCTTAACACTTCAGGCTCCCCTGCGGTGAAGGAGGCAGTAAGCAGACACAGCACTGTAGAAGTTCATGTAGGCGTTCAAGAACAGGTGAAGCCTGCTGCCACCTGTGTGGAAAGCAGCAGTAATAAACCCAGGCCAGCCTCTGACACAAGTTCCTCCAAATCTAAGTCCTTGGATAAACAGGCATTGTCACAAAAGCCATGTGCTCCAACAGTGAAAGAAAAAGAAACTGTTACTCAGTTGTCTGTCAGCTCCCGGAAGGATGGAAAACATGCCAGTAAAAGTGTCCTAGATCATCCTTCTCCTGTTACAGGCTTATCAAGAAGAATGAACAATGAACATGTGCAGGCTGAAAGGCCTGTGGGTTTGGACCGTGGCTCAGTGACCACCCTCCAAATGAGCAGCACAGCCTCTGACACCAAACCCAAATCCTCTGCTGTGGGCCCGCTGCCAGCAGGCCCAGAGAGTTCCAAGAGGCAAGACCCAGCAGGCTTGGGGGAATCTGCTGATCAAAAGCAACTTCGTTTCAGTGAAAAACAAACCACTGCTCCAAAACTTTCCACTGTGAAAGACTGTCTCTCACTGAACAAAGAGGCCGACAGAAGTCCTGGTAATGAGATGATCGCTGCAGACAAAAGACCTGAAGGAAAAATATGCACTGACGCACTTTACGTTCAGCTAGACAGTGGGAAAGTGGAGCCTGCCCTTTGTCTCACAACCTGTGATATCAGAGGGAAAGGACCAGAAAAAGCAACTGCAAGTAGCAAAATCTCTCAAGATATAAAAGGGAAGGGACAAATTAATCAGAAACAGCCAGAGGATGTAAACAAGCAGACTGCAATAAAACATCTACCGGCTGCCAGTGGGCAAAGCTCTTGTCGTGTGGCTGCAGCACCAGGAAAGCCAATGACTTGTTCATCCAATTTCTCTGAATGTAGACAGGAAGTATCTGTTTTGTCTTCAGCCAAAAGCGATGTATCTTCGGCAAAGGTTAAACCAGGCTTGTCAGAGCTTCCTGCAACTTGCAAGGAGCTAAATAAGAAAAGCACCTCTTCCACAGGGAGCAGTAAGGCAGAAATGACTAAGAGTGTTTCACTGATGGCCTTGCACAGTGCCGCTGTTGTAGCAGAACCCCACCACCCGGCTTCAAACCTTGGGGGGAAACCTGGAAATCAAGAAAAGCCTCTTTTTATTAACACTGTGGATGTAAAGGGAAAAGATGCTGTTCTCACTCAGCAGTCTACTTCAAGAAAACAGAATGTAGGTAAGGATTTATCTAGGTCAGCAGCCACACCTGACCGCCCTAACGCACTTTCAGATGACAAAGACTCAGCTCGGCAGCGTCGAGGAAAGGAAGTTTCACGGAGCAGTGCTCACAAAAAAACGTGTTAACTCCAAGACCTGGCAAGTGTGAATTCAACACTAGCAGAAGCAGTTTCAAGACATTGTACTGCCTTTAAACCAGCACTGTGTCGTGTCTTTGTGCGGCAAAGCTTTCATGTCACTGAAGAAACAATACAAGGGGATATGTAAAGAGAGGACTTTTTTTCAAAATGCCTTTCCAATTGTAACCGGTAAAACTGTTACCACATAGTATTTGTACAAAAATACCTTTACAGCCTAGAGCTTTTGAAAATACTTCTGTAAATACTTAGCAACGTGTTTGGGGTTTGAATGTAGCATATATACTTTGCTGCTGGTTGCGTTGTTTACTCTTTCCCTTTTTAAGATAGTTGCTTTGCCACGTATTTGCCATACTCGAATATGAAACCAAATTACTAAAATTCAGACCTGGCATGGACAGTGCACAAGCACTGGTCTGACTGGGAAAAAAAAAAAAAAACAGAAAAAAACAGGCCACATTTTTACTTACTACAAATCCTAGATAGAGGCTAAAAATACTAGTACAGAATAATACAGTGACCTATTGTGAGTTTTTATGTGTATTTTTAATAATCTGATTTTGATAGTACTGTACTTGGCTGGCTGCTTCACCAGATCTAACATGGGAAATAACTGTATCTCCCTGCTGCACAAAGTCTGACTAGAGTAGATGTCCTTAAAGCTATGGGAAGACCACTTAATTATCAGGACATCCTAGCAAGAGTTGTGTTCTCTGGTGAAATGATGGTTCTTGTCTCTTGGGAGTGTATTGTGTGACTTTCACCTCAGACAAGGCTGGAATTCTGAAGCACGGGCCATGTGCTTAGTTTTTGCTGCAATCCTCTCGAGTTCCTTGAGCTTTTTTAAATTCAGGCCCTTACAGTGTGAGGCACAAGTATAAGCACATGACTGGTAGTACTACTACGTTCATCATCCCTGTTTTTAATACATTTAGAGAATACATTTTGTGGCATATAGGTCTATTTAATTACTGTCATATAGCTAGTAGCTGTTTTCTATTTCAAGACAAGTAAGGTAAAAAGGAAAAATACACTTCAGTATCATATCTTTAAAAAAGTTTAGGCTATCTGACACATTTTAATACATAGCTGGGGCCTTACGTTGTAGATCTAACTTGCTGTTTTTAGCAAGTAATCCTGGGTTTCATATTCGTTTTGAAATGCATTGAGTAGCTCCATACATTTCATAACATAATCTTTTTATTTGTATGCAAAAAAATTCAATACTGTAATTATAAAAGAAGCATTTTTTAACAAAGGAACTTGTTGGAGCTATTTGGTGCTAGAATGTTACTGTCTTTTTACTTTTGCTAAGCCTTATTTAAATTTTGTATACAGTGGAACGTGTAGACTTCGATCATTTTTGTGTGGAGTATTTAGCTTGTTTTGAGGGATGAAAGGTAAAATTTGAAACATGTACAGAAGCACTACGAAATACCCTTGCAGGCGCATGGGCTTTAATAATTGGGGATCAATAGAATGGTCGTTTTGCTTATTTCTGTTTTCTGTAACCACAGTAGAGCTAAGCCCCTACCTTTTTCACCAATGCTTATGGTTTGTCTTTCTGTCTCAGAAGCTAGAAAACTTTTCATAAAAGCACAGTGTAATCTTGACTTGGAGACTTGTGTGACAACAGACAGTGTGCAGAATTCATTTCCCTCTGCTGAAAACTTTATTATACTGATTTGTTGAGTTGGATTACAGCAAACCTGTAAGGAAAATCCAGTAACACAAAAAACTCCTGATTTTTCATGTGGCACTAGAACATTCATACTGCCGTTGATGCATTCAGAAAGGAGCTAGTAAGCAGTGGATAATAATTTTTGAGAAGTCTTAAAAATAAAATGGTCTCAACATTTACAGTTCATCTGTGCTTTGGCAGTTAATACAAGTGAATGCTAATGCACTTCAAAATAACATTTCTGTCTGGGAGATATTTCCTAGTTTACAGTCTCTGCATTTTTTCAGCTATCCTCTTGTTTCTTTTAAAACGCATCTAGCTTTTGTTTACAGTATACCTTTATGAATATTTTGTATTACCACTTCTGACAAATAAGTTCTTTGCATTTTGGAAGTGTAACAGTGCATAAGCTTGTGTTTATGTAGTAACTGTTTGTTGGTGTTTACCTTATAAGTGAGCTGTTAGAGATCCTCCTGCCTGTGTTCTTCTTGGTCAGTCTTAATGTGATTATAGATCTGATGTGTTCTTTCGTAGACTTCCTGCAGTAGATTTCTCAGCTTACAAAAAGAATTCAAAAAGTTAAAAAAAAATTGTTAGGGTCTGTGCAATAAAGTGTTTGCAGTCTTATTTTCTCTGAGAAACTCCTTATGGATGTCATAATTGTTATATATTGAACACAATTATTTATACTTATGCAGTTGCATAACATTGAAATAAAAATTCAGCATGAAACTGTTGTGTTATCATTTTTTCTTGAATGCTTTCACTGCTGTAATGTAAGGCATATCTCTGCTGTACTCAGAGGCTGGAAGTTTTGGTGTATTTTGGGACCAGCTCAGTGCACCCTTTAAGGCATGTGCTGGTGGAGGGTTTTGCATGCAGTTTGGTCTGGGGGCAGAGGGAGTGTGCATGGCTGAGTGTCTGCATGTCTCAGACTATGTCTGCATCCTCTGCTGAGCTGTTGGATAGGTGAGTGTGGTGTGGTGCTGGATGACATTGACTGCTGGCTTCTAGGGGCAGCAGCCCGTAATGTGACGTTCAAATTCTTTCTGCAAAAGACATACCATCTTTCATAACTATAGGAGCAGCGTATATTAAAGTGCACACCTCTTCACTGCTCCACTGCTCCTAACTCTGCAGAGCTGCCCAGCAGTTGGGAATTTGTGTTCACGTTTTATTATTGCTTTGTTTTGTCTGTATTTTTCCTCTGTACAGAACTAAGTGCAGCAGTGTTACAGCATCACATTTGCTGCTTTTCTCTCTGTTTGAAACATAGAGGTGAGGAGAAGCTGCAGTTCACCCCCCAGTTTTCCAGTTTGCTGCAGCCCACCAGAATGCAGATAGTCTTGGAAATCCAGTGTGCTGATGGGGGCTGATGGGTTGAGGAGAGAAGAGCAGGATCCAGCAGCTGAGGGACAGGAGGTCACAAGAGTTGTGTGCTGGCTGCTGGCTGTCTGTCCCTGGCTGTGGGCAGCACAGTTGTCTCTGCTGGGGGAGATATGGGAACCTGGATGCCCAGAGTGAGCCCCAGTGCTGTGGGCTAGGGGAAAGGGATAGTGTTTGGAGTTTGTGTGGAGGGGGAAGTTGGGAGAGATTGGTTATCAGTCTTACATCTGGCATGGCCTGTTACCTTCACTTTCTCACCTTACCTGTGATGGGAATGCTTCCATGCTCTGAAGGGCAATGTGAGCTCCCTTCCTCAGCACTGAGCTCAGTTTGCTAAACACCCTTAGGCCCCTTATTGTATGCAGGCTTACCTAGCCTGCAGGATTTCTCAGGGACATCCAGCTTGATTTGGATCAAAACTGAGAGGGCAGATCAGAAGGAAAAGATCACGGGAAGATACTAGAGGGTGCATGGATGCATGTCCCATTGCACGCCTTGAGGTAGCAACAGTTTTTCTTTCCATTAACTGTATCTGCAGTACAGTAGTTGACTAGAACTGCCCAGGTCAATCTTCCAGCTACCTGCTAAGGTTGCAATTGAATGAACTGAGTGTAGGAATCACTGAATGGTTTGGGCTGGAAGGAACCTTAAAGTTCCAGCCACCACAGGTAGGGAGTGATGCTAAAGGTTGTAGTTCAAGAGGCAAAATTTGGGAGCATCAGGGGGAACTGAGAAGATTGCAGAGTAAGAAGACAGTAACGGTGTAGTTGTGTTCTGGTACACATCAAGCCCTAAGGAATGCAGATCTGAAGGGGAAGAGGATGTCCAAGGGATTTGGTAGGTGTGCCAACACCCTGCCACAACAGGTAGGGAAAGATGTCTTCTGCTACTGGGGGAGAAAAATTTCCATTGTTTTTGTCTGATCAAGGAGGTATAGTATAGATTAAGAAGGGACCTCACCTGTTCTTTTTCCAGGTACAGGCAAGACCAGTGAATGAGAGTTCTTAGAAGGTGTTCCATTGACATCAAAATGTATTTTTTGAAGTCAACATACGTAGAAATTGGCCTACTCAACCATCTTGTTAAAAAGTTGACTTGCATCCTGTTGAGAGACCCTGCTTAAGCACAGTTAAGGAAATAAGAACTTTGCTCTGAGTTTTTGTTTGTCCTGGTGAAATAAAGCTAAATGCTTACCAGTCTGTGAAATAATGAAGATATGCTGAAGTTCCTTCTCTTTGTAAATACTGATAAACTCTGTGTTGTGGTGTTGAGCTGTACTGTGACTTTCAGGGATGTGTAGTCCAGGAGCTAGGGTGGCTGCGAGGGTGCAGAGGCTTCTTCCTGGCCCCAGACTAGCTCTGTTTCTGGGGAGCAGCCTGGCCCCCCGCAAGGACAGAGTGAGAGATTACAAAAGAGGCTCTTTGCCCCTCCTGGGCATTCGAGGTTTACTTCAT
>WBND01000229.1:620569-630807 GCA_013398595.1 Tychaedon coryphoeus | reverse complement strand
TACGTTTTCTCTTTTTAAAGAGAAGGAAATTTTTATTTTGGCTGTTGGGTTTTCCAAGTGCATTAGCCACAGTATTGATACAACAGGGCTACCATTGAGTTGAACTGGGATTTCTCTGTAAGATTTTCAAGATTCATGTAATAATTTCTTTTTTTCATTTTATAATTCATTTTATCAATTTTATAGTTTTCGTTTTATAATTTTTTTCATTATTCTTCTAAAAGTTTTAATATAGGTAGATAGAATACTAAAAAAGTTAAGAAAATGCATGTCACAAATGAAAACAGTGGGATGTCTTTTAGCTTAATACAGTTGCTGTAGATATTTTCTGTGTCCCCATCCTAGACTTACAGTTGCTGGTAATTTTGATTGAAATAGTGAGCACCCCAAATGAAGCTGGCACTACAGGATAAAACAGCCAGGACAACTGCAATGATTCCTGACATGTCCTTCCCACAGGAGAGTGAGATGGTGGCCAGCTGAACCCAGCTAGCAATTTGGGTTCAGAACACCTTGTTCCTTCAAGGTCTTCAATGTTATCCAGGTGCTGCTTCTACCAGGTGATTAAATCAGTCTTAGAGCAGGTGCAGTCCAGAAGGTTATAGCTTAAATTGGTTATGCAGTGGCCATCTAGGGGTGCTAGCTGACCACCTAGTACAACATGGATCCTGTTATGGGCACAATGGAGATAGATACTCTTGAGATTAGAAAATGGATCTGTGCTGAATGCAGTCAATTTGTTGTAACTCAGATCAACATGCTGTAACTTCCTGAAGTTGTGAAATACTTGGTTACCTATTGCTGTCAGTTCACAGGATGATAATATTAGCACCTCTAAATTGGCTAGTTGTTGGAACAGTTTGTCCTTTGGCATGATCTCCCAACTCAAAGTTATTTTGACTAAGGTCCAAGAACAGGAGGTTTTTCAAGCCTTGAAAGAGATACTGAATGCTAGCATTTATGTGGGATGAGGAAAGATTCAGCACTTGCTAGGCATGCAGATTTTGGAAAGGGCTCTGTGAGGTGTTGATATGGAGAGGAGTGAAGGGTTAAGTCCAGCATCTCTAGGCTAGCACTGCAGTAAATGAGCATGTCCTGGAGATGGAGGTATGTGTTGTGGCTCAGATTCAGGTAACAAAGTCTGCTCAAAGCTCTCAGTGCTTTGCTAGAGCTGCCAGAACACTCAGTGTGATTGACTTAAGTCCAGATGCTGAAGTTTGCCAGTTTCTCCAAACAGCCAGAGCCTGGCTGCAGAACCTGTGGGTTACCCTTGATGTGGAGGCAGGTGAGGGAGGGGAAGACAGCAGAGCTGGTGTTGCAGAGATTCCCAAAGCTGTTTGCATTGAGAGCCACCTCCTCTAGCAAGCTCGTGCAATGGTGCCCGGGGCAGTGCACGGATGTGGGTTTGGGTTAGGTCCAGCTTTCGGAGCCTGGTTAAGCACTGAAATGTGTCAGCATTTAGATTTTTGAGGCGCCATAACTGCAGGTAGAGACCCTTGGCAGAGATACTACAGAGGCCTTATAAAATATATATATATTATAATATAATATAATATAATATAATATAATATAATATAATATAATATAATATAATATAATATAATATAATATAATATAATATAATAATAATAATAATAATAATATAGTTGTAATAATATTATAATATAATAATTATAATAATAATTTATATATATATTATATATAAATCTGGGCATATGTAGGGCTCCTTTTCCACACTACAACGTGTTCCCAGCCGAAGGGTCTGGGCTGTGGAGTTCTGTATCCCAGCCTGGACCCCAGGGATGTCAGCACAGCCCACCCAGCCCAAACTGTGGAACTGGGACTGAAAACATCCAGGTTCAATGCAATTAATGTCATTGCCTTTAAGGATGAGGGTTACATCGCTGCTCTTCTGCAGAGCTTGCACATCTTCTGCTGTGGTTGCTTGTATGTGGTTCATTTGAAAATGGAAGTGTTTGAGGTTTCGAGTGGGGAAGTTGGGAGGAAGCTGCAGTGCAGGGATGTGGTTGCTGCCCAAGATGCAGATACCTAAGCTGTCAAGATTTGACATGGCAATAAAGAAGATACGTGTTACTCCTGTCTGTGTCCACATGCTCCAGGGAATGTGGGCCAACAAATGCTGTGTCAGACAGAAACATGAGCAGGTTTCTGGTCAGCATGACTGGCTTCAGCTGCCTCTTGCTGTGAAAGGCACCATCATACGCCCAGCTGATCTGACACCTTGAGAAAACAATAGAAAACTGCATCAGTGGCCTGTCTCACAAGCTCTCCTGGTAATGTGATTTCACAAACTGCACCTCATATCTGTAAAAATCCAATATCTGTTGTCATCACTAGGGTAAAAGTGTCTGTCTCTTTCTGTGATGCTTGCCTGATACTTTCAAGTTCACATTTAATTACAGGGCTCTACTGAGAAGAAAAACCTGTCCTGAAATGATGGGTGTGAGGAGGCATTCGTGGGAGTCAGGAGACATGATGTATTTAATGTCTAACTTAATGGGAAAATCTCTTTTCCTATAAAAAAGCCAGCAACTTCTAGGGCCAAATATGTCTTTCTCCAGTTTTTAGGGAGCAATATTGAAAATTAATAAAAATTTGCTGTCACTACTGCCTTAGAGGTGGTAGTATCTGGAAATGCATATTTCACCAACTGAACTGCAAATAATTGTCCCTAGATGAGAAGCTGAGGTATTACCCAAGTGGATCAGTCTCTGCTTAGCTAAAAATTTCATCAGCTGTCTGAAGGTGCTGAGAGGTGCTGGCTTCCTTGTGAAGGCAGGAAGATGCTGCTCTGGTGTGTTCCAGAAGTCTCTGTCTCTGACAGGGACGGGGGGTTCATGATTGTGATGAGCACAAGTGAGGATGCTCCTTCCATACCTTGTTAAGTCCAGGTAGAGAAGAGAATTCAGGTCAGAGAAGACTGAATTCTGGAGGGAAGGGAGCACATTGAAGCTGAAATTGAGGATTTCTGTTGTGACAAGTAGTCACAGGAACCTCTCTCAGTCCTAAACCTTCCCAGCTCTAGCTTTTATTTCCTGTAGTCTGTGGAAAATACACAGTGAAACTGAAATAGTAATGTACTGTGGATATAAACAGGAAAGCATGGCACCTGGAAAATCCATCCCACCCCCCCTCCCCCAAACTAACACAACCTAGAATATAACCCAATTTTGAATTATTTAAAATGCAGCAGCCAAAACCCTAGGAAACCTCAATACAGGCTTGCAATGCATACCCCTGGGGTTTTGGGGAGTGTGTATTTGAAATGCCTTGAATCTCTTTTATTAATTTGAAGTGTCTCACCTGTAGCACATTCTTATCAAAGTTAGCACATATGAGGATTGTTAACTCTTCTGGATGAATTCTTAATCCTTAAGAAAGGATCCTCACAAAGTAGTTTTAAATTGTGAATGTCATGAGTCATGTAAAAAAACTTTCTCTAAGAGAAGTCTTAAGTAAACCTTAGAGAGAAAATGTAAAAAAGAGCAGTTCTGGAAAATGTTTCTAGAAGGAATGTGGCCAAATTAAATGGATATGAATTCAGCTACATGCTACAGTCAGGTCACAGCAGGAATGTTCAGCTCAGACTAGACAAAGATCATGCCAGATATACTAAGTCTTAAAAATGTCTACAAAGGCTTTTCAGTGTTAAGTGAAAATAAATCCATCTATAATACAGAGAAGTGAATTCTGTGGATACCATGGAAATTCGTTGAGCATGCTTGACCTGCCTTTTCCTGCTGATTGCATGAAAGTCAACCAGACCCAGGTTTGTGCCACCCTGCAGCAGCCTGCCACGCTGCTGAGGCGGGGGGATGCTCACAGTGTCACCCTGGTCCCAGCTGCAGTGGGGAGCACAGGCACAGCCAGTGCAGCTCCAGCCTCCTTCACACCCACCTCCCCTCCCAAGGCACAGAGGGTGTCCTGTCCTGAGTGGTCCCAGGGCCAGCCCAGGAGCATGGGATACCCCAGGCTGAGCAGGAACTGCAGCTCTGGCAATTCCCTGCCCTGTGTCCTTGCAGATGTTGATCTTGTGGGGAAGTAAACACGTGTATGGCACAGCTGGCCAGCACGAGCACTTTGACCTGCCACAGAGCTGTTGTGCTAGTGGATGGAAGCAGGGCAGCAGCCTGTGTCCAGAGCAGAGTGCCCTGGAGTTGTGGAGGACGGAGCAGGTGTGTGCCTGCGCTGGAGCACATGGTCTGTGGGGTTTGTCCAGGTGCACCTGTGTGGGCCTGGGGAGCACGGGGGACTCAGGCCTTGCTGCTGACACAGCCATGAGCATTTGAGGCTAAACCACATCCCTGCCTGTCTCTGGCTTAGAAGAGGCAGGTGGGTTGTGCCTGCACTCAGTAGCCTCAGGAGAAGGGGAGGAGAAGTAGTGTTTGTTGCGAACCACAGTCTGGGTTTGGTGAGCATTTCCTACCCTTCCTTTAAGCACAGATCCCATAGCTGAAGGGTGCCAGGGAATGTCAGGGAAGCAACGAGGGCCTCCAATGCTGCAGAGAGCGCAGCCTGGCAGGCAGGGGCAGAGAGATAGCAGCAGCAGTGTGGGAGTGGGAGGAACTGGAGAGGGGCTGTCACCGAAGAATTCCCCATCCAGGGGGGAATTCCAAACCCAGCGGGGAGCACAGCCCCTCGACTGTCCAGCTCCCTCTGGCATGCTGGAGCTCAGCTGGAGCTCGGTCCAGGCAGACAGCAGCAGCAGCAGGCAGGGATGCCCCAGTGCTGCCCGTGGCTGAGCCCCCACATGCAGGCACTTGGCATGGCCTGGGGGCAGAAAGCCAGCCCAGCACCTGCTGTGGTGACACTTGTGGAGGCACAGGGCCCAGCCCAGAAGCACTGACATAATGTCAGTATCTACAAACACAGCAAAATATGGACCTAGAAGAGTCGATGCTTTCACTGCAAAGGAGAGCTTGTGGAGCTAACCACTGCCAAGTGTAGTTTAGACAGATAAAAATAATTTAACTGTCACTGTAAATGAGATGAGTGCCCCTGTTTTGCCATTCAAATAAAACAGTGAGTAAGTAAGCTCTCTACATGTGCTTCAGGGTGTGGAGTGAACTGAGGAGAAACTGTCCCTAGAGGAATCCTGCTATGCAGCTCTGAGTGCTCAGAGATTTGGAGATTTAAGTCAATGAGGAATTTGCTATTAGCCTCACTTGTGCATTTCATAGGGCTGATTTTCCATTGTGCTTCTTCCCTGAATCAAATACCTTGCCTTTTTTTATCTGTTGTCTCCCACTTGGAATAGGAAAAAAAAGAAAAGAGAAAAGAGAAGAAAAGCTAAGATAAAAGAAAGTAATAAAGAAAAACCTCATTGGGTCAGTCTTTTCTCCAGGCCCTGAAAAAGCCCTGGTACCTTCTTACTGTTCTCATGTGGTATAGCACACCAAACAAATAGCAAATAGAGACATTGTCATACCTCCACTGTGTACAAATTCCTGTATGAAGAGTACAAGAGGTAAAATTCTTATACCTCTCCTCTGTCTATCTCTCATACCTGTTAAACATCCGTAGGAAACTTCACCATCCTTCAAGCTGTCTGTGGGATGAAGCACAGTGCTGGTTTGATGGTTTCCCAAGTTGCCATCAGTGGTGGGAGAGGGTGTGAAGGTGCACAGGTGTGAGGAGGAGGAGGGACAGTGGCTGATGTCCCTAGGCACATACTGAGACGCCTGTCTTATTTCCCTGATAAGATGTTCAGATCCCCCTAGGATGAGTCCTGTGGGAGCTGCAAACATTCAGACATCAGCAGGCAGGGTTTGCCCCAGGTGTCCCAGCTCCTGCACACGGAGAGGGACAGTGGCTGTCCCTCTGCTCCACCCTCACCCCTGCAGTGCTGGGTGCCCTGAGCTGGCACAGGTGAACATCAGGAGATGTAAATCACAGGCCATGGTGGAGAGAGGCGGGGTGCTGCACTGCATGACCTTGTGCTGTCTGCTCTGAATGGACTGAGGCTGAGCAGAGAGCTCAGGCAAACGGGGGGAGCTGGCCGGAAAGCAGGCTGTGGGAAAACATGCTGAACTCAGTGTGAGCAAGACAGTAGCTCCAGAGTGAAACAGGAACTTGCCTGCTTTAAATATAATCAGGGTACTGTGCACTGATGTTTTTCTGAGGCAGATTTTTTTAGAAGTGGAAACTGAAGAAAATTAGTCTTCATGTTCATGTGGGCTGGTATGTCTACTACAGGATAGTGCAGAGTGAGACTGTAGCACACTGCCAAATGGGGATATAATGTAATGGGAAATTTGAGCTGGACAAAATTTGATTCACTTAAGTAAGGCACAAAATCTTGTAAACCAGCTGACAGTCAGAGAGAGCCCTTCTTTGGGGGCTGGTGGCAGTGGTGGACTTGGCAGCATTAGTTTTACGGATTTTACAGATTTTTTCCAGCCTAATCCATTCTACAGCTCTAAGATCTCTGCCTACACTTTTGCACATGGATTGTGCTGCTGATGCATGACTATTGCAGTACAAACAGTAAAGCTAGAAAGCAATACTTCAATCTGAAATTAACAGTCTTCCTCTTGTATTTAGGTTACAGAGAATGATCCCTGTTTTGAAGGGGGACAATATTTCTAACCATCCCTAAGGCGAGTGTGTGTGCAGCAGCTGCAGGAGGGGATCTTGTGCCACCCAGACAGAGGGGTCAGGTCCTGACTGCCCAGGGCTGTGCTGAGCACTGACTTCGGCCAAACAGCTCGACCTCCCTTTCTTAAATGACTGAGTTATTAGCTTGACAGCTTTGTTGTCTTAAGTGGCACTCTTTCTTCAACATCTAGGAGAAAAAGGCGTGAGGAAAACTTTCTGGATCAGAAAACGTGTCTCAGCCTGACAGAGCTGATCCAGACCCTGCTCTCAATCTGGGAAGCTCCAAGTAATCAAGATGCCATTTGGGGTGCATCAAGGTCAGCACCCAGGAAGGTGAAGACACCTGAACTTCTCTGGTGCCAAGGATACACACAAAATCAGTAGCTTTGGCTCTGAAGCAGTGCATGAGGGCCACAGCTGTGCTGGTAGCTGGAGCTGATTTCTGGGCTCACCTGAGCTGAGCCGTGCTGTGCTCATTCCTGCAGGCAGCGGAGGAGAGGAGAGGAGCCAACAAGGCAGGAGTGCAGAGCTCACTCCCTGTTGCACACCTGCCCACACCTGTTGGGGCTGCAGGCACTGAGAGGCTGCAGAAACAGTGCCCTGCTGCTGTATTTGCCTGCTACCAGGATGCTTCTGTGCCAACCCGACTGGCTGGAGTGTTCCCCTCCTCTTTAATGTGTACTGTACAAGAGAAAATACCTTATCTTAATGACAAGATGAAAAGCTGACCCCACATTCAGCTAACAGCTCTGTCTCTTCCCCAGACAGTTCTGTGTTTGCTGGAAATCTTGCTTGCCCTGCAGTTGGTCACAAAAAGTTCTGAATAATTTGATTGGTATGTTTTCTCCTTGTCTAACTCCCATTTTCCCTGTTAACACACAAAAGCTAAAGAGAGTGTGTCCCCTTGTATGGGAGAGGATTTGCATGGACGGGTTTTAGTAGTGGGGGTGCTACATGGATGGCTTCTGTGAGAAGCTGCTGTAAGCTTCCTTCATGCCAAGCAGACCCAGTGCCAGGAGGCTCCAGGATGGAAGTGCCCTTCCCCAAGGCTGAGACAATTAGAAACGATGCTAATGCCTCTGTGATGACAGATTTAAGAGGGAAAAAGTTATTGCAGAGGTGTAATTGCAGCCAGAGAAGAGCAGAGAGACAATGTGTGAGAGGAACAGCCCTGCAGACACCAAGGTTGGTGAAGGAGGGACAGGAGATGCTCCAGGGGCCAGAGCTGAGGCTCCCCTGCAGCCCCTGGTGCAGCCCATGGTGAGGCAGCTGTGCCCCTGCAGCCCCTGGAGGGCCCTGGGGATGCAGAGATCCACCTGCAGCCCCTGGAGGAGACCCTGCTGGAGCAGGGGGATGGCTGAGAGGGGGCTGTGACCCTGCGGGAGGCCTGGGCTGGAACAGGCTCCTGGCAGGGACCCCCAGACCCTTGCAGAGAAGAGCCCACAGTGGAGCAGGTTTCCTGGCAGGACTTGTGACCCTGTGGGAGATCCATGCAGGAGCAGGCTGTGGCTGAAGGACTGCACCCCATGGAAGAGTGACCCACACTGCAGCAGCTCATGAAGGACTGTGTCTGTGGGTTGGACTCAGCTGGAGAAGCTAATGAAGAACTGTCTCCCGTGGGAGGAATCCCGTGCTGGAGCAGGGGAAGGACTCTCCTCCCTAAGCAGCTGCAAGAACAATCTGTGATGAACTGACCATAACCCCCCACTCCCTGCACCACTGAGGGGGAGGAAATGGAGTCTGAGAGGAGAGAGTGGTGGGGGGAAGATGTTTTTAAGATTTACTTTACTTCTCATTATCCCCGCTCTGATTTAGTTGGTAATAAATTTACTTAATATCCCCATGTTCAATCTATTTAGGCTGTAATTGTATTTGTTGAGTGATCTCTCTTGTCCTTATGTCAGCTCATGAACCTTTGTTATATTTTCTCTCCCCTGTCCAGTTTTGGAGGGAAGTGATAGAGGGAGGGTTGGGTTCCTGGAATCCAGCCTGGGTCAAACCTCTGTATCTTGCTGTGATCCCTGTGGTGCTTTCCTGGCATGAAGCAGCTTGGACTCATACCCCATGACCTATTCTTTTGCAGACTGTGAACCCTGGTGGCACAGATACCTGCTCAGACCATCCATACCAAAACCCTCAAATTTAAAATGAATGAGGTATTTTATAAGAAAAGAATCTGAATTCTCTGAATTCTCTGAATCAAGAGGGACATCAGCCAAAGCTAATCCTGTCTCATTCTGCAGTGCAGTGAAGCCTATTACGCATCATGGAACTTACATGTCATATAAGAAAGCAGGAATAACTCCTGAGAAGTTTTTTGTTTTACTAAGTTGTGATTTTGTTTTTTTTCTTTTTGAAGTGGGGTGGGGAGGAAGGAGTGAGACTGTTGAGAAAATAGGAAGATGTATTATACAAATAATGAGTTCTAGGGCCTAAGCCAATTTCATAGAATCAGAGAACAACCTGTATGAAAAGTGATGCACAAGGATCGTGGCCAGTCCCAAGAATCACACCATGTGCCTGATAGAGCTGTCCAAACACTTCTTGAACTCTGTCAGGCTGGTGCTGTGACCACTTCCCTGGGGAGACTGTTCCAGTGTCTAGCCATCCTCTCGGTGAAGAGCCTTTACCTGATATCCAACCTAAACCTACCCTGACACAGCTTGGTGACATTTCCTTGGGTCCTGTCACTGCTCATCAGAGAGAGAGATCACTGCCTGCCCCTCCTCTTCCCCTCACGAGGAAGCTGTGATTGCAATGAGGTCTCCCCTCAGTCTCCTCCAGGCTGAACAGACCAAGTGAGCTCGGCCACTCCTCACATGGCTTCCCCTCCAGGCCCTTCACCATTTTTATTGCCCTCCTTTGGACACTTGCCGGTGTCACTTTATATTGAGGCTCCCAAAACTGCATGCTTTGGATAATGAAGAATAAATCATGAAATTAGTATTGTGTGACTGAAGTTCCTCTTCTTGACCATGTGCTCAAGTAATTGTTGAACTTAGTAAAACTGACTAATTAGTCAGTTAACTAATTAGTCAATTAACTGACTGATTAGGGATATTTGAATTATTCATTATGAGTGCCTATCAGATTAATTCAGATCTTTTGCTTTTAAAGCAAAATGGGGAGGGGTAAGAATTTATGGCCATAGTGAGTGGGAAAGGGTTTAGATGTTGGCAGGAGGCTTTGCTATGGGTACCCACCATGGGCTCAGGCAGGTTGCAGACCCTCTGGGACAGCCACAGCTGTTGCAGGCTGGCTCACTTCCACGCTCAGTGCTGCTCCTCTGCAGGCTGCTGTTTGCTCCCAAGTGCTGGATAGATTTTTTCTCCATCACTGCATTCAGAGTGGCTATCAGACCACAGGTGTTGCTGGGACAGTCCCCTCAAGTGTAAATTGCTGCTCCTAATTAAATTTTCTATGCGTTTGGTTGAAACTTTTTCCACTATTGATGGTGGGGAAAATTTAGGAGCATGCAAACACCAGCAGTAATAACCAGCCTCAGAACTTGCCAGTGAATGCTCGTGAGATGCTGCAGAGGGCTGAGCACACTGCTGCCCCACTCTGCCCCTGAGTGCTGCGGCACCCCAGCCTGCCTGCCCCGCAGCCAGAGAGGGTGG
>WBND01000229.1:609229-620269 GCA_013398595.1 Tychaedon coryphoeus | reverse complement strand
TCGATTAGCAAGGCAACTTTTGTTCAGTTCCCTGGGTCGACCCTGTGCTCTCTGCCTGTCGGTCAGCCTTTCGGTCACTTCTACCCTGTTTCTCTGTTGGCCCTCTGCCCTAACTCCTCCCTTGTGCCACCCCCATGTCCCCTGATAATTGGCTTCTGATGTTCTCCCCACCCTGCTCATCCCATTTACTTTAGCCTAAACCCTAAAAGCCCCTTGGCCTTTGTTCCCTGAACTCTGGAAGGTGCATGTGCGTGGCTGAATTAAATATCTCTGTGAAACCCTTGCAAAGGCCTGTCCTGCTCTTCTACTTGCTATCACCCCAAGCAACACCAGATTGCAACAATCCTGGGTCCTGCAAACCCAGGTGGAGGATGGCTGGCTGGGTTGAAGGGAAAACTGTGTGAAGTCAAATCAGGAAGGGCTCCCAGTCAGATCACTGAGTGCCACAACTCCAAAACACACAGGCGACAAGGGATGCTGCAGGCTGAATGAACCTGAAAAAGATGTGTAATGACTGTAAGAATAAGGGAAAATCAATCTAAGATGTTAAAAATAAAATAAAAAACCAAAACAAAACTAGAGTGCGTTGAGTTGTGTCTATTTATTAAAAAGATTCAGTACCTTCAGGATCCCTATGAGATGTTAATTCTCTCTTTTTAAAAAGATAAATCATGTCAGTCTCTGGGCCTTCCATAGGTCTGAAGAGAAAGGGACTGGCAACCCAACAGAGCAAGGCTTCCAAAATACCTGTAAATCCTATAAAGGATTAAGATATGAATAAGATAGTTTTCAGTTATTTCCTTCAAGTATGGATTTCAAGATTTTTCTCATTTGTTGTTTTCTTTGGTATTACAAATGAGATAAGAATCCAAATGTTTGAATGCTGAATGTTAAGAACTCAAGATGTGCCTTGGAGCCGTGGGATTTGGGCTATTCCCCTGCTGTGGCTGCATGGTATCATGAAAGAGTGAGACATGGCAGCTGGGGGAGGCCAGGACCACCTGCTCTAACTCAAACCTGCATTTCCCAGCAGGAAAACCCACATGGGCTTTGCTGCCAGTGCTGCAGGCTCAGGCTGCAGGCTGCACTGTAAGGAAAAGCTTAAAACAAAGGGATGAAGTAAGAGGATAAATCACTGTCAGGAAGAAACAGCTGCTGTAAAACATGTCAGACTTTACCAGACTTTATGTGAAACTCCTTTGCTTCACACCCAGCTGCAGCAATTGATCTTTCTGAAATCCTAAACAAGGGCAGGAGATAGCAGCCAGGTGTGCTCTCCAGCCCACACCCTGGGCACGTGAGCAATGTCCCTTTGACTGCCCCTGGGGCTGGTAGGGACACAATGGGACAAGAGCTGCAGGGCTGCACCTGTGGTGCCCTCCTTGTTTGCCATCAGCTCACCCAGTGATCTTTTGGGCAGCATGCCCCTGCCTCAGGGTGCCATCCTCTGGTTGCCACCACTCCTCAGCAGGTGGCCAAACCACCAGCTCCTTCCTCTGGAACTGATGGTTGAGGTTAGTTACCTGGATGCCCCTCGGAAGAAAGGGATGGTGTGACCTGGGACATGATGTGAGAACTGTGTATAGAAATAGTCCAAACAAATAAAGTGAGCACTCCTCTGGCTGCCTCTCCACTGCTGGATTGTTCTCTAGTGGATTTTATTTGTGGTAACTTTCAAAAGGATTGATGGTGCAGGCACTTAGCCAGAGTACTGCTGCTGTTCCACACCCTGGAACCTCTGACTTCGGAGGAGGCAGCAGTGCTATTTTTTAGCAGACAGGATGAACAGACTTTCAGGTGATGACCACAACGTGCTTGAGGGCAGGGGACACTGTGCCTTCATCCTGAGTGTTGCTGGTGGCCAAAAGCTGAATTTGCCATGGCTGGGGTGTGTGGAACTGTGTAAAGTCCTATCAAATGCAGACTAAAAATGGCCAGGATAAAAGCACTAAGTGGGAAGGAAATTGCTGACAAGATTAATTAGCAACTGATTAATTACTGGTGGTGCGTTCATCCATGCTTCTTCTTCTAAGCGGGAATATCTCCTATGCACTCCCTGCAGACATTGTTTCCATATAGCTGCTGGTGCTGTGTTATCCTCCTTGAGTAGCTTGTGATATTTCAAAAATTCAGAAGGTGTGCTGAAGATCTCAGTGCTGGCGCCCCCTGTTACTCTTTGAAACAGTTATAAGACTTTTCTCTGTCTCAAAAATTCAGCCTCTGTTCCATGCTAAGCAAGCAGAGTACTCAGTGTTCTTGGTCCCTAAGGGAGTGAGTACTTTATAGTACTGTAAAGGCACCATAAAGCCAAGATAAAATGCAGACTTCAATGATTAGTAAAAAGCCATTGTTCTTCTCTCCTAACAATACAGAATCTCACAATCTGGGCTGCACAATATTAGATTTTAAATAAACAATAGAGAAATACAGTAATTGCAACCATTCTGACTTAAGTAACAAGCAGAAAATCAGAAATAAAACGCTTGTAAGCTTTTCTTTTCCTTACTGGTCTCTACAGCGTGTTGCTTGGTGTGGCTTTGGGGAAAAGGAAGTTCTTAGCCCTCACACAGTGAGGCTGGACTGATCCCTGGAAGTTGCATTTTTGTTGGTTTTGGATTGGCTGGACACAGACATTAACCTTGCAGTGGAAGGAAATCAGGCAGAGATAAAGGAAAAAGAGCCAAACTGAGGAAGCTGGTGTGAGTTCAGGCTATTTAAAGAACTTATGATATGAAGGCTTTGAGATGACAAAAGAGCATCTTAAAAGGAAGCCGTGTTGCTAAGCAACACAAATTCTTGTATATAGAACTCCAGGGAGATAAGAGAAAAAAAACCTCTGCTGCTTTCAAGTAAGAAATGCTGGTGAGGAGCCATAGCTGCATCCAAAGTGTGTTTGAAGTGCTCCAGCCACATCCTGTCTGTGAGAGGGTTTCCATGACCCTTCAGGTCAGAGGGGCCATGGTGAGACTGTGTGGGCAGGTGAGAGCACCCCTTCTACTCCACCTGCCAAAATGCAGGAGCATTGTGCTTCTGCTCAGGGTGAGTGAGAATAATGGGAGAAACCTGAAACTGCTACAGTAACACAAAAACCCCATAGATCATGCTCAGACAGATGTTTTGGGAACATGACGTGATGTTTCAGCAGAGTTTTGATTGCTTCAATTTCTCAAGTTTCCCTCCTCTTTCTCCCCAATTCATATTAATAAATACTTGATCTTTTTCTGATGACCATCCATCCAACTGCTACATAACTACTGATTATAACATGATGTAAGGGTGTGAAATACATTATCCATTCAGGAATATGTCAAAATAAATATATATGAAAGTATAAATAAATATAACATTTGTTCCTTTGTCCTCTCCATGCTTCAGAGATGGGGCTCACAGTGGTCTTGCCTGTCTTGTATAGTGTGAACCTTTGACTGATATGGTTTGCTGATGGGAGAACAAACCAACCTCTTTGCTAAAATTCAGGATTTTGTTCTTCATGCAGCTGCTGGGCTTTGAGGCTGCAGTTGGGTGCTGCTAATAAGCTGTTTCTATTAGACGGTTTTGAAAGGGTAAATTCGTATAATTCAGCCAGACTAGAGATGAGGGGATGGGAGGAGTGGTTCTTTGTGTGCAGATCTAGTCAGCCATGACCCCTCTGCCTACTGGCCTCAGCAGTGACAATGACCTGGGGCCACAGGTGATTTCTCCCACCAGATACCTGCTCCTGAAATCCTGTCTGCTCTAATGCCAACTTTTGCATGGTTTTCTTTTTATATATATATACATACCAAATAACTAGTCCCTGTTTCCAAAACTATGTGCAAGGAGAAGAATTTGCCAGATGTTTAGACTTGAGGAGTTAGATCTTGCTTAGCTCCTCAGCCCCCTGAAAAAATCTCTGGATGGATGTCCTAGAGTATTGTCAGGGTTAATAGTCTGCAGGTTGGCCATTAGTCTTTTGAAAGGCTTTCACTTGGCAACTCAGTCTTTTGCAAGGTTTTATTTCCATCAGGGAAAGCACATCAGAGCTTCACACTAGAGCTTGTCTGGGTGTTAGCTCTTTGCATATTGCCATCCCTCCAAAATACCAATTTCCTTCAAAGGAATGCCAGAAGCAAGCCTCCTCTTTGTTTTCTGCAGTAACTTTAAAGAAAGGACTGAAATCCTCAAGAGGCTGTACCCCAGCTCTCCGTGCTCTCCTGGGGTGGCTGGGAGCAGCTGAACAGCCACATCCATAGCAGGGAAAGCCTGGGATGGCTAATCTCCCTAGCCAAAAGGGAGCAGTGGCTGGGCTCCATCCTCCCAAAGGCAGTGAGTCTCCCTGGGATGGTGTTGGCCAAGAGTCAGCTCTTCCTCTGCCCCTGGGGCCTGTTGCCTATCATACTTTCTGTCAATTACAGGCTTTTCCCTCTTGGTGTAGCTCTATTTTCCTTGTTCTAATTTAACTTGTTGCTCATTTTGCTTTCCTCCACTCACCATCATCTGCAGCATCTGTAGGCTGTTGGCACTGCCGCCTCCATCCCCTCCCTACGTTGCTCTCACCTGGTCAGAGCCACCCCCCTCATCCTGTGGGGAGAAAACCACGTTTAAAGACACCTTCTCAGAAGGTGTGTGGTTTGTAGTTTGTCAGGCTGCTGTGCTGACTGGAGCTGCACTGCTTGGGGCAGACAAGGGTCTCTGTTAGTCTGCACTGCACTGTGCTCGTGTATTTTCCTTGGGTCACAGAAGAGTGGGTCTTAAAGAGACACTCAGGGCTGGGCACTCTCCATTTCTCCATTCCATTTTTTGTGTTGGTTTGATAGGAACAGCAGTGTCTCTCAATGTGCTGCTGGTTGTGAGCAGCAAGCCTGCCCTGGGCAGGGTTTGCCTCCTTTGATCGAATGACACAGGCTGGGTGTGGGCAATTGGGCTGAACCAATGGACTCTTTCACACACAAGTGGAAATAATTCCTCCAGAAGAGGACAGCGGGGTGAAAAATAGACAAAAGGAAAACTCCTATGATCTTGATGAGATTTACTTTCGTATTACCCTTTTATTTAGTTTTACCTTGTTTTTCTTTGCTCTTTCAGATACCTAAGCAGGAATTGCTATGGACCAAATCTTGCAGGAGTCATACCCGGCACTGTGGAGTGAGGGGGACCTCAGGGTGCTGGGGTTTGTGACAGATCTAGTTGGCTGCCTGCTGCCAAGGGAAAATCTATCCAGTTACTTGAGACACAGCCATGACTTTGTCTAGATTTTTAGTTAACAGCATTTTCCACGGTCTTTCTTTTTAAGCTGCAGTCAGCCTGGACCTCATCATGTCCAGCTGTAGGGGATCCCTGCAGTGCATGCTGCTGTGTCTGTCTGCAGCTCCAGTTCCCATGCCCATGTGCTGAATGGGCTCTGTTTGCTAAGGTAGTGTGGGATACCCTGAGCATGAGAAGACAATGAAGAGTTCTCTTCAGGGTAATCCATCTTCTTAGCATTATTTAAGTGTTTGTGCACCTTTCAGATGAGTGCAATTTCACCAGAGGAGGTTGTTGCTTCTATGTTCAGTGATCTCTGCTGGTGACTTGTTGATGTAGTTTGTGAGCTGTTTGTTAGGCCTGAAAGATTTTGTCATCACTTAGGTGATTCTAAGTGGTGGTAACAGTGAAACAACCAAAAGGACACTTCAAACTGAAATTCGCTTCTTGTCCTTTATGATATAGGTGAAACAGACTTTAAAAGGAAGGTTTTAAGTGACTTTTTAATCTGAGTGTAAAGCTCAGAGTCTGGATAAACAAGAGAATAAATCCAACAGTACATTAGGAAAGAGGGAGTAATTATTATATTAAAATGTAACCTCATGAATTTCTTATCTAAACTGGAACATCTTAAAAGACAGAAAGTATTTGAGCTCTGCAGTGCAGATGTTCCCTCCATTTAACAAGTGCACACACAGGGGTACAGACAGAGGGAAACTATGCAACAGAGATGAGAAACACTGCTGAGGTGCAGACACGCCTCAGAAAATTAGTAGATGGAAGCAGGGAATGAGGGGCGAGGGAGTCCCAGAGGGACACAGTCTGAAGTGGAGCTCTGGGTGACAGAGGCTGAAGCCACCACATTGCCCCTGAGCTCTGAACATGATCACATAACTGTGTAAATATAACAGTTATATGTCAAAAATCCAATAAAATATGCCAATAAAGCTGGATTGGAAAACAGATTTTTTTTTGCTTCTTTTTCATACCTTCGGCTCAGGCTGAAATTGTGGAAGAAAAGGGGCTGGGAAAACCTCTGTGGCTGGGAACCAAAGCTGCTGCTGCTGGCACACGTGGCCAAGGAGCAAGCTGCCAAAATTTTCCTACAGTTTTCCTCCAAATCAGTTTGCTCCCACTGCTGCTACTGATTTCCACAAGATGGAGCTATTCTAACATGGATTCGGCAGCAGACCGTGGGGAACAAGTGTGCTATTGCATATTTTATATTATATACATATATATATAGTGGGTAGAATTTTATGAAAAACCATCACCAAATAAAAAAAAAAGCAAATCCCAAAAGCAGCAGCTGGAGCTCAATGCATATTTGGATAGACTGTGTCATCAAAAGACCTCTTGCAAAGTTGCTCCCAGGGGATGTGACCAGGACAGGATGGAGGTAAATACCCTCAAAGTGCAGCTTTGCCCCACCGGGGCGGCTGTTGGGGTGTGCACCCAGCCTCTCCTTCTGAAGGGTCTGTTTTGCCATGGCTGAGGAAAGTTACAATGCCCCCTGTCCTGAGCACATGCAGGGTGGCTCCTTGACACCCATCAGACGTTGCCTGTGGCCCCAGTCTGTGAACATTAGCCCTCTAGGGCAGCAGACTGCCTTTTCTAAATCATGATGACCCTCTCCTGTGACATTTCTGCCCTTTTAAATCAATTTTTAAGAGTCTTGCTACTTCTATTTCTTTGTGCTGTCTTTCTCCACTGCAGCATCTGCTCATTCCCTCTCTGCTTCACCCCCACCAGCCCCATTCTCCACTGAGTCACAGCGCAGACAAAAATTCATGTAAATGCTGTTGCTTTATGATACACATTTGAAAACCTCATGGCATGTCTGTCTTTTGATCAAGTCAAGCCCAGAGAGCTGAACACCTCTTGCCCATGCTGTTTGAGCATACCTTGTCATTTCAGCCCCCCAAAACAGCAGCAGCTCAGGGAGAGGCATTTATCTGGGGATTTTCAATAGGAGCTGTCAAAGCCAGGGCCAGGTTTATACACAATGCTTGTAATGCATGGAAGAATGGTATCATGAGCCCCCCCTGCTCATGGCTCGTGTGGGGCTGTGCTGGCACTGCTGTGGGAAGCTGGTGTTCCCTGCTGGCACACAGGAGATGAGTGCTATCTCTGTGATAAGGTGCTGCTGGCAGCATGAGCGTGCCTGAGTCCAGGGCCACCCAGGGAGCTGGGGCAGAGGCTCCCTCCCAAGCAAATGCCACAGCAAGGGACAGCTGGCTGCTGCTGGTCAGGGGCTGAAATCCTCACTGCTGCTGGTCCCAGCCCAGAGGAAACCACAGCCAGATAAACAAGGGTCAGCCATCTAGGCAGGGACTGCCATTGACAGGTCTGGTGAGGCTGCACCTGCCCAAATTCCCATGTGAAATCTTAATTCACAAAGACTGGAGCATAAATGTGTTTGACAATTGTTGGTTAGGCTTTTTTTATGCTGAGGTTTAGCATCCATCCTTTCCTGCCCCCAAACCTGTGCTTTACAGTGGAGGGAGATTTGGGGGAAATATAAAAGGCTTTTGTGAACTCCCAAGCAGAGGATTGTCCTCCCTGCAGGCATCCTTGAGGCAGACCAAAATCTTTGGTACACTCTTAGCACACAAGCACTTATCAAGCATTCTCTGTCTCTTGCTTTTCAAGACCAAAGCAGAAACAGAATCAGCAAATTTCTATTTCCTTAATCTGATGACCACCTGGAGCAGCTGATAAGTGTGTCTGGGAGGTCCCAGAGCTCAGGCAGCCTTCAGCCATTGCCCCTTCCAAGGAGCACATTGCTGTGTGTCCTGCAGCTGAAGTTTGCTCCTCTTCCTCCCACTCTCCAGTCTCCAACATGAGCTGCTTTGAAGTGATTTTGTTTGAGCCACTTCACTGCTACTGTACCGCTTGTCCTTTCAGAGTCATGAAAGTTGTCTAATACAGGCTATTTAAACAAAGCTTCAGAGGTGCAATTTTGATAGAAGTGTATGTCTATTTGTGCATGCCTAGCGTGCACCCCGTGCATGACCTGCCTGACTCAGGCTTGCATGCACCCATCAGGCTGTGTGGGAGCACAGGTGTGCCAGGAGCATGTCCAAACACAAGCAGCATTTGCTACCAGCCATGAACACCTGCACTGTGCAGCTGCCTGAGGATGTTCAGGGTCTAACTCTTGGGGATGACCAACTGTCTCTAGCTCCTTATGGATTGCACTGCTGTGCAAATTCGCTGAGACCAACTGGCCCAGATCCCAAAGCTCTGGGAGCTGTGTCCCTGGAACGTTCACCCAGGTGGAGGGAGAGAGCAGGCTGGTGGCCATGTGTGGGAGCATGGCACAGCCAACACTGGCTCCAGGAGTCAAAAATGAGTGAGCCAAGGTACATTATTCTGCTTGCATGCAGGTCCTTGCTTTGGTCAGGGAGCCAAGCTGGAGGACAGCAAAGAGGGAACATCTTTCTTGCCATCCCCTGCAGACTCACCATCCAGGGTCAAGGAGAGCTAAGATCAGCCAGTGAGGGGTGCTTGCCCGTGGACACCAACAGCCCACAGAGCAATAAATGATCACGTTTCTTCACCACAAAGAAGATGAGGCATGTGATATCTCTTGCAAGCACTGGTGCCACAGATATTTGTCCCTTTTATGTGAGAATAAAAAAAAAAATGCCAGAAGGACTTAATAAATCACAGTATAAATGCTACTATTTGAAAGATCTGGGCTAGAAAATAGTTGAACTTTCATGAGTTTCACATGTCAGGGGTGTGGGTGATTTAGGCTAGTGATTATTCAAGACATAGGGTGTGATTGGACTTCTAGGATTTGAAGGGATTACACATGCTTGTCAAGTGGGTGTTTAATCTCTCTTCAGTTATAACTTCAGTTTGTAAATGTTGAAACTATAAATCATCACACCCTTGGTCCATGGCATAGGACAAACTGTGCTGATTTCCTCCCACCTCAGCTTAGATTAACTGCTTTTCTCCAGTGGTGTTAATGCCCTCCAAATTATGACTTTTCCTCTTTTAGCTCACACTGTTGTGTGCACACACACATATGCAGGCAGGCATGTGTTTCATAACAGATTTTTGTACTTGTGACTCAGAGCTGAACTATTAAACTATAACACATGGCTGACATCTGGAATTCTCTCAGACGTTTTTGTCATTTGAATATTGGTAGCCATGGTTTGCTACTCTCCTTCCCTCCAAAATGTAACTTTCTTTATTCTCAGCCCATAAAAACAGAGCTAGAAGGTTTTACTGAACCTTTTGGTGTCACTTGATCAATATATATACATACATATAGTATTTTGTACAAGCCTGTTTTAAAGGCACATGTGTACAGAGAGTTTGGCAGAAAGATCTTACTAAAGAAAGCCTCTGCTTCATCTTTAGGTTTAAAATGGTTGCATACCATAAGAATATTTAGAAAAATCATTTTTTTGCACAGCAAGAGCCTGTGGTTGCTAAGAGTCAAAAGCAGTCACCTGCTAGCTAGCAGAGTTGGATACGGTTTGCAAATGGATTGCCTTGGTGTTTGAATAAAATTATTTACAATAATTCCTCCAAATGAATGCCACCCATTTGGCTGGCTTTAGAGCAAGATTAAAATATGCTGGTAGTTGCTGTAGTGTGGAACATTCTGTCTTACCTGTGTCTCACAGGGTGTTGTGTGCTATTCCCAGGGCTGCTTGCCATGAGCTAGTACGGTCCTGCAGAGATTAGGATTTTGCATTCTTCTTTAAATATTGTGGGGTTGCCACTTGGAGTGCTACAATTAAGGACGTGTTAAATTTCACATTGATACCAAGAATGCAATGAAAACTTTTGCCTATTTGCCACTGTGACAAGTGTCAAGAAAAAGGGGTGAACTCAGGGAATTGTCCCTGACTTCGGCTTAGAAAATCACCTAATCCTGGTTTTCAATTCAGCCCTACAAGCACATTTTTAAATTTGAGGATTGTCTGATTTTCTACTGACGTTGGGAAAGATGGAACACTGCTTTACAGATGCTACAGCAAGAGAGGAGGAGCATTGTCTGAAGCCTATGCTGTGCCCTCTAAGATTAAATATAGTATGTCTTCAAGGCATCTCCTTTGCCTGGTGAGGGGCTGCAAAAGAGTGGTGACTGCTGTTGTGTTTCAGATCTGACAATGTCTCTGTGGTTCAGAATGTCAATGTCAATGTCAATGTCTCTGTGGTTCAGAAAATAATTTCTGCTCTGGCTCAAACAGTCAGGTCCCTGACTGTTACTGCTTTTTTAGTAATAACACCATGCCAAGGGAGTCTCCTTGTGACAGACTTTGACTCTTAAACATATGATGGCTGGAAGAGCATTTTTCCCAGGATCTTTCACCCTCACAGGTGCACGTCCCCACTGACTGGACAAATGAGTACACTATTGTACTCACCTGTCATGATTAAAGTGCAGTCCTTTGAACTTCTACAGACTGGTTTCTTCATCAAAAGCTTCTGGTGCTAATGTGGCCCTGAACTGTATGTGTCCTTGCAAGAAGATTTTTCAGTGCACGTGGATACATATGCACAGGTTCACTGAAGGTAAACCTTGCTTGACCAGCCTGATTGCCTTCTGTGATATAACAACTACCTGGATGGGTAAGGGGAGAGCAGTGGGTCTTGTCTACTTGATGTCAGTAAGGATTCCAACAATCTCTTAACAACATCCTCACAGACAAACTCGGGGTGTGGGCAGGATGAGTGGGCAGTGAGGTGGATGGAGAACTGGCTGAACAGCAGATCCCAGAGGGTCAAAATCAGTGGCACAGGGTCTGGCCACAGGTGGAGGCCTGTCCCTAGTGCTGTCCCTCAAGG
>WBND01000229.1:564174-600383 GCA_013398595.1 Tychaedon coryphoeus | reverse complement strand
TCTTTTTCCGTTGGTTTCATCTTCTCCCTTCTCTGCAGCTCCTAAAGACCTGAGCCTCTGTTTGGCAAACCTGTATGTGGGAAGATGGAAGCAGTCAGAAGCCTTTTGGAAGGGATCTGTGTGGCCTGCAGTACCTCTGGGAGACTGTCTTCTGCAAATATGTCAATGAAGTTTCAAAATATCAGGTAATGATAAAGAGAAATGGGGTCACAGCTCATATTGCCTTACATAGAAAACATCAAGTTATCAAGTCATAATTCATAAGTGAAAATATGTAATTAAACTTCATCAGTGCTCCCTTTCTTGATTTCTCTTCACTTTTTTTCCACAGTTTGATGAAGCACATTAGTAAAACAAATTTGATATGATCCCTTCTTGTTGTCTTTGTTGAGGTTCATGTAATGACAAACCCAAGTCTTGGTTAGAAATTATAGCCATTGGACAGTACTTAAGCAGACAATAGGTATTGTGGGAAAGGAATATGAAAGACCTGAGTAATGAAAGTTTTGACTGAACTGCATTTCAGCTGTCAAGGAGGGAAGAAAAAAGCAAACCACACAAGTTTGGGTACTGTTTTTCTTTCCAGTGAAATGTAACAGAAAAGAAAATTTTACTTTGGAGATACCAAATGTGTTACTTTCATCTCAAATGAAATATTATTATCTTTACACCGTAAAAATAATTACAGAGTTTATTTAAAAATTATCTCCTGCCTTTTTTTGGCTAACACTATTTGACCTGAATTATGAAAAGTTGAATTTTGGTCACCTTTAAAACTATATATTTAATTGTCGCTTGGTTTGTAATCACCTGCCGCACCCATGAATCTGTTTCTGTGGACTCTGAAACAAAAACGCAAGGGGCTGCCCGTGGCAAGAGTGGTTGCAATTATTTACAATGATGTTGAAGGTCCATTGCAGAAATTATGCAAGAGATACAGATTTTCCTTTAAGCCGCCTGAGGCCTTGGTGTTGCTGTTATCCTGCAACAGGAGGATAGGAGGATTTATGGTCCCTGCTCCTTGAAGGTACCTCAGGTATTTCCACAGCAAACTTTCTGTCTGTTACCGCTGCCTTTACAAAGCAAGCCCTCTGTGTGCAAGGTGATGGCCAGCAACTGGGGTAAAAAAAATCCAGATTCCCTCTATGGTTCAGTAAAAATGGTCCTAAATGATTTTACATGGAAAAATGTAGTAGTACAGAGGACTGGGTTAAATAATAGCAAAGCAAGGCATGCTTTAAATGAAAACAGCCCTCTCGACACTGGAAGGAAAATGATCTGGAAGATGTAGTACATAAAACTTCAAACCATCAGCCAATATCTGGCATCAATTAGAAAAGCACACAGGACACTGGGCTGCCCCATGGGTTTGATATCAAGTCCTGCCCCTCCTTGCAGGATGACACTAGGAACCCAGGGCCACGTGGGGCAAGGCAGAGCAGACTTTGCCAGGGTTATATGAGCTGAACCCTTCTGCAGCTAGTTTATAGCACCAGTTAGGTAATCTGTGGTATAGGGATAATAAAAAATCTTGATTTTGAAACTACATTTTCTCTAATTATCTTTCTCGTGTTCTTGCACGTATAGGTATTATGTCTAAAGGTGAGGGAAGCCCTGATTTGTGACAAAGCTTCCTCCTCACATCCAGTCTCAGTCTGTTACTTTCCAAACAGGAATGGACGGGGTTGAGTGCATCTGGAGCAAGAGGGCAAATGTGTGTGGCACAGGTCTGCTCTGGAAGTGAAGCAAACAGTGACAGTAGCACTGAGATGTAAGGTGGCTCTCTGTGGCAGTCACTCCAGCCACGTTGTGACTGTGGGTTGAGTCCACAAGGAAATTGTCATAAATTTCATTGAGCCTAAGAGTGGAGAAGAGTCAAAACCAGAGCTGGAGAGCAACTGAAGCTTGGTGCCCTTCCCCCCTAGCCCCCAGTAACCTCTTCACTCTGTCATGTTGTCTGTGATGAGAAATCTTCCTTGTCATTCTGGGAGAAGTATCTCATCTCCATCTTTGAGATTTGCAGATAGACAGATCCATTTTCTCTCTTAAGCTGCATTTTGGCAACACCCAAAAGCAACAGATTCAATTTCTCGGTTTTTCTCTGGGACAATCACTCAGTGCAGGAGTGGCAAACAACCACTAGGTACCAGTGCCACAGCTTCAGTGCTCCACTGTCTGAAGAACACAAAGTCAGAAGGATGAGCCTTAGCTGGCCAGAGTGCTGACTGCCAAAGGCAAGGCTGCAGAGCAACCTGTGGTCTAGTCTCCCCATGGGTGTTTTGTGATGCAGAAGGATGGTTCCATCTGTGGCAGCATTTCAGACACTTGCTTTTCTTCTTGAGCTGAGTCTGAGGCAGTTTTAGCCTCTGGAGGAGGATGTGGCATCAAGCATCACAGCTGATAGAATCCTAAGAAAGCTGAAGGATAAAAGATAGACAGTGAGATCATCTGATGTCTTTTGGTTTCCCATGAAGGCCCTGTGACTTAAAGGAAATTGATTCTATTTTCAATTTGGTTAACACCAGATACATAATTTTAAAAATAGCAAACTGGCTTATTGTTATCTGACCAGAGAGAGATGATTTTTGAGCTTCACATGTTATTGAATACCAGCCATCAGCTATGACTCCTACCTGAGGTATTGAGCTTTGCAAGTGAGCTTGAACACTGGGAGCTCAGGCCACTCTGCAATGACAGTACCTCACTCATTTTGGCTGCCTGCCTTCCTGTTTCATCAGCTCTTGGGATTTCACTAAAGCAAAAAATCTGTTGTGAAGAGATGATGGATAAAGATTATGCCATGCAACTCAACAGTTCATCTTTCACTCAAATATAGCTTTTTCACTTCTTTTACAGTGACTCCTCATGCATAAATAATATCCATATTCCTGTGTTTCCTTGAAACTTAGATATTACTTCTGACTTTATAATAATTTTCTAATTTTGAGATGTTTCTTGCTACAGAAGAAGGATAGAAGGCACCATTCTGTACTATATCTGAAGCTGTTTAATGTCAATGGCAAAAATTGCAGTTTCCATGTGTTCAATCCTATCACTTGCTGTCTTTTCCCTCCCTTTTCTAATTAGTCTCATCCCCTCATTCAGAGACACATACGTAGATCTATTTCTACCAGACCAAGTCTTTTCCAACTTTGATGTGCAGATCTATTTCTCAGCAGGCATTCTGAATCAGGCACAAGCTCTTCTTCCACACCCGTGTTTGACTTCTGACTGGAGCAGGTCTGGGCTATGCTTTCATCATCTTTCCCTTTGTATAGATGGCAAGAAAGAGAATACAGAATGAGGCAGGGCAGCTGCAATGGCCTCTGCTCAGCCAGAACAATACTGATGCACTGGGTTTTGTCGCTTCTCCAAGGGAGCATGGGCTTTCTTCATGTGCTGCTGGACCTTTATCTCAGCAGGGAGAGCACTTCCCTCAGTGCTTGAGGCTGACGGTAAGGGCTTTCATGCTCTTTAGAACAAGTTGCTCAGTGGAGATGTGGCAAGTTCTGTGGGCAGCTGTAACAAATAACACTATCTCTTGCAAACCCTTTTTTGCAGAGTTCTAAAACCCCCAAAGGACCCCACAGCCGTGCACCTTGCAGCAGTAACTGCTGGCAGGCTCCTGGCTCAGCCTGAACACAAGTGAGACCTCTGCAGCCTCACCAAGCCAGGCAGCTTTGCTCATAAGCAGGACTTCCATCAGAGCTGTGAGCAAAGTGGTGTGCTTTGCCATCGACGTGTTTTTGGGAAAGCTCTGGGAGCCTGGGAGCCTGGGCAGTGCTGGATCCTCAGCTGTTGGTGTCCCAGGCACATGGGTTGCCAGCCCCAGCCTGGTCAGCTGCAGCAAGGTCTGCTCTCTCATCACAGTGTGCTTGATTCCCACCAGCTTTGGGAGAGCCCCTGGCAGCTGGGTGTCCTCTTTCCCTGGCCAAACTGTGTGCTAGTCAACAGCCATCCTGCTACTTAATATTTCAAATATGCGTGAATAATCCACTGAAATTCAGTATCCCGCTATTTTCGCAGATTCTTTGTGGTCACCATGGGTCATGGCTCCATTTCAGACCTGAGAAAAAGCTTATATGATGAAAGCTGGTCTGTTTTATTCTTATAAATGTGTCAGTGAGTCTAATAAAATATAGATGTAATAAAATCCCCTGTCCACAGACCTTGTTTCTTTAAGTTCTTTGATAATTATACCCCATGTCTGCTAGCACCACCCTTGCCAAGATGGAGTAACTCTGTCGTTTGTGCTGTGACTGAGAGCTCAGCATATCAGTCTGCTGGGGTTATGTTTTTTCTGAGGCAGTCTTGAGGGAAACAGCTGATCTAGTGCTCAGAACACCTCTCCCCTTGCCTGGCTTTGGGAAAGAGCACGTATTCTGAGTCACACATGCTGCATCCTTGCCCCAGGCCTCCTGCCACCAGCTTGGATTAAGGTAATTGTTTGTTTACCCTAACCTGGCTCTCTACACCTGCAAGACTGGAGGACTGCTGCTTGTTCCCTGGTTTGCTGCTGCAGTTGCTTCTTTTAGATGAAAAATCATTAGGTGACAATCTGCAGCTTGTTTTGGAATTCAGATTATTTACACAGAAGCCAAACACAGGTGTTTCAGGTGGTTCCAGTGAGTGCTGTCCCATTTCAAAACTATTTTCCTTTATTCCTTTGGGCTAGAATAGGGAGGTGAGCTACTGTGGTGAGAGAGAGCAGTTGGACACTGTGGCTAAACCACTCCTCCTCTGTTCATCTGCACAGCACCATGTCATGTTGGTAGGTACAGTGAGTTGAAAAAAAGAAGTGAATTTTATATTTATGGTTCTTATGTATTTTCCTATAAAGCTATTTGTAGGGAAAAAACTAATTACTTGGGTCTCAGTCTGCTGAGATTTTCCAGTCATCATAGTCATAGATTCACAGAATGGTTTGGGTTGGAAAGAACTTTGAAAATCATCTAGTTGTGAGCCCCCTGCCATGGGCAGGAACATCTTCCACAAGAGCAGGTTGCTTTGAACCTAATCTTGAGCACTTCTTGGGATGGGATACCCACAATTTCTTGGGGCAACCTGTTCCAGTGTCTCATCAAACTTACACTAAAGAATTTCTTCCATATACCTAACCTAAACTGTCCTCATTCAGTTTAAAGCCATTCTCCCTGTCCTATCACTGCATGTTCTTGTGAAAGCCTCTCTCTGTCTTTCTTGTAGGTTCTTTCTTGTAGCAGCCCCAGATCTCTCAGCCTGTGTTCATAGTCAGATGAATTTTAACTTTGTTCCAGGTTTCAATGTTTGTTATGCCGCAAGTGTGGGTACTTCCTTCGCCTTGCCTGTATTTTTAAAGTATAAAATCAGAAGTTTAAAAGTCGTAACTTGCTGTCATTTCAAGTTTTTATAAAACATCTTAGTGTTTCTCTTGGGCTTTTTCCACCCTTGGTCGAGTTTCTCATTATGTCAGCTAAAGAAATAGTGTGGCTCCTCCATATCAGCACCAGAATGGGAGGGGTGTGGGGGAGTTCTGCTGGGGCACGGGTAGCTGAGGGAAGGGAAGGGAAGGGAGTGAATGCTTGTTTTGGAGAAGCTGTCAGGGTGTGTGGTGGAATGGCATGTGGGAGCCAGGGAAGGAGGGGCCTGGGGGAGAGAGGTGGTCGGGTCAGCATAAAAAAAGATTTGGAAATGCTGAGCCAAGGAAAATGTCAGTGCAAGACTTGATGGCTGGGCTGACAGGCAGATGGGAAGCACCCTCCCTCTGAGGACAAGCCCAGTAGCAAGCCCCTGCTGCTGGACGTTTCCAAAGTGGGGCAACATATCTGGACACCTGGACTGGTGGTAGAGAAGACTGCAGTGGCCACACAGAAGTGTTACTGCATGGGAAATTTCCCTTCCCTCATCTCTCTACTGCATGTGTGGATCAAGTCCACTAGTGTCTGTGACCTTAGCAACAATCTGAGTGAATAAATATTGCTGCCTTTCCAAGTTTTAAAGAGGAATGAAGAGAGCAGAAGTGCAACATCACCTACATCTGGGTATGTGTGTTGTCAGAGAGTGCAAAGTGCAAACAAAAAATAAAGAGGTGAGTGTGGGGGAGCTGCAGGTGGAGGTGTTGCAAGAACGGTGCTGTGCTGCAAAATGTTCCTGCCACTGACAGTGCTATTCAGTGGTAATGTCTTGGCACACTGCTTTTAGACACTGGTTCACCTTATTCCTCCTCTCTTTCCCTGTTGTAATTCCAGGATGGCTCTGGGCAGAGAAGGTGAAGGCAGAAGTGAAGGTGTGTAACATACTCTACATTGCAAGCCTGAAGTGTGTCAAGCATTGGAAGGATCAATTAATTGCTTTGAGTTCCTCTGCATGGTTGAGACTCCAGAGGAAATGAGGGAAACACCATCTGGGTGGTGCAAGGGAAGCTCACAGGCGTAAAGCTTGTCCTCTGGCTCCTTGTGACACAAGGTGTCCTTTCCCATCAGTGGAGTCCCTGGCTTGGTTCCCACGGTGGCACAGCCCTAACCTGGCTGTGAGGTGGGAAAGCCTCCCTGTGCCATGAGCTGTTCCATACCTGCAGGATCTGCAGCACCTGCAGGGCTTAGTTAGCATGGTGGTTAGCTGGTCACAGCAAGCTGTCAGGCAGGCTTGTCACTGCAAGGTGTTCTGCACCTGGGAAGCTCATCATGATGGTGTAAATTGTGCACCACACACCAGGGACTTGCTCTCTCCTCACTAGGCTCAGCAGGTAGCTCACAGGCACTGGATTGTGCCAGCTGGAGTATGAAGAGATGCTAGAAGTGCATTCCTGATGAGAAACATTTCTTAACATCTGGTGACTGCTGTAAGCTCCCATACTGGAGCAGAGCAATATCAGGCAGTCCCAGACACACCAACATCCCTCACCCTCCCTGCTGGCTTAGGCTGGCCTTTCTTTTAGGGCAGAGAAACTGAACTTTTGTTTCTGTTTGTATTTATTTGTTTTTAAAACAGGGGAATTTCTTAAAAAAAAAAAAAAACAAAACACATGGGCTCTAACGTGACCCTTCCGTGTTTCTGTGCAGTGAAGACCTTCTTATTTCCTGAATGGCTTGCTCTGCACTCCAGTTAACTCACACCCTGGATGTCATCCAAGTACATTCTGTTTCTTGATACCAGGCCAGTCTTTGCGGAGTTGTGGTGCCATTTTCTTCTGCCTGCTGTCCTCCCAGTCCCTCTATTATCATGCTGGCTGCTGAGCTGCCTAGCACCCCAGGGGAGGAGCAGAGCCCAGCCCCACGGCCGCTGCTGACGGCAGCGGAGCAGGCGAGCCGGAGCTGCAGCCAGGGCTGCTCCAAGGAGCCTCCTGCTTGAGCTGTCCCCAGCTCAGCCTGTCACTGACAGCTACGGCTGAAATCAGCTGAAGCAGAAAACATTTGAACTCTACACCCTGCCAAATACCTTCCAGATGTGTAAGATGCAGCCTCGCCGTGGACTCTGACTGTAGCTTGGCCAGCATATGTCTGCACATTTCTGGTGCACAGGGAACATGAAAGCAGATATTTTACGACATCTGCTGCCTTTTCCTAGTTCTCCCTCCCTGCTTTTTGCAGTCCTTTTCCTATATTTCATCCTTCAAGTTAAAAAAAACAAAACAAAAAAAAACAAACCTGTAAGTCTTTCTACTGATTTATTGAATCCTCTTGAATCCTCTTTGCACATTTCGTACATTTTTGTGCCAGCAGTGTGGTAAAAAGGGAGGGAAACAGAGAGACCTTGTTCTCCTGCCTAGAAATCAAATCAGTGCCCAGGTCCTTTAATGATTTCTGTATTGATTCAAGGTGTTTTTCTTGCAGAATCAAATCATAAAGCAGTATCAAATTCCATTGAAAAAAGACTTCGATGAAAACAGAGATTTATCTTGCTTTCACAGTAAGAATTATTTCCTTAGTCCTGCGGTCACCCGGGCCTGAGGGGTGTCAGAGCAGAGCTGCCCAGAAGAGGGAAGGGAGAGAGCAGAGAGGCTAAGGATTAGGTTACATGTGGAAGTGATAATTCTTCTTACTTGAAAATAAAGAAAATTATTGGGTTTTGAGATCTTTTAAAGTACTATTGTGGTTAAGAAAATAGAAGTCTTGCTTCTTCATTGTTCCCAAACAAAATGAGATAGATTCACTCTGACTTCTTATCTCTGACTCCACAAGTGGTGGTTATTTTCTGACCTTTGTTGCTAAAAACTGGTGTCATTTGCTCTTGAAAGTTAACCAGATGCAGGCCTGGGATCTCTTTTGATGAGAGACCACCTGGGAATCGCAGAAGCCATCTACATACGCCAGGCAGTTGTGGTCACACTCCTGGCACACAGCAGACCACAGGAATGTAATGAGTGGAAAGACTTCATTTGGTCCCATCATCGCTGCTGAGTTGACTGATGGGGCTGAAATGCAGTAATGCTCACATACCTATTTCTGTCTTCTGCTGTGACAAACTGGCATGTGAGAAGCCTGTCAGTCAACTCACTGGACTTTTACAGATGAAAATCTCAAACTGAGGTTATCTGTGTGACTGTGCATATCACAGAACTGGGGGAGGGAAACAGGGAGATGTGATGAGATGGAAAAATGTATTCTCTATTCAGTCTGCCTATGTAATAGACTTTTGTGCACCTCAGTTCAGAGCCGCCACTGCCGTAATGTTCGCATTTTGCTGCAATGTTTGCAATTAATCTAACCTGCCCAGGTGGCACTTGGCCCTGCAGTAACTCATAATTTCGTTGGGACAATATTCCTGAGAGGTGCAGTGCTCACCAGGACTCTGTTTACCCAGGTGTGCAAGCATCTTCCGGACTTTGGGCAGGTGTCTCACTGGCATGATTTGCACCAAGCATGTGTGGAGGGACCTACAAGATCCCATCTGTTCTAGCCTGGCAGCTAACCTGAAGGGGTGGTCTCTCTTGCATGCTTTTGATGACTGTGGGGGTCTTAGAGCATTTTCTGCAGTAAAAACCTCACCTTTTCCTGCTGGAGATGAGTGGACCAGACCTGGTTATAATCTCAATTAATCTAGACTAAAGCAGTTTGACTTGGTGACCTTAAAGGTCTTTCTCCACCTAAATGATTCTGTGATTCTCTGAAAGCTGTTTTAGTTTCTTGAATGATTTATTTCTTAAATTGGCTTCAGATAACTGAGATGTTTCTATACCTCAATTAAAGCTGATTAGGGCACGGTATGAACAGGACACTGAAGAAGGAAAGCTTTAAGAACTAAAAGAATTATCTCAGTTCACCCCTTCTTCTGCAGGTGCTACAGATAGAATAAAAAAGGAGCCCTTATATTGGCTGCTGCTTCATCTCTTGATATGATTTATCTAACTGTGTGTCAAAACTGGAAAGATCTGGATGAAACAGCTTTGCTTTTACAGAGATTGCTCCTCAGCAGTTTAAATCTTAGAGACAATTTTATGTGGTGAAGCGTCTGGAAGTCTCCTTGGCCGCTTTCCAGCTCATTGTCCTGCGGAACATCTTCCTTCAAGTGCCCCCAGTGAGTGACCTCTCACTCGGTGCCTACAGGACGAAGCAAAGCATCTCAGCCTCAAAGCTTCTGAGCTCCTCTTGCTATCCCTGCCTAAGTATTATTTGAACAAGGAAAGTGAACAGGCAAGTAACAGTCCTGCCTTGTCAATTGCAGAGGATACAACTTTAATAAACAGTACCTCAATACAATCATTCTGCATGTCAACTTCATTACCATCTCTGCTGGTGCCCTGCTCATATGGATATGGTGCAATATCTCCATGATAATCAAGGTAACTTTTGTAAGAACAGTAGAGATACTACAGCGGATAGTAAAGGAAGCTAGACTTGCTTCAATCTTCGTGTCTATCTGCTCTTCCCTTTCCTCAATTACCTTTGGATCTGACTATTTCATTCACAAGTCAACTCTTTGATCTACTGCCTCGAGTACACCTTAAGCCACTTCTGTCTTCCTTCTCCAGTTTCTTAGGCTTATATTATTGCTCCCTGATGGCTCTGATCTCACATTTTTAGCTGCTCCAAGCCTTCCTGATATTCCCAGTGAAACTACAACAATCCTCTCTCTTCAATCCTAGGTGTAAATTTGATCTCTATGTTAGTCTGCCATCTGACTTCTCTGGAGATTTCCATACCCCACAGCTCTGAACAAGAAGATAGTGTAAAAATGGGAGGTTACAACTAAATCATATCTGAAGTGACGACTGTTTGCAAATGAAGAGTTTTCATGTGTTGTTTATGATACTCAATAACCCAAACAGCAAACTCCATGCTGCTCCTCAGCCGACCTCCTGGGTGTTCTGGGAGCTACAGGGGTTGGTAAGGGCAATGATGCAGGACAGCAGGTCTGGGACCCTTGACTCTGCCTTCTACTGGGAGCTTTTGGACCGACAGGCGGTGAAAAGACATTACCATCAGTGGAAAGAAAATCCTGCTCTAACCTTCTTTGTGCTCTTTGCCTTTATCAGACACTGACTGTTTCCTGGAGAGGCTTCCCAGACTTCTTCCTAGGATTCAGTGGGTAGAGAGGTTAACTACTTTTCCAGAGGATGGACTCCCTGCATGACATTCACCTTGGTCATTGACATCTTGGTCAGCTGTGGTCTGTGATGTAATGTCTGTTGCCTTGAGGGGTGCCAGGTCCAACTCAAAGTGGAGCAAGTATTGCAAGTCAGAGGATTTTAAAACTATGATAATGAATACATGTTATTTATATTATTATATTGCTATCATATGTTATTATTTTGAATAATAATAAATTTACATTAAAATTCATGGTACTTCCATGACCAGTGCAGGCTTTTGTGGTTCATCTATGGTGCTTGAGGTACCACTTCTTTAGTCCACACAAGGAAGACTGAATGTCTGCAGCACAGTTTGACTGTCAGTGAAACACAAGGCACTTTAATACATGACCCAATAATTATGATCACAAATCTCTATCATAACCATATGGAGACTTTTCATTTTACCTTGGTTCATTGGCTCTTTCATGGCAAGGGGAGAGTTTTAGAACAAGAACAAGCCAGTGCAGACAGCAATGAGACAACTAAATTTTTTTTTCCCCTTTTTTTTGAGGGAGTTGGTGTTAAGTTTTTCCTGCGGTGGTGGATGATTGCTTTTGAGAAGATGATTTCCTTGCACAGCTGGTGGAATTACGACAGACTGATTACTGACACCATACAGGTCTGAACTTTACTGCATTTCTATATCAGGGCTTATGGATGTTCCCATTTAAAATTGTGGGTAATTGAATAGCTAGCATATGTACAATGCATGAGGAGTGAAACTCCTGTATATAAGAAGCAGTCAGCTCAAATGTTCCTGAGGCTGGTGGACATCTGCACCTTGAACTGTTGATTTGGTTTATTATTTGGGGAACACATACCATTTAATGTGATGACCTCTGCCAGTAACTTCATAAATGTATTCACTTTAGTGTAAATTATTGTCCACTTAATTAATATTATTGTTGCACGTATGGAATGGATGTATAATCCAGGTTTTTAAAAGTAAGTGCATAGTCTGCTGTTTGGTGGTATTCAAAAGTACAGTGAGCAAATGCTACAAACAAATCTGTTCATGTTGCAGTTTACACTATTAGGAGATATTGAATGCAGAAATACTTATTTCCTGATACAGAAAGAAGAAAGAATCCTACATAACTACTTACTGGCTGTAGCCATAGCAAATGAACAGTGCCCTCAGTGCCCTTGCCTGAGCTAGCTTCAAACTTAATCTCGAAATATTCACAAAAACTCTTGAAGGTGAATATGATAGCATGTTCCAGTTCAAGAATAGAGCAGTCTAACCCCTCAGTTAAATAAAATAATGCTCAACTAAAAAGCATGGAAGGATTTACTGGAAAAACAACAAACAGTCCAGGTTCAAGGTGTTCTGTGGTCTTGAAAACAAACAGAAAAAAGCACATCAAAATAATTTCCACTTCATACCCAAAGCCCTGAAATGAAAAATGTGAATGAAATTTCTAGAACTTACCCAATAATTACACAATAATTTATATACGGAAAAACAGACAGCAAATGAATTGCCAGAGATTTCAGAGAAGTACATGACAGGCTTATAGCGTAAATGAAAACAAACAGTGAGACCGTGCTTCATAAATGTTCTACATTATTCCTTGAAAAAAAACAACAAACAGTTCAGAGAAAGAGGAGAATGGATGGGCCATAATGGGTCTTCTGGCCCTGGGGAGAAGAGCAGGCAGAGAATCAGCAAAGATGAGCAGTTTCTTTGGATCAAATATTTTTAAGCCTTTGGATAAACCTCTTTAAATTTTTATAATCATTATTTTTTATTATTTTTGAAAGAACTCTGTATTGTAGCAATGATCCAGTTTGCTCCAGTGGCAGACAACAAAAAGGGGAGGTAAATTCATCTGTTCCATCTGTTTTATCTGCTCCCAAGTGCCACACAAAAGAAGTGTGATACTTTGCTACATAAGCAGAGACCAGATTTGAAAGATGGGTTCATATTTCCTTAGTATTATGTGCATGCCCTACCAGAACAGAATATGTATTTATTTATGTATATTTTATATGTAATTAGACATTTCCTCCACATCACTGAAGCTTTACCTTGCCTTCTCACCCTCAATGAATTTTAAGCAATCAGTTACTTGTAGACTCTTTTTCACTCTCTCTTCCATCCTTCCACTGTCCACTGCCCATTTTTAGAACTGGGACACAGTCAGAAAAAAACAGTCTCTGGAGTCCTGTGAGCCGCTCTTTTGTAGTAGTGTAATTGTCACACTTTTCTGTAAATTCCTAAATGTACTGAGATTTTGTTTTGTGCAGCGTTGGAAACTTTAGTCAGCTCCTTCAGGAATTTTTGAAACACTGAGTAAACTGTAAGGGAGAGAATTCACAGGGTTATGTATCAGTTATATGCAGACTGATAAAGTGAATTTGGCTTATTGACATTACCCTTTCAGTTAATGAAAACTACTTTTTTTTTTTTTTTTTTTACAACTGAGAAAAAGTACACACTGAGTACAGCTCTTAGTATATCCAAAGACTATAATTCCAAGGAGTTAGACATTCAGAAAGCCCCATCTCTCCCCAATTTCCTCTCCAAACCCATTCACCTGACTTCATGTCTCTGAAGTCCAGTTCCAGCAAAACTAATATTCCAGTCTCTTCTTTTGCAATATGTGGAAACTCTCAGGTGGAATGGCTTAGCCTTGACCTCTTTTGCAATTTAATGCCTTGTAAGGCAGCTCAAAAATGCTTTTCATTATATAGAAAGTGATTTCATTGCTCCTTCAACTGAATCTAAAATGAGCACGGCAAATCCAGTGTTTTAATGAGGAATGTTATTGTCTTTCATTCTGAAATTCACCTCCTGGCAGCTATTAGGATCTTTCAGCAAACAACACCAAAATGGCATTCTCTATGCACCTAACGGCTTTATCAGCAATTGCTGCACAAAATCTTGTATAGCCTCCAGGACATCACTGCCCTGCCAGAGAGTAAATTGACAGAGATGTGCTTGTTCATCTTGCTTGTGCTTTAAGACCTAGAAATGAGCTTTGCTCTGTAAATGAAATTTCTTTTAACTGGAAGTGAGGGGTTTTAGCTCTGCATGTCAGATAGCCATAAACAAGCAGGTAAGGAACACGTTTTGGAAAATAATTTGTTTCTGACCGCTGCTGGAACAAATAGGTTGCCATAACCTTTCCAATATGCTTTCAACCGTAAGGTATTTGCCTCCATATATTGTTTGACAAATGCCAGCTAGATCAGGCTTAAGTGATTTCCCAGAATTCAGGGATAGGATGTGCATTTCAGATACTTCCCAGAAGACTTCTTTTCAAAACACATTGATAATATTACATACCTCATTATGAAGGCTTATTTTCATTTATGGAAGATAGCGTACAAATAATTGCCACTTATTAAGAGATGCAAGAACATTTCATTGTGGGTTGTTGGTCTCAAATATATACAATGTTCTTCACTTTGGATCGTGCATTTCCTAGAATGCAGACTGAATGACTCTTTCAGGGCAGAGGAGATACTGAGTAGCAGGTAGCAAACAGACCCATGGCTCTTTCTTTTTTTTTTTTTTTTGTTCCCTCTTCCCCCTCCCCACCCCTGCACCCCATGACTGGTAATGCTCAGCCACAGGATATGAGAAATTAAGTCTGAATATACACTTATGCATATTTATATGCCTGACTATCATTTCCTAGTCATGCACATGTTGCCTCAAGTACTTCAACCAAAGAATTTTAGATTAGCCAAAGAGCACACATATCTCAGCTCTACTCAAATAGACTGTATCTCCTGGGTCTGTACTTTGTCTGGTTAAATAGAAGGAAAAAGCTTATTCAGGATGAGGAATTCAGAGCCAAGTTCTGAAGAGGTAGTAAAGGAGCATCCTAAATCCTCTTCTATACAGGAGGCCCTAAATTCTCCTCATTCACATGAATTTCAACTAATGAGCCTGACTGATAAATGAAAAAAGTAGAACGTGACATGCTAGTAATAAATCCAATTAAGAAAAAGCAGCAGGAATATACACTGAAGTCATAGGCAATAACTGTGTAAGATTTTACCTTCACCAGAGTATCTGATAATCATGTTCTCTGTGGAGTCACATTCTTTGAAGTGGATTATAGTAGGTTTCCTTCATTGTGAAATTTTCCCATTAAAATGCTTCAAAACCAGCTCTAGTCCAAATAGATATCCCTTTGGTGGACAGTCTGGACAGTCCTAATTAGTAATAATCACTTTAGTCCTTTGGCTTTGGTGGTAGGGACTCCAGGGCTAAAGTTGTTGATTTCAGGTGATGCCAGGAGGCATGTGATGGATAGATAAATATATCCTCTGGAAAAACAGAGAATTTACTTGCCTAGAAACTTAGAGTCTTAAAGACTTAGAGTCTTCTCTCTACCTCAGCCATGACATTGGATGTGCAGAGAAAGACCCAGATGTCCTTTTCTGCAGGGCAGAGGAGGGGGCTGTGCCTGAAGCTGGGCCAGCCTGCAGGAGCTCCCTGCCCAGAGTGCAAGTATGTTTGGCTTTTAGTGCGTGTTCTGTCCAGGTTTGCATTTGCCACCACGTGTTACAAATGTTGGGGTGGCTTAAATAAGATAGGCTGTCTCACAAGCATCCAGCCTGCCTCATCTCCTTTTCAAAACAACCAAATGACAATCAAATTGTAAGGATAGTAGTAGATTCTTGTGCAGGAATATCTGTGTTCCCCTAGATGAGCCTTTAATTTACTCACTTCATGAAGAAATCTGACTGATTACGATGTTTGGGGTCTCGTCTCACACATGTTATTTTGAAGAGCTTCTTTGGGAATGTGTGGGATCTCTGTTGGATAATAATTTTTGATGAAAAAAAACAAGAAAGAAAACAAGATACTCCTTAGAATTTATATTTTTTTCTTTCTTTCCTTTTTGATTGGCTTATAATTACATGTCTGCATAATTTACAGGTTCTTATTCACTGTAAGATATAAAGGCAGTATGGATTCCTGAGTTTCTAGCCCTGAAAAAGTATAGTTCATTTATTTTAATGACTGGATCGTCTAGCCAGTTAACAGGATGGTCAGGCTCTTGTAATGAGGTGCTGTAGCATCAGCAAGGGTTTTTCCCCAAACACTTGTCCTTACCTAAAAAAAACTTACGTTGTAAAGCTCCTGTTGAGTGTCTGGATGCAGTCATTGACTTGTTGGTGTGGTCATTGACGAGTGCTTTTCTTCTGTAAAACGGTATTTTTCCAAATATTCTTTTGTTGTAAGTTTGTTCCAAAAAATACCCAAATCCGGCAGTTTGCATAAACAGCAATGCAAACACCAAACTTTGGGACGATACCCACACACTCTGATTGCTGTTGGGTCTGGAGAACCTTTTTACTTCATCAATTTTTCATCTCTATGTTGTATTTTTCTGCCATAATTTGGGCCGGAAAATATGGTAAATCAGGCACAGAAGGAGGATTCATCTGTGACAAGATAAATTCAGCTGAAACCTTCACTCAAGGGAAACAAATTACATGAGAGGACCTGTCTGGTGTCTGCAAAGGAGGTTACTGCCTCGTGCTGCTGCTGCTGGCCCTGCTGGGTACCCAGCCTGGGCAGCCCTGGGCACAGCAGGGCTGCTCGTGCTGGGGGGGCTCCCTGTGCTGGACAGCACTCTGCATACACCACATGGATGTTGTTTGACCTTTTCTGTGAGTTGAAGTGCTTCCCACACTGTTCACTCCTCTCCTACAGAGCCCTGTAGGGGCACAGCCCCACAGAGTCACCTGGCAGGTGGGACAAAAAATTACAAACAGAGCAAACCATGCAGCTGTTGCACAGCTGTGGGCTAGCTGCAGGTGAAGTCATAAGAAGGATTTTTTTCAGAACTTGAGGCTTAAACCTTTGAAATTTCCTGGGTATTGCACAAAGCACCCACAGGCTTCTTTAGGACTAATGTGTTTGATAGGAGGGAAAGCTGAAAAAGTGTATTTTCTAAGATTGTGATAGTGAACTTTTGGCTGGCAAACTAATCCAGGACACAGCAAGCAGTCTTCAAAAACTGTGGTGGAAAAACCAGATCACAGGAGAGGAATATGTGCAGCATGCCAGCAGCAGGAGGAGGATCACAAATACCAACCCACAGAGAGCTGGAGGCTGCAGAGCGGTGTGAGCACAACTGTAGTTTCCTCTCAGTATGCCAGAGGGAATGTCTCAGTATGTCAAAGGGAATTTAAAGATCTCTGTAGCCATTGTGCTGTCTGTCAGCAGGAGACTCCTGCAGCCTGTGGGAGATGCTGTTGAGCAGTCAGGGCTGCCTCACAAGCAGTGGTTCCATCAGGCACTCTGGGAGAAGGGGTACCATAGGAATGGACACCTCTTAGCAGGGCTGTTGGTTAGTTATTCCTAGAGTAAGCATCAGTAGTGCTCTTTCCATAATTTTTTTCCTGCATATCTCTTCAGAGAAATTTTCTGCTTAAAGTGCTAAATTACACTTTTAGATTGGAGACCTCACAAGCTAAACTGTCTGATTTTAGGGTATATGTTGCTGCTACAGAGGAAAAGAGCAGCCGTATTATACTTTGCAATTCATACCCTGTTCCTTTGTTCCTTCAGGCTCTGCCACCACGACTTAAAATGTCTAGCACGTAGTTGTGCCTTCGCTTTTCTTGATTCCTATGGAGTCTGGGGTATTCCACATGAATGCAGCTAAGCTCAGAGTGCTAGCAAAATATGTTACTCTGCATAATGCAAGTTAGATTTAAAAAGGATGTGTGTGTAAGCACGTATGAGAGGTGCAATGCAGCCATGCTTTCTGGTTGTTGCTCTGAAGTCTGCACACCAGAACAAGTGAGTTTGTTTTATGCCTCCTAAGAGAGGTCTTGTGCAGTGTTTGAGGTATGTGCTGAAAGACCTCATTGACGATGCAAACACTTCAGCTGTCATTGACTCATAAAAAAGCTCAGAATAGGAAGGTCTGTAGGAAATTGATTTTCTTTAATTCCTTTGTGAAATGCCATGCGGAATATTGATCACTTTGGTATGAATGATTTAAATCTCCCTCTGGCATCTACTGGAGGGCAAACAGGTTTTCATCTGAGATACTTTTTTTTGGTTGAAACCTCATGCTTGTCATTTGAATATTAAGATGTTTGGGATGTTCACAGACCCAAATGCAGCAGAACTACAGTTTCTCCTCAGAAACTGTTGCTATTTAAACTGTTGGAAATTTATTTTTTCATGCAGTGTTATACCATATATGACTATTTTAATGGCTTTACAGTGAATAACTAGAAACACATTGTAGAAGTATTACTCTAAATACAGGATGTTCTCTTTGGAGAAGGATCAAGGTGACTCAAGATTCTCTCAGCATCAGCTTTATTAAGGTTCTTCACTATTAGAATTTATCAGCTTGGAGCATATTTTGCAACTAATACTAATCATGAGAAATATGGTAATGGAAAATCCCTGTGGAAAAAGAAATCAGTTTTAAAATATGTTTGTATTATTTTTTTACAAGTAACCTACAGTTCTGTACTAGAGCTGAATTTTTCAATTTTTTCCTCCTCTACCCTCTGTAAGGGTAAATTCATAAGTGCATAAAGTGTGGAGTGCTCTCTGGGTGAAAGGAGGGATAGAACTGTAAAGCACCTTACTTGCTTGGTATTTCTAGGGAGTTATTACTTTGGTCCAACAAAATATTAGTGAATGTTTGGAAATTACACTGAGTGATTCACTGGGAACCAAGCAATAATAAATAATGCCTGTTTAAACTTGCTGTCATATGAGGAATATTTTGACTTGAAGACAGTTTATTTGCCTAAATAACATGTATTTCCAGAAATTTTTAGCAAGATCAACCAGTATAATCATAAATCCGCAGACTGTGATATTTACTTTCCCTTTCTCCTGATTGCTCCAGCATTTACATTACCTTGTTCTGCAAGATCATCACAAGTGCTATCTCTATGGGACTAATCTATTCTGCTGTGCACAGAAGCAACAGGAAATGTTTAGAGAGCTTCTACTACGTGTGTATGTGTGTGCATGTGTGTGCTGTAGAATTGTCATGGAGAGGGCAGTTTGCACAGTAGGAGTCTTCAGGGCAGAGCGGGGCTAGGGTTGGAACTGGGGATACCCTGGTCCCAGTGATGGGCCCAGCTGGATCCAGCCTGAAACTGTGATGTGGGTTCCTATCCCCCGTGAAATCTTCAGGAAGTTCGGCTGCAGATCTCATCTATATTCAGCACACTGAACTCTCCCTCAGCAGCACTATTAACCTCACTTATTATCTCTAGGTTAATGATGGGTGTCTGATCTGCATAGCAATCTTCTCTCTTTTGCCATCTTCATCATGGCCTCAGCTACGTTATTAAGGAGCAGAAGTGAAACATAGGATAATCCCTTGCAAAATAAATGCCTATAGCTTTGTCAAAATATGGTTCTAAGGTAGTTGCAATAAGTCTGATAACACTGGAACTTGATGTTGCCTTTGTCACCGGTCTGTGACCTGTCAGAGGACTGGGCTTGGCTGAGCAGAGGGGTAGTCAGGGCTCCACAGCCAGGCCCTGCCTCAGACAGTGTATTAGTAAGGGCATCCACCCAGCTGTGAACCCACCTGGGCTGTTCCAAACACTCCCTCCCTTTCTGCAAGCCCTGATATCAATACACCACGGCAATATAATCTAGAATCTGCTGGGATACAGAAACTGAGGCTTTCCTTCTCCTGGAAGCAGATTTAACACAAGTGTTGCTGCTTGGCAGCTCATTCTGAGGAGATGTTGGGAGAGCTGCTCTGCAAACTGGTGAGATGGGCAAGGCAAGAGGCTGGAGGTTCTCCCAGCAGTGCTGTATGTGCTAGGACCAGCACCTCCAGCCCTGGACTCTGGCAGCGCCCCCATGACACTGCCAGCACCAGGCAGAGCAGAACCAGGTGCTTCTCCCCATGGCTTTGCCACCAGCTTTGTGAGCTCAGGGGCTTGCTGCTGCTTATTTTCAGGGAGGATTTGCCCTTGAGAGGAGGAAGTGTGGTGCTGAGTACAGCAATGATCTGGCAAACATACAAAATGGGACATAAACCAGCTGGGGATTCCTGGCTGGAAATCTTATGGTGCCTGAAGGAGCTGCACTTCAACCATTAACCCAATATGTACTACTCATCTGTGTTTAAACAGTCAGTCTAGCTCAACTGCACTTTGGGTATCACCTTGATTTGTTTGGTTCAAAATGGTATAGTAAAAGTTCTAAAACAGCCTGTTACTTTTTGCTTAGAGCTGAATTCCTGTTCTGTGAACACAGTATTTTCTTCTTGCTATTTTTAAGCAACTTAATTTTTTCATAATAGATTTTTCTCACCTACCACCTATTTCACCTTACAAACACACACTACAATGCAAGGTTTTGCTCTAGTGATAAAGCTATCCTGGGTTTCTGGCAACCTTATTCCCATAAAATGAGATTGAGGTCATAATATTCACATATGTCACTCAGATATAATTTTCAACTTTCAAACTGAAGAAGGGAAACTAAAGAACTAGGCACAAAGCCCAGTTTTAAATACATATCAAGCATTAAAACATCTGTGATTCTTCTCAAAAACAGGAATCTCTCCTCACTATGCTACAACTGTGTGAATTCCCATGTTGCTCCTGCTTGATGGAACACACCTTTATTTTGCCCCTGTGCCTGCAGTGAGATTCTTCTAGGGTTCAGTTACTGTATACCACCATGGTGATACCACTCTAATTCACCACTGATGGACAATTTCTTTGAGCCAGATTTTTAATGTCATGGGGCCTTTTTTGCACTGGGACTAGGCATTTCAGGGTGCTGAGAGTGTTGGTGGGCACCAGAATAAGGTCTGGAGCATGAAGTGCTCAGGTGTAGGTCTCTGGTTGCAATAGTGCATGAGCAGTTTTCCAGACTGGAATCTTTGTCCTGGAGCAAGGGAACATCAATGCTGATTTCTGGTATCTGAGCTACAACAAGCCATCGATCCCAAAGGGGGCCAATGGGGTCCTTGTGTCAGTCTCTGGTTTGAAAATCCTAATTCAGTTGAAGGTTTAAGCACAGCACTACTGGTCTCGTATTTTTCATCATTTTTGGTTTTAGTTGAGGGTAATTAATAATTTGGAAATTTATGTAAACAAAGCAGAAATAAAAGCATGTAAAAGCTTTTGTTTAATTGAACTGAGAATTTTGAGTGCTATTCTGTGGTACAGGTAAGTTGTATTCAGTATAGGCTGGAGCTTTGAGGGCTGAGAAAGATTGAGGAAGTCTTTTAAAAAAATACAAACGCTACAGAGAGGATAACCAGGGAATGTCTGTTCACTGGGATCTCACAATCTGAGACACCCAGTGGAAGTACCAGCCAGTAGGTTTAAAACAAAGAGGAGGAAGTCCTTCTCTGCACAATACATGCTTAAATTGGGGAACTCATCATCACAGGATGTTTGAGAGGCCAAAGGTATGAATGGGGTCACAGAAAGGGTTAGCCAAGCCCATGGCAAATAGGCACATGTGAGAGCTGGTGTGTAAGCTCTGGCTCAGGAAGTGTCTAAGCCAGGGAGTGCTGGCAGCCAAGGCTGTGACACATGCTGCTTTCCACTTCCCCTTCCTCTTTTGACTCCTTATAGCATCTCATCACATGAGCTCCAGGTTGTAAAGCAAGGAGGAAAGAGGGACTGAGATAGTTCTCACATGTCCTTCCCCAGTAGCTGTCCTGGATGATGCACAGGCTGAGATGGGTGGTAGAACAGCACACACTTAGGTACTCTAAAAACCGTGGGCTGCAGTTATTTCTGGCAGGAAATGTTCTGAGACCTGTGGTATCCGGAGGTAGTTTGGTAATGAAACATGAGAGGAAAAGCAGCACAGTGGTCACTTATCTGCCAAAGGGATCAGAGACCTTTGGGGCAGCATGTGACAGCCTTGCTGCTGTGGAGAACACCTAAAATTGGGTTCATTTAGGCAATTACTTACAAAAGTAAACAGCTCACAGGCAAGAAGCAACAAGGACCACTGTATGCAAATCCCTCTGCACTCACAGGTAGCTGCTAGAAATGAGTCCCTCAGCCATACACTGGAAATCTCAAGACATAAGCCGCAGGAGGAAGTGCAAGAACCTGCTTTCTTTACATATAGCCATTTGTGTCACACACGCTTCTCAGACATAGCAGGAAAATATTCTTCAACTACCCCTAGAAGTCCTTTAGATTGGAAACCTAATGCAGCCTCACAATTCTGGAAGCTGTTCTTGAATCTTTTTATTAAAAGCACAAAGCTACAAATAACAGAGCTGGGGGAAATTATATATTTGTTGTTTAGGATAAGCAAGCTGGGGCTGTACCACCAGGCTCTGACATGGCATGTTGCTCAGCCACTTTTTAGATAATTCCAGACAAATTGTGTCTTCTGGACCAGATTAATTCTTTATTTTCTGGAAGACTCCTCAGCTGCTCTGCTTTTCTGGTAAGGAGGGTCCAAAGGAGATTTTTAGAACTTAGACTGAGTTTTCCTCAGGGGAGTGCCTCAGGACTTACTGCTCAAGGACAGATATTGGGACTTTGACGTCTTGGAAGGAAAGTAAAAAGCAAGTTTAATTAAATAGCTGTGAGTGAGATTTTGAAATACATAATACCTTGAACAGCTCAAAGTGAATCTCTGTCCTAGGAACAGCCCATTTTAGCATTTCAACTTTTATTGCTTTAGCTTTCTTTTTTTTTCCCAAATTGAAGTGCTGACAGCTAAAATGCTACCCCATTTAGTCAGCTGACCTCAAATGCTTTCATTTAGCCACAATGAGCTACTCCAATTAAAGGAAAAAAGGGCAGAAATAATGAATATGAGAACATTTTTGTAAGGACATCTAAACACAAAATGACTAATGGCTGAGGCAGGGAAAGGAGATTTCTCATTTAAAGACATAGCAGATAAGGAAAACTCATTGCAGATGCATGGAACATAGCTCTCAGAAATACAGTCCCAGCCTGTAGCTCCCCAAATGAGTTTCTGTGCAAAACTCCCTGTAGGGCTGTGAAAACCTCAGTGGAAACATTCAAGAACCCTCTGGATGCAATCCTGTGCAATAACTCTGATAACTCTGAGAAGGGTGATTGAACCAAATGACCCACTGTGGTCCCTTCCAGCCTGACCCACCCTGTGGCTCTGGGACCACACATGGGGTTTCTGGGGCTTCAGAGGTGATTTCTGTGGACTGTGACTCAATGCTGAGGATGGTTGGCTCACAAATGTATTGACTTCCTGATGAGAGCTCTGGCTCATGTGGTGTGGCTTCAGTATGTACAAAATTCAGCTTTTTCCATGTGTTGGTCTGGATTGAGCACGAGGCAAGGACCAGTGTCATCTCACGAAAATGAGAGTGCAGCTATCCGTTTTTCTGTCTGTGGTAGAAGTGGACATGCTTAATCCTGGCTGGGATGTGGAGAGCAACAACAGGGTGGGTCATGCTCTGGGGGAACATCCTCACCATCCGTGTTAACCTGCACACTTTTTTGGCTAGTGTGTAATGGGGTGAGATAGTGTTTTTAGGACAGATATTTAGACCTCAAAGAGGTTTAGATGCTTACAGCTCTGCTAGAGTGGAAGGGTGAAGTTCTGCCCTGTCGGTCATAGATTGTTTTGAGAGTTCAAGTAAATTTGATATGCTTTACTCTGAAGCAGTATTGGAGGGCCATATGTACATAGAGGCACAACTTGGTAAAGCCATGTTGTGCCTGGGGCCCAAGTAAGATAGCTGAAATTTGCCAGGTATGTAGTTTTGAATGGAAGAGTTTGCATGAAAAAGAGAGAAATAATAATGGCATTGGTCCAAGTAACCCTTAGCTGTGATATTTGACTGTGTTTAATTTTAAAAATGTATTTTCCAGTCTGGACCACTGAAAATATTTCTGTGATATTTTCCCAGTTCTTTCTTTGCTGAGGTATCTGGTGCTTTGGGCCTGCTTGCTCCTTGAAAGGGCTGCTTTTTGTTTGGTTGGTTTTTCTTTTTTTTTTTTTTTTCTTTGTTTGTATTTTGATGGGGTTTGTGTGTGTGTGGGGAGTATTGTTGGGGGTTTTTGTTTGTTTGTTTGTTTGTTTGTTTGTTTTCCTCTTTTTTTCCCCCCTTTCTTTCTTTTTTCAGTTAACATAGCAAACTGACAGTACCAATTAATCATATGACTCCTAAGGAAGTGATAGCACCAAACTCTTAGGAACTTTCAGAGGGGCTGCAGAGGTCTGGTCTGCAAAGACCTGTTTAAAACAAAATCCCATAGTAGCTCTCAGGAGCAAAGCAAGGTTTTGTAGGCACAAACACAAATTTCCCTTGAAACCAGTTAGCAGTATGCAAAGTTTGTTGTTGACTCAGCACTTTTAACAGTTTTTTATGTGATTTCTTGGAACACTTACACTTTCCAAGCTGTAGAATTGGTTGATCTTCTGAGAACTACATATTTGCCCTCATTTTGAACTCCTTAGTCAAGTTCCATGGAATGCTAATAGTATGCAGTGCAGAGTGCTTTAAAAAAAGGCACCATAACAGCTGCAGAGCTTATATTTCTGCAAAACATGTATTTTTAAAAATAAAATTCCACATGTTCAATATACAGGAAATGTGGCCCAGGAGCAACAGGTTTGTGAATAAGGATGGAAAAAAAAGATCTGTGAGCTTGAGTTGGACAGAAATGTTCTGTAGCCTGCTGTTAGAGTTTCTTATTCAATTATCTATTTTAGAGCTGCTTGAATAGAAGAAGTCAAAGTGAAATGTGGGCAGGAGAACATCTGTGCTACCATAATGACTATTCAGGGTATTTTTATTTGATTGTCAGTTTTAGTTTCCTGACAAAATATAATTTACATGTAATTTATCAGAGAACTTTATTTTTACTCTAATGAATTCTTTCCCTTATAATAAATTGAGATTAACCTATTTCTTTTCCAGAGGAACCCTGTATGTTAGTGAAACTTCTGTGACTTGAAAAAGGCAAATTCCATATTCCATTGTTTTTGTATTTCATAATAAAATTGAATATAATCCTAAAAGTCAGGTCCCTGATTCATTAGGCTTTGTGAGGGAAAGCTAATGCTCTAACTGTGGCTTCATTTCAAACCTTGATCACAGTGACAAGTAATAGTTTTTTCCGAATAAATAAGGCTTGTACAGATGACTTATGAACACCATGTTCATTGATATTTTTACTCGATTCTGGTTCATAATTGTTTGCAAGCACAGTTCCTATGCTGTAGTTATCAGGGGAGAGGGAGGAAGGGACTGGCACTACCAGGAGACTTTCAGACCGTGAGCTCACTGTGCATTTCTCATCCTTCCTCTGCAGCCTTTGTGGGATGCTTGTGGGGTCAGGGGTTCTTGACCTGAACATGTCCCTGCTGAGGCCCCTGAGACATCCCACTGGTAAGTAACAAAGGGACCTTCTTTGCATGCCAATGCAGGATTTCTGTTTTTAAAAAATTATTTTTCTCAACATGTGCTTGGCTAAACAGTAAGAGGAGGTGTGCTGGGGTGGGGGCACTGAGGACACTGTGCCAGCAAAGAAACAAACTCCCAGCGTCCCAGTCAGTGCCTTAACAAGGAGTCAAGCCTTGGTTTGGCAAAACTGCTTTCTAGAGGGAGCTTCTGTCAGGATATGCCTCAGGAGGGAAGCATTCCAGGCATGAGGACAAAACCTGTTGGATGAGTACAAGGCACCTTCCTCACAGCTTGGCAGAATTTTCTGTTATCTTCCTTTCTTGAAGACAAGAAAATGGTTCAAGATATGTTTCTTCTGAGTTCTGCAAACTCAGATATATTTTTTTTTCTTGAACTTTCTTCACATAGTCACTGCCTGTCCTGTTATTCAACGGAAAAATGCTATCAGAGGTGTTACAATTACCTAGAAGTTAAATCAGATACTGTCATGCTGCTACTTTTCCACCTCAATTATACAGAATGGAATTAAAAGTACCTTAGAATATGACTCTAACTGTTTTATGAACTCCAAACCAGAGCTAGAATATTCTACCCAAAGACCTCTATCTGCACATAATTACACTCTGAGGCATTCTTAAATCATTTGCCAAGTTACTTTTAGTGCTATTTCACAGTAATCTTAAATACCTAGGAATTACTAAGGGTTATTACCTTATTTTCTAGACTTGCCAGCTAAGATATGCAAGTAATTCTGTGCTCTGATACTTTCAGCATGCACTGTTATCTTTGAAAAATCGGATTTTTTAAATGAAGAATAAAATTGCTTATTAGATAGTGTAGAGATAGGTCTATCATTCCTCTTTAAAACTTCTAATAATAAAGAACCATGCAAAAATGTGTGTCTGTAAAAAAAATCCATGCTTCCTTATGCTAAATCTCACTGCGTATTTTACGCAATTTTATGATCCTATTAAATGATCACACTTCTGGAGTAAACTCCTTAAGAGAATTTAAGCTCTGTGCTTTTGCTGCGTGTGCTGTGCAGAAGAGAGTGAGTGGAAATAGTCACATATGTGCTACAGTTCAGCACAGTGGTTTCATTCAGCAAGTAATCACTACCTCATGAGACATTTCTAGGGAATAAGATGTTACTCCAGAAGCCTGAAATAAGCTACTTCTTACCTCTGGATTATAAACAGCTGAACATGGATAAGGATGTTGGTGGATAAAATTACTAGCATGTGATAGGCCTCTGTGAAGCAAGTCTAGGGCATTAACCTCGTTTTCCAGATGTCTTGGGGGTTAGAAGTTCTTTGTGCAACCTTAAAGTAAAAAGTGTTTTGAGCAGAGGTTAACCTGGGCTAGGTGTGCCACAAGGGCTGCATTGGCCAAAATCTTCAGATCAGGCCAAAAGGGACCTTCCTGCTCCCAGTTTGACCTGCTGAATGTGGAACACAGCTCCTAACGAAGAGGTTATTGCATCTGGCTCGTGACTTAGTGCTGATTAGAAGAAATTTTCCCCTGGTCTTTTATCACAGTCCATCTGCCTGAGAAAAACTGTCAGCAGAACACTGGGAAAAGCACAGGAAGTAGAACAGTATTCTTAATAAACTGTGAGAAATACTCAGAAACTTAATACAAAAAAAGCCTTTCACAGTATTATAGAACTAAAACAAAAATAACCCTTCTGTTCAATATTGTGTGTACAAAAAAAGTTTTGTTTTTTTAAATCTGTCTGCAGCAGTTGTTATGCAACTTTCCCCACTATTTTGAAATCTAGTATTTGATGTGAAAGGATATGATTTCTTTCTAGAACTAGTTAATTCAGTGGCAAGTTGCAAGCCAAAGAAGTTTTACACAAATAATGTAAATAAACATTTGTGTGTTTTTAAACTGTATTTATTGAAACTGTGTCGTTTCCCTGCTTCATTTTACCCCCCTAAAATGTGTGAGTTCCTCTTAGTGCTGAATGTCTTTCAGTATTGACACATCTTTTTCCTATTTATAATCAAAGGTGTTTCTTTCCATTGTCTTTAAACAAGGTTCATTAATGGCGTATAAAATGGTGTTAAAGCTATAATACACTCAGCTCTTTAGCCTACCCTTCAGTAGTCTCTATATCCCCACATGGATGAAAGAGGATGACATCCTGTCATCCATAGTGGTATAATTAAATGCTGGAATATAGTGAAAAGATCTTGTTGAAGAGCCAAGTGACTCTTAGAGACAGTAGCGATGTGTTTTCAGGGATATTTTTGCTCCTTGTTTGTGCATCTGTCTGTATGTATATATGCTCTTCTTTGTAAGCAGGCAAACTGGCTCTGGATGTTTTAGTCTGTGTTTAGTTTTGCCTACAGGCTCTCAGATATGGCAGCAATAATAACACATTATATGAAGATGTGGGTCAGGGCTGGAAAACTACAGAGGGATACAAATGTTTTGAAAAGAATTTTACAATCTCAGACAACACGTGCAAGAAAATTTGACTGCTTTGTGAACTGTGGTCTATAATTTTCCACAAACAAATCAAGATACTTATACTGGAAAAATCTAGGACCACATAAGATCTTTCAGCCAAATCCTTTAGATTCGTAACAAAGCGATTGAATGAACAGACATCTTTTAATTCTTCTTCACTTTCCTTCCTCTGTCTGTCCAGACTAAGAAATCTCCTCAAATCCAAAATCCTGGCTGGTAAGTGGATTAGGAGTGGCAGATGTCTCTCTACCACTCTTCTTCTACTCACTTATTAAAAGTCAGGAAAGCTCCTCTTTCATTCCACCTTTCCACTTGCTGGCATTTTGTTGCTGGGACTCCTACAGGTCTCCAGGCACACAGTTACAGTGAGATATAGTCAGAGTCTTTCTAAGTAAGAAAAAAGAAGGAGCTCCACTGTGATAATTCTCGGGTTTCATCAATATCCTTATGCTTTTCAGAATTTGCATTCTCTTCTTTGATTAGCCCATTCTCATTTTTCACTTTTTTCTCTTTAGCGTCTTCCTCTTTTTTGCCTCCATAAGTTGTAACCACAAACTTAAACGTTCCTTAAAAAATTACTACATTTTCTTCAAGAAAATGTACAAGATGCCAGCTGACTAAACAAGTTTTAGCAGCTGGGATGTGTAGTATGGCTAATTCCAGGGTTTTGATCTGATCCAAGCAGATATTTGTAATAGGAGTTGTAATAGTTGTAGTAGTAGTAGTAGTAGTAATAGCAATAACAATAACAATAATAATAATCATCATCATTATCATCATCATAATCATAATAATAATAAGCATTATTATCATCATACAAGATGCAAATTTTACCTTTCTAGAGTTCCAGTACCTCTCAGTTAGGACCAAAGGCAAATGAGAGATTAACACTGTATTATGGGCCACACTTAATTTTCTTCTCTTTGTTTCCTTAGTGCCATTTACCTTTCATTCATGTCTTTTTCAAGAACTTCCTTTTATACACACTTTTGTTAACACGTGGAATTTCACCCTCCCACTGTTAGTCTGCTCAAGTGCTGTATGGCTCAGCCATGAGCTCTGTGCCACAGGATAACAAAGATGCACAAGTTCATGTCTGGAGATAGAATATGTTAATGATAGATAAATGCATCTGGGGTTACCCGGTACCCAGGAATCACCTCCACCTCACTGTGCCCATCATCCCCATAGTACCAGATGTTGTGACATTAGCTGGGTCAAGTATCCTAGAGATGTATCCTTACCTGCCATCTTCTGTGGGCAGCTGCTTTTTGCCTCTGTCAGAGAGAAGATTTTGATCTGCAGAGATCTTTTGGTATGCCCCATTCCAGATGGTCTCATACATGGTACGGGATAAGCTAAATAGCTAAATACCCTTTTGCTTTCAGCAGGCAGCTTTCTGTGGGTTCAAACTCTGAACAAAACAGAGTGGGAAAATTGCCCACAGTCTGAAGCTGAAAGGAAGGAAATGGTCTCAGTTTTAACTCCAGTTCATTGTTGAGAAAACCTGACTTTAGTAGGAGCATGGGATGGCTCAGAGACTTGTGTAGTGCCAAGGCTGGAAGTCCACACAAAAAAGGTGTAAGAGGGTACTACTTGGTGCTGTGGGCCAGGATCCTGGGACCAGCACAGGACCCTTTGAACCATACCCACAGCTCTTGGATGATGCATGTCAAACAGCAGCTGAGGAACCAGGCAGCTTTCCTGCTTACTGGCAGCCTCTGCTGGAGTCACAGAGCACTGAAAGACCCGAGGAGTGAAGAAGGTGAGCTGCTCACACACAGACACCTGCCATACTGCCCAGGTTTAGCTTTTCAGAGTGCAGTCCTTAAATGCAAAACATCTGGTATCATCTGCACTGGAGGCCAGCTGAGATCCAGGCAGATAAAATAAACATCTGCTTGAAAAAGGTTTCTGAAAACATGAATACAAGAAAGGTCATTTTTATGCCTGTCTGACTGAACAGAATACACTAAAGGGGATGAAATGTTCTATCCACAGCCTTAGAATTTGATTAGGTTTTCATTTTTATTTAAGACACATGTATTTTGTTTATCTGCCTCTTTTTCAGTGGCACCTAATTCTCTATTTTTCAATTTTTTTGTGCTTCTTTAAATCTGAATGGTATCTTTCATTGAAAGGGTCTCTGCTCTGCCTTGGCAGTCATTTATCCTCAGAGGATTAGTTTATTGAGGCTGGGCAGAGGCAAGGAGCACACTTTGCATTTCAAATGCCAGTGAGCCTGAGGATTCGGAGGTTGTAGCCATAATCACTAGTATCACCTGGTGTAGTGTGTAGTACATGTCACAGGATGTGAGGATGGTGCATGCTCAGATTCCTTATCAGTGTGACATGGGGAACATGCTGCTGAAATCCAAGGCTTTGGAAATACTGCAAATGGGGCATTAACTGAGCAAGTTTAAGAGGAAATCTAGATATACCTTTAAGTTTGTGTCTTTGAAATGCAAGACTTCTTTGCCTGTCAAGGTTTAATGCAGTTTCACAGGTCCACAGCAACTGGAAATGTGAAATGCTAGGGATTTGTAGGTTTTGGTGTGGACATGTGAAACTGCATTTCCAAAACCCTAAATAAGCTCATGAGAGAGGAGTACAAAATGTAAATCTGAAAATACCACTGATAAATTGTCTTAAATGTCCATGAGATATCAGGAGGTTCTTAACCCAAAGGCATAACAATCTGCTCTCCTTTCACTGCTACAAATTAATTCTTGGGGCAGATTGTGTTTGTGTAAATAAGTCATTTGAGGGAGGAAGGGGTCATGAGGATTCACTTACTAAACTAGATAGGAAAAAAAAGTCCAGACAGCTTATCTTTGCCTTTCAGAACTGTCATTTTTTTATATCCTGAGATCTGCCACATGAAACTTAAAGTATTTTCCTTCCATACCAAGCTGTAATATGGCTGTGACAGAGAACACTCTGCTTTCTAACAGCCACAGGTTACATACATTCAGTGGCAGCTGGTACCTTGGCATCCACGTCAGGAGCTCACTCTTGCAAAAGCACCCGCTCTGGTGGCAGCTCTGATGCTAGGCTAAGCAAAGGTAAACATGTTTATGTCTGAAGATGGGTTGTGGGAGCACTGAGAGTTCTTTTTTTCATGCTTTTTCCCCCTGCTTTGTTGTGAAAGATTTTTTTCACTGGATAGGCTAGACTCTACATGTTGCAATAGATGAGCACTTTTGTAAAGACATTTTTAATTCAATATAGAAGAATAGGATTAGACTCTAACAGTATGCTTTACATTTTCCATCAGTAAGCTTCTAATGAAACCAGAATTCAGTGGTCCTGCTTCCTTTTAATTTCAGAGCTTTAAAACTCAGTTTATGAGTTTATGGTTTATCAGTTGGGTGCATTTACCAACTTAATAAATTATTGACCAGTGGATGATATTTAACACTTTGACATGCAATATGCTAAAGTATTAGAAAAAAAAAATCCTAAGCTGAGAAGGTCTTCCTTCCTTCTTGGTAGAGAGAGTGCTTGGGGCTATTTAACCTTTCTGTCCTTCACAGTATGGAGGCCAGAACAATTCTCTAAGGATTTTATGTTCTTTGCAGTCATTACCTTCTTGGCCACATTCTGTACTCATGCCTTTGCATGCCTTATATATTCCTATAAGTATCACATACATCAGCTCTTGCATATGAATTTGGCACGTCTAGTACATGGAGGTTATCTAATTTACAATGAGGAGAGAATTGCTTTAAAGGAGATTACTACCATTACCTACATGAGTGCAACTTAAATTGGTGGTACCTTTTAAAAGCTTCACAGAAGAAATAATTGGCTACTGGATTTTATATGAAATCATCAGGTTTTTTACTGTGGGTGAGGGAGAGTTACATAGATTCACATTTCTGATGAAGTGCTAATGGAATGAAACCTTGAAACATTAAGGAATTCCCATAAGGGGAGACATAAAGTTTATGAGGATATTTGTAATTGTTCCTATAAATATGTGTTTATGTGTCCATCACAATGATTTAATCTAGAGGTTCATTTATTCAGGACAATATTCTAAGAAGCAGTTTAAGCTGACTGACAGGTAATTGCAGGAAGCTCTACAACAAAGCCTCTTCAGTCAATTACAATAAGCTGCCGGGGCAGTTTGTGTCTCTGTGGAAATACTCAACTCTTTTTCTCATATATTCACTAATTTTTCTTACAAAGAGTTCTCTCCCCAAAATGGAGAGCAAATGGAGTCCAAGCAGGCTTAAGAGGCTGAAATTATTTCTCCTCTACCTTGAGGCATTATAGACATAGCAAACCTAGTGAATTTAAAATTTTACTTGACTCTTTTTAATTGTCTGTTTCCACAAGTTGATTAATTCACATATGAGTATAGAAATGTCTCTCCATCTCTGTAAAGAACTTTCTATTAGGTAATTTGGTAATCGCCAATCATGGAAGAAGCCATATAAATGTAAATTTTATAAGATCATACAGGTAGATCGAACATCTTTTGGTATAATTGGATCTACAGTAATAATAATCACATTATAATTTGAGAAAAACCCAACCCAAAATACTTCTTTAGCATTTGCTCAGCTAATAATGTCATGCTCAACATTACACACTAAGTTTCCAGGAATTAGGGAAATTAGTCCTTTTAGGGGGCTATCATAAAGCCATGCTAAACAAGAAAATTTTCTCCTTTGTAACTTATTGAAGAGACTCTGTAAGAACTGGGAAATGGTATAGGTTGTACTCTGTCTAGATTGATTTCTTGTTATTTCTGCTTTTTATAATTTTCTAGACTGTTAATACTGTAATTCATTAGCCTTCCATCAGCTAAAGGGGGCCCACAAGAAAGCTGGAGAGAAACTTTTCACAAGGGCTTTTAGGGAATGGCCTTAAACTGAAGGAGGATAGGTTGAGATTAGATGTTAGAAAGAAATTCTTTATAAGGAAATAAGGTGGTGAGGCATTGCAACTGATTGCCAAGAGAGGCTTGGACTCCTCATCCTTGGAAGTGCTCAAGGCCAGGCTGGATAGGGCTTTGAATAACCTGATCTAGTGAAAAGTATCTCTACCCAGGCCAGGAGGTTGGAGCTAGGTGATCTTAAGGTCTCTTCCAACCCAAACCATTCTGTGATTCTATGACTCTGTGAATTCCACCTGACAAAACCGTGAGAAAGGCTACCTGCCATGGTGACAAGAGACAGAGTATAGCAGAGTGAAAATTGCATGTGCAGCTGTACCTCTTCCTTGGGACATCATGTAATGTTAGAAACAGCTGGATATGTTGTAATTAAATACTATATATTGCTGTGTATTGCTATTCATGTGCTTAGTCCTGTAACACTAACAGATTTTATCAAGTATAAAGGATCATGTAGGTTGCAGAAGGTCAATTAATTTCATTTAGAGTTATAAAATGGGATAGGAGTAAGTCAGGACATTGAGCAATGAGGGACCTTGTTGGGTTGTGCCCTTGCTTAGGCATAGAGACAGTCTTGTGAATAAACCATGGCCCACAGCTGCCTGGGCAAAAAACACCTTTCCGGGAACCTGGACACCTCCTCCAGGGAAAAACCTGGACTTTGTGTCCATAGCTGTCTCCTCTAAAGATAAGAGGTCCATTTGATGCCAGATTTGGCAAGTGTGGCAATATTTGTTATATGTGGGCAATATTCCCACTGGAAAGACAGGAAAAGTTTCACCTCAGGAGACGCAGGACTGAGCCATAAGGAAGTAACAAGGGCTTTCCATAAGATACAGGTGCTACAAGACAAAAATGTCAGCACATGCATTGAGAAGAAGAGATGACTGCAGGGAGATCACATACAAGGAGCTGAGATGGCGCAAACCTTGAGTCAAAATAAAAACATAGATTAAGACTGGATGACATCCCTACTACTGAAAATAAAAACAAAACTAAACCCAAATCAAAACAAAGAGCAAACAAAAAAAAAACAGCCAAACAAACAAGCAAAAAGACAAACATGAAAAGGGTATAAGGATATCCTAAATAAGACTTTAAGGCTGATGAAATGGACTGACAAAATAATTTTGCTACTAATGCTTCTAAATCAAAAATAATGCAAACATTACCTTGTGTCCTGGCTTCTCAGAGTGACACAGCTGTCACTGAGGATGACTAGGGGAGAAAAGAAATGGTTCCTCTACTGAAGGAATAATGTGAGAGCAGTTCACAGTCACCCACTGCTGCACTGGCCCCCAGTTTCTCCAGGGTCATGGACTATGCAGGTCACTGTGACTGTAGATGTCCTATGATAACCAAAGCACATAAATGAGACCAAGATTCAGCTCCTTCCCATTTGATGTACAGCTTTTCCAGAGACTGGAGGTGTCAGGAACAGTTTTGTCCTCTATGCCTACTAATGCTAAGATCTCCTCTTGGAAGGAAGAGTCAGCAAGGAGATCTGGGTACAGACTTGGTAGAGATCTTCAGCATCTAACTGAGAGAAGGTAAAAGAACAAGGTTCCTCTGCCAATTAAAAATGCCTGTTTTTTTCTGAAGTAAGTGCCTGGAATCACATTCTATGGGGTATTTCTTAGTAAAGAAAAATCCGTATCAGCCAGCCATAAAATTAGCATTTGCTGTACCTAAGAAAGAGTTCTGGTAGTGAAAAGAAAGGTGAACTAAGATATATAGATAGAAAATTGCCTGTATACATTTTTATGCCAGGCTAAGGTCTTGCTAGCTATGCTTTATGCAAAAAGGTAATGGTATAATGTTGATAACAGAATTCCCTGACAAACCAGACCTAGGATAAAAATATTGTCCCAATCTGTGGTCTGTAGTAGTAACAAAGTAAACTACTCCAATGATACAGAGACTTCTGGTTGAATTTAAAAAATGCTTGTCAAAATCACTTGAGAAGGAAAATACTCTGGAAATTACCAAACTGACATGAGCAACAGTGTTTATTTTGTTACCTCAGGTTATTCTTCTGTCATTTGTGGTGTACCTCCTTCAAGTATGCAAGCTTGGTGTTTGCCAGCAGATGTTTATACGAAGTTGGCTATAATTATGAAAACTTGAGATGTTTGACTAAACTCTCCAATTTAGATATCAAGTAATTAAGTAATGACTACTTTGTTTAACATGCTTGTGCTGCATAAAACCATGATAAAAATGTTTGGGGTGAAATTAAAAGTCTGAGTGTCAGTAAAGAAAAAGGAGACAATGTTGGCAGAATTTTCAGCTGCAGAGTGAATGTTGCCAAAACCTGGATTACTTAGCTGATCTTACAGTTTTTCTGGACTTAACCCATCCCAGACCATGCCTTGGGGAAGACATCCTGGCTACTGAAGGACAGATCTGTGCAGTGGCTGTGGGGGTCAGAAATATTAACAAACTGGTGTTTGTTCATTCTTTGACCAACAAGTCATTAAGAATATCAGAGGCAGCAGAAATACCAGCTACAGTAAACTTCTTTGGGAGTCAGCATTTTTTAGCTCTCTTTAGTGGTTGCTGGGCCTTGAAAGGAGAATAGCCCCGGCAGTTAATGGCAGAAGTGGTTAAACCAGTATACTTGGGAAGAGAGATGAACGGCAGAAAAGGGGAGAGGATCATGGGAAGAGGAACATGGCCACTCCTCTAATCCTCAAAATAGTGCTTTGGTGTGCCTTGCATGTCCCTCTCTGCACTGGGCACTTCTACTTGCTCCATGCCATTGAGGACATGGCTTTGAGGCGTGCAAACAGAGGTTTAAATTGGATCTTAGAAAAAATTCTTCACTGAAAGGGTGTTTAGATAATGGAACAACCTGCTCAGGGAAGTGGTGGAGTCACCACGTTAAGGCGTGTTAATGTGGTACTTGGGGACACAGTTTAGTGGCCAGCAGAGTGGTTCTGGGTTAGTGGTAGGAATCAATTATCTTTTACATCTTTTCCAACTTTAATGATTCTACAGTTCCATGCTCCTGCAGGTTCCTGGCCCAACATGGTTGTTCAACCATCCATATAGATGTATGTCATAGAATGTTAAGGGTTGGAATTCACCTTAAATATAATCTAATCCCTATCTCCACTGCCATGGGCAAGGACACCTCCTAGGCCACTCAAGGCTCTGCTCAACCTGGCCTTGAACAATTCAAGGGTTGTGGCACCCACAACCTCCCAGGGCAACCTATTCAAGTGTCTCACTACCCTCACAAGAAATAATTTCCCCCTAACACTTAACCTAAATACCCCCTCTTTCAGTTTGTACCCATTACGTCTTGTTCTAGCACTGCAGTTTGTCATGAACAGTCCCTCTCTGACTTCCCTATAGGCCCTTTCAGATACTGAAAGGTTGTTAGCTGGTGCCACCACAACATTCTCTTCTCCAGGCTCAACACACACAACTTTCTTAGTCTGGCTTTGTTTTATTAACCTTGTATCTTCCTCTGGACTTCCCCAGCAGTTCCTGGTCCTTCCTTTATTGAACTCCAGGCCTGGGTGCAGCACTCCAGCTGAGGTCTCATCAGAGCAGAGGGGCAGAATCACCTCCCTTGCCTGCTGGCCATGCTCCTTTTGATGCAGCCCAGGATTTCCTTGGCTTTCTGAACTGGTTAATGTCAAGTTTTTAATCTACCATCATGGCCCAAATCTCTCACTGCAGGACTGCTCTCAATCACTTCTCTGCCCAAGCAGTCGCTGTGTCTGGGATTGCCATGACCCAGCTGTAGGACCTTGCACTTTGCCTTATTGACCCCATGAGCTTTGCCCTGGCCCAGCTCTCAAGCCTGTTCACGTCCCTCTGGATGCCATCCCTTCCCTCCAGCGTGTCCACTGCCCCACACAGCCTGGTGCTGCCAGTGAACTTGCTGAGGGTGCCCTTGATCCCACTG
>WBND01000229.1:525979-537882 GCA_013398595.1 Tychaedon coryphoeus | reverse complement strand
TCTCTCTTTCTCTCTCTTTCTCTCTCTCTTTCTCCCTTTCTCTCTCATTCAACCTTTCTTTCTTTCATAGTAGGTGATGGACTAATGTACAAATTCTTGTGCCAAGGGTGTGCTTCACTAATAAATTTTTTTCTGGGTCTTCTGACTTCTATAATTTCTTTTGGCCACAAGTGTTTACAAATCTTGAGTGCTTCCTCCCCCATAAAGGTAGGACATCACACCACGTAGTTACAAATCATGCTGACTGAGGTAATATTTGTTTGGAGTGCCAGGTTAAGAAATTTATTAGTTTATGTCCTTGTTCTCAGTGCAAAAGCCAGTTGCTAGCCATATGTAATGAGTGTCCCACCTCCCCTTAAAAGTTCTTGTTTAGCAATGCTGCCCTCTCAAATCCTTCATTTGAAAAGTTCTTTTGATTCACTGTTGAATACAATGGCCTCTTATCTGCCTACATCTCTTCCCAGGACGTTGTCATTCTTGTGCTGCAGACAATATTTTCACAAGTTCCTTTTCATCCTCTTTTCTATTATCTGTGGTTTCTGCAACACTGAGGTATCTTGCACAAAATCATCTCTGGTATAAAGACACTATGTATCATTTGAAAGCCATTCCCTATCATATCATAATTTCATATTAATACTTTGGAAATTTTTATTCATGGAAGCCCATATCCTCCTGCAGGACAGGTACAATCCCTGGTATCAGTATGATGTCAGAGTCCATGGTGCTGTGTCAGTGACTGTTTACACATGCATATGCACACCTGCTCTGTGCTAGCACACCTAATAGCACAGATGAAACATTTTAGAGAGCATACTCCTTTTACACTGCTCAATGCAGGGTTGATCACATAAAAACTGTTACTAGGGTCAGGGTGCCAAGCTCTCAAAGCCTGAAGATCTGCCTGGGACACACTTTGATCCCCAGCACTCAGAAAGGAAAGGGCTCCCTTAATGAGCTGATGAAAATGATTTAATGTTCCCATAATCTTCTTTGTTGCTATGTCACCTTGTTCAATTAAATTAAATGGAAGCGTGCACTGCTCTTCCTTCTGATCTCAAGGAGGCTGTTGGAATGCTGTCCTGTATTCTCCCTAGAAGGAAGAGGCTATCTTGAAGGACTGGGATCCTCCTCCAGGCAGCAAGGCTGCAACCTTTCCAGGAGCTTGGCAGCATAGCATGGCTTCGGTAGCAGTGAAGTTTCCTGCTGTTCAGAAGGGCCAGTTATTTCTGATTAAATTTTAAGGGAGAAAACTGAATTCCCCAGAAACAAAAGCAGCTCCCATAGCTGACTGTCCATGTTACTAAACCTCAGGGCATTGTGTAGAATACTCTGGTTCTCTAAAGAGCTGGACCACCTTAGAGCTGCTCTGTCCAGTAACAGTCCCCTGGCACAGCAGTTTGAGAAAGAGGAAAATGTAGTCTCTTAATAGCTGCATATCAGTCATGAAGAGTATGAAAAGAGTTCTCCCAATGAATAGATTACAAGGCTACTTGGTGTTTTCTTCCATTTTTTATTATCTCCTACAAGCTGGATCTACCTGTCTCCTCTCCCCTGAAGCCTCTTTTCTCACTGTTGTAAAAAACGGAATATTTGCAGTCTCTTTTAGGTTTTTTTATTTCTGTTAGCTTGTCTATGTGTGCCCTGCTGTGCTCTTCAGTCCCAGGCTGCCATTGCCAGTCCTATGATATTTCCTATAGTGAGAGGCTGCTCCACAGCCACTGCTCTACCAGACTGGGGAAGCATGGCCCCACATCTGCCAGCCCCACCTCCTTCCCCCAGCAGAGCTCCAAGAGGGCTCACTGCACTCAGGGCTGGAACAGCCCAGGACTGCTCTTGGTGTCTCAGTTTTATGGCCTTCAGGCTATAATTCGGCATTGTTTTATATGTTTCTGACCCTTGCCAGGTTTTTAACTGTGCTATTTGATCATGAGGTTCAGGAAACAGTTTGTTTGCACAAGTGCCTGTATATGGAGCCACAGGAGGATTTTCCCTGCATGGCACAGATTACATGGGAGGGGCAGAAGGTGCAGCTGACCTGCGGCATCTCAGAAGCAACAGGTAACTTCAGCTGCAGCAGTCTGGCAGATCTCCTTTCTAAAGTCTAGGCTATAACCTCAAAACAGCATTGAACCTTTTAAAAGTTAAAGATTTACCCACCACTTTGTAAAAGCCTCTGTAAGGCGGTACTGTCCTCTGTTGCACAGAACACTCCAGCACAGCACTGCAAAGGGAATAAAGGCTCTGCAGCCCAGGCAGCCTCCTGTGCAAGGCTTTATTCAGCAGCACTGCAAGTGCAATGCCCTTACCACTAGGGACAACTGGAGCTAGGGACTCCCAAAGGACTCACGGCGGGATCACACCATTAGCCCCTGTGGGTGAGCATCGAAACAAAGCCAGCCAAGTGGGTGCAAAGCAAGTCCTTGCTCCCCATGAAAACTACAACTGGCTGCACTGGCAGTGGAGCTGTATTGCCATGTTTCATGCTAGCTTTGAGTTGATTTTATAGTGATAAACACAGTTAAGTAAGAGAATACCTCAGAAATTACGGAGATTCTGGAAATATCACATCCGAATTCATACACAGACTAGTAAAATAGATAGTTGTAGATTGAACTTTATGTTTTATAGGTAGGAGGATACCAATTAAAATGTACACAAGCAGAGTTTTAGTGTTGTAATAGTGAAATACCCTCACTAACTTAGCAGCTTTCCAAGTATATATTATTTTTAATAGCAGTTACATGTTTTCATATATCTTTCCTTTAAATGAAAGGTATTACCTTCAGGTGTTCTCTTCATGTATTTATTCAGTCTTCAACAGTAGTGATTTTCTCATAAAATACTCTAAAACCTGGGCTGATTTAGTTGTTTGTGGTGGTGTTTTTCTTTTTTGTTGTTGTTGTGGTTGGTTTTTCTTTTTTGTTCCTATAAAGAAATAACTGCCCAATAGAACTAAAGATTAGGAAGAGCCAGGGATTCTGTAGTTTGGATAGATGTAAGGACTGAACTTTACCACAATCTGAGGTTCTCTGAGTGTGCTTTTGGTTTTGGACTTTGGAGAAATGCAGTGAGTGCCACAAAGTTTAAATCTTTCTTTTTATATTCATAGGCTCAAAGTATCAAATTTTCATATAATTACACTTTAGGACAGGCATTGAACACATAAGAAGTAAAATTTTTAATCTTGCCACCATGTAGAGGGAAACAACTAGGCTTTAGTTTTATATATCTGCCTTTTCAATTAAACCTTCAGAAAAGACTGGTGATTTTTGGTTCTAGAAGTTCTTCAGTAGTAACTTGGGATATTTTTAAAGAAATCCTAATTTTTTAAGAGGGTATTGGGCAATTGCCTTCTGAAAGTAAATGTTTTCTGCAGTGGTGAACACAGTTAATCTCTAGTTCGCCTTCTAAATATCCGCCAATAAAGAAAAAATAATCTTTGGCCCTTTTGGTTCTGTTTTTCTTATACTATCCATGGGCCAGATCCTGTTCCTTCTAGCTTCTATGTCAAAATGTCTATGGACATTTTGGCACCATACTTAGACCTTAATTTTGCAAGTTATCTGCAAGGGATCAGCATAATACATAAAAATACTGTGATTATTTAATGTGAGTTTTTTCTATCCCTGCTAAATATGCAGCAATTTTGTTCTTTTGACATTTTTTCTTCCCTAGCTGGTTTTCTGGAAGTACAGCTAAGCAGCTTGTAATAATTTTCTCATTTATCAGTAGTTTATTCCATTGCTTTCCTCTCTCCTGACCACACTTTTGTTTAGAAATATTGCTTTCTGCACAGTAAGACCAACCTACCCTGATCTGTATTTCTGTAGAGACCATATCAGCATGGATTCAAGGAACCAAGTACATTACAATAAAAGTTCAAGCTTGTCTTTTCCAGTTCAGTTGCTGGCCAAACACTACTGAATGCTTTTCTGGTCTTTGAAGATACCAGTTGAAATTCTTCTTCCAAGGTCAAATGGTTACCCCAAAATCTATATTTCATAGGAGTGCTATTATTTTGGTGAAAGTTCAGTCAGTCTTCCTGGTGAGCCTATTTTAACTCTCTGTGGTGTTTTAAGGCAGACAGAAATGCTTGGAATTCATTATCTTGGGAAACAGAAGTGGCAAACAGGAGTCTAAATTAATTTACAAACTTCTGTTTATGGCCCTTTTTCCTCTCTATGGATCAGCTTGCAGCCTTTATTTTTTGCATTCTCCCAGGATCTGAGTGTGATAGTGAGGAATAGCACTCTCTTGCTGTAAGTCATTTAGGTGGAATCTGGGAAAAGTGGTAGACCAGGGAACTAAGTTTTAAAATGGAAAAATACCAGCTGAACATCAGATCCTCAGGACAGGTTCTCCTAGCTGCACCAAGAGAGAGAGACACTGGAGCAGGCAGAACTACAACATGGTTAAAGGGTTCTGATGGTGAAGAGCCCTGGGGTAGTGGAGGGAGTCAGGAGGAGCAGGGTGTCTCATGGGGCTGCAGGCTTGTGCTCTCATCCAGCCGTCCTAGTCCCTGAGAGCCTGTGGGAGCTTTATGTTTATTTAGTGGATGAGCAAGGTTTGGTATCTTGGAAAGATGTGGTTCTCCTTCAGCCATCAGAAAGGAGAAATATGGAAATGACTAGATGCCAGTGTCTCACAGCAGGGATTTAGGGAGCCATTAGCTTTTGCTCTGACTGACTGGTTATTTTTCCAAAGGCACCTGTGAGACCCAGGTGACACTCCAAGCACAGGGAAATACTTGGCACTAGCTGTTCCTTCTGAACAAGTTTTGTATATTTCCTTCTCACATGCTTGCTTTGTTTTCATGAGGTTTTGTTTTAGCAAAGGCAATAACCAGCAGATGTGCTTGAGCTGAGGCTCTACATCCAGGCTTTGCTGTTTGAACATGTTATCACTGTTACCACTATTCCCCTAGATTAAGGATTAAGGCTAGTAGTAAGGTATCTACATTTAAATACTGCATCTAACAGTTCCACTTCCTGCCTGCTAGCTAGGGATCTTGTTCAAACCTCGTTCCTCTGTTATTTGCTCCATGCCCCATAGCATAAGCTTTTCAATGCCCATCTATTCCTGTTTGCTGAAGGAGGAGAAAATTCTGGTCTTGGACATGAATTGACATGTTTGTTCCACTACAAGGTCTGCCTCTGTCCTATTACTGGAACATTTTGCCTGACTTAACCTGCACTTTTGATACATACAGCAGGTTTTGAGTTTCCTTTTCCTCTGGAGATAGCATAAGGAATCTCTAGGGTTTTTTTTGTTTGTGTTTTTGTTTGTTTGTTTGTTTGTGTTTGGTTTTTTTTTGTTTTGGTTTGGTTTTGGTTTTGTCTTGTTTTGTTTTGTTTTAGGGGTTTTTTTTGTTTGTTTGTTGTTGTTGCTGTTGTTGTTGTTGTTGTTTTTAGCTTTGCCTGTCCTTAAAAGGCAAAATTTCTAAACATTTCAGGAAGAAACAGAATGTACTTCTTCTTTACAGATAGAAAGTTAAGCACAGGCAAAGCAGAGCAGTGGAGGGCTAAAAATTCCATAAATCCTGTGAATATCTACCATAAAAAAGTCTTATTAGCTAATACTGAGAGTCCTACCTATCCTTTTATCTTCCAGTAGTAGCTGAAAGAACTGCTATTTGTTTGGACTCCCTTTCTCCAGGAGGCCTCCACAAGCTCTAGCAAACATGGTCTAAGTCTACCTGGGATTATGCAGTATTATTTTCTGAATCAGATTGAAATTATACTTCTGGACATTGCTCTTCTGACTGTTCTGTTCAGAAAAGTAGAAACAACACTTTAAATAGCATAGCTTGGCAGATTGGATGCCTGAAGTTGAAGATGGTGTCTGTGCATTTTGGAGGCCAGGAAAATGTTTGTGATGTCCCTTCTGGAAAATGTAACCTTCCTTTAGGGTCAATTGCAGTTAATAATGGCTTTCCTCAAAAAAGCTAAACTGATTTCACACTAAAGCTTTTTTCTCTCTTTAATCATCCTAGTGGGGTATTCTACTTGAAACAATTTCCTGATAAAGAAAGATCTTCAGTTTCAGCTTTTAAGGCAGAGAAATAATTTTTGAGTTATGAAGAACAGGATGGTTGCGTTCTCTTAACCCTAGCTGTGTTTATTATCAGGTTCTTGCCTTCCCAATGCCCTCAAACTCTTCTCTAACTGTATGGATTACCTGTTCTTCCTAGAGGTGTCAGCTTGATGAGTTCCATATGGGATCTATTTTTGAAACAGTGAGTATTTTAATACCTCTTCTGCAATCCTTGGCTGCTCATTTTTGTAAATATTTGTAGTAACTCTGGTTCTTACATTCCTTTAACAAGGAGCAAGTGATCAAAGCAAGTCTTCTATTTCATTACTTTATTATTTTTTGTGACTAGCTTTTTTTTCTTCAATAGCAAGAATCCCTCTAAAGTTTGCATCCAGCTTAAAATAAAGACGCCAGCTTGCCAACTAGGTGTCTAAAGCTTCACATGTTGCTCTCAACAGCCACTGCACTGTTCTCCTTCTCACCCATGTGTTGCATCTCCTGCTAAAATGATCCAGCTTTTCAGCAAATTCAGCGTTTGTGACTTGGCATTGCTTTGGCTTCTTTCTTCCCAGGCTGGCAAACTTTCACATGGGATCCCCATGCCTTCTGAACTCTGTTTTCTTGGCCTTGCCAAGTCATTCCAATGATGCAGATCAAAAACCTTGGAATAGATCACTTTCTTGGATACTGAAACATGTAACAGCAGTGTGAAGGTTACATGAAGCAAATATGTTTTCTTAATATGTTTTAATGTTCTTGAACAAAAACATAAGCATATTGGCAGTAGGTGAAGCAACGACTTCAGAATGAATGCATTAAACATAAAAGTCACTGTGGGTTTTCTCTGTCAAAAGCAAAACAAAATTTACATGGCTGTGTAAATATACAAAGCAAGAACACCGCAGGCAAATGTTTACAAGACACATGTTTAGCCAGTATCATTGTTTTCTAGCAGAAAGCAGAAATGCAGAATGAGAAGTCCTGGGCAGCTGTTTATTTTGTCAGATGCTGTGGGTCTGTGAAACAACATTAAATAAGCAGTGTTTGTGCTTTTTAAAGATAGGTGATGCACCCATTAAATATTTTAGGTAGGAGAATTATTGTTTACTTGTTAGCTTATGTTCCTATTTTTACCCTTATCTGAGATCTCAATAACCATATCTCATTTCAGTATCTCTTACATATTGATGCACAGATCAGCTCTTTCACCACCTCTTATTTCAGGGATGACTCTTTTGTGTGTCAGAACCAAAATCACTCTCATTCTCACTTAGAAGTGAAACCTTCTCATCTCTGTTTGTGATGTCTTCACCTTATCACTGCCATCACTTCCATCAGCACACCCCACTTCAACATAAGCATCAGGATGAAGACTTAGTCCAGTCACCTAGAAGAAATTCATGTGTGTGCTGATCTTTTATGCTTTGTATGCCATGCAGATCCAAGCTTTTGTTGTCACAGCCTTGACAAGCTTTTACAGTTTCTTCTCCGAATGAAGATGTGCCAGTAACACTCAAGAATTGTTAACACCCTTGGTGTATTCCTAAATTCCTCTGTGCCTTGTGAGAGCCATGCAGTGCTCCTACTGGAGCCTCCTGCATCTACCTTGTGTCTGTGCTTGGGTGGTGTGACAAGGGCCTCCATAAGAAATATTTCAGATGGTGAAGGGATCTTACCAGTGAACTTTTCTCCACTCTTGGGTTGTAGGTCTGGTAGCAAAAGAGCTGAAGAGGAAGGATGTGAAGTCTAGCCTTCCTGGGCTACAAAGAGCACAAAGAATTGGAGCTATGGCCATTTGGGGCTTTGACAATTGGACCATTTCTAACAGTAGTGCCTGCAGGATCAATGCATTTGGTGCTGCCAGGAGAAGGGAACAGCAGGTGCTGGCACAACTGAAGTGTGGCACAACTGAAGTGTGTCACCCCTTGTCTCGGAACTTGTTTGATGGCAATGCTGTCAGATGGTGGCAGCACGTTGAAACAAGCCTGAGGGGCACTCTGAGTGTGCATACCCTCTGGGCTGCAGTGATTGAGGCAGAGGCTGGGCTGTAAGAGACATAAATCTTACAACCATGGGAAAAATTACTGGCAAAACCCCAAGCAGTCATCGGATTAGGTAAACGTTTGAGGCTTGTGTTTTGGACCCAATTCTGCCTCATTTTGATGCTGGGTGCTTCTGTCCTTATGTAGGCTGTCTTTGGAGTGCTTGGGTTTCAAGGGTGGATATGTCAGGAAAGAAATTAAGTGTTAGAGCCAAGTGGGGAAGCTGACTGTTCCAGGTGGGGTAATGTTGCAAAGCCCTGTGTGGCTTTCCTTCCCTCCTCTCCCTTGCTTTCCACATTTCATATTTCACTTTTTTTTTCTTCCCCACAGCTATAAGTGACAGAGACAAGTTCTGAAGAAGAAATACCTCTTTTCCCTTTTTTTCCACAGCCATAAAAATAGTTTCCTTGAGTTTATTAACAGCACATGCATGTATGTTCAGCATCCTCTCCAAAATAGACAATGACCAGGAAATACTCATTTTGGCAACACATTTGGGGTTAGAAACGTTACTGTTTTCAAAGCATTTCACCAGAGTCATTAATTAAGTGCTAGAATGGAGAACTTCGACCAAACAAAACTAAGAGAAATTACATTTCTCTCTCCTGACCTATATGAAAAGCATTTGTGCTTAAATCATATTGAAAGTTTTAAAGCACCCTCTCCCCAGTGGAATACGCAGAAAAGATAAATGTTCTGCAGTATGATTGCTGTTCATTATGACTTAGGAGGATTTGGCTGTGTTTCCTCTTCTTTGCAAATATTTAGTGAAAGTGTTTATGGGTTCAGGGTACAAGCAAGGATAGCGCAGATAGGGAGTTTCATTTTATGCCAAGAGCATAAACCAGGAAATTTTCTCCTAATGGGTGGGCTTATCCCCTCTGAGAACAAAGACAAACCTATCCCTGTTCAGTTGCAATGACTAGCATCATGATTTACTCAAAAGCATTGTTTGGATATAGTCAAATTATACAAAATTACTGGGGCAATATTTTAACATCAAGAAGAACCTGAAAGAATTGGGTGAACAACATATCAAAGGGCTGAAATGTGAGAGTATCCCCTGTCTCTAGAACTGACTGCCATTCTGTAATCACAGACAGAGGAGAGATGGTCTGGCTTCATTGGTGTGTAAATGGACTATAACTATCCAAATAAGGGGAAAGTCAAAGTGCATTGTATCTCAGAGAGAGGTACAGCTCCTGTGGCTTTCCTGGATCTGTGAGCCTGTGCTGGCTACCCCAGCTCCCTGTGGGATCCCTTCACTGGGGACACCAGCTTCACTCCCCCCTGCTGCTGATTGTGCAGCTGTAGGAATACACAGCAGAGATGCTCCTTGGAGCAGTGCTAGGGGAAACAGCACTGAAGCACATCTGCTTTACTGGGGTCTGAGAAGAAGCCCCTTTAGTAAGATTGAGCACTACTGTCCTCTGTAGTGACTGTTGACCACACAGACATTCATGCTCTAACATCCAAATGCAAAGACAACGTATTTCCCTTAAAACACCACGTTCCACTTCCCTTCCAAATCTGCACTGTCTCAGTGGCAGAAAAGATGAACCTCTAGGTACCACCTCCAGTCAGATCTCAGCCTCCATTCCCTCCACATGCCGCTGTGGATATGCAAGATGTGTAAGAGTACAATACTTAAATAATTTTCTGCCTCCTCTGCTTAGGGTGAGGAAATGCTGCAGCTGCTGCGAGCTGCTGCTGGTTCTTGAACAAAACGGGATTGGAAGCTGCTACTCTATTACTTTCTTCCATTAGCCTTCTTTATTCTACTCCACCGTATTTTCCTTACTTCTTCCATGTCGTAGTGGCTGATCTCTGTCAACAGCTGCTTTTCTCATATGAGACAGTTTGTTCTTTCACTCTGTTTTTACTGATTACTCATCCCTTTATATAGCCTATTTCATGAGTCACTTTGCCTACCTACCTGCACCAGCATGGTGTGCTATCCATCAGTCCCTTGTTCAGCGGCAATTACCAACCTTTTATTACAGTTTTTTCTCCCAAGGACTCCTCCTAATGCTAGCATACTTCATTAGTTTCTAATTTTGCAAAGCACGAATTGTGGCATAGCTTTGGGAGCTGGAAATAGAATAATTACATACCCTCTCCTAGAAGTACGCATATGGATTTGGAAGGGAGCTAAGACTGAAGCTGCCAACAAATCCCTTGTAATTCCTTTCCACGAACACTTAATTAGACGGATTCTATTGTCACGTATATTTGTTCATTTCAAAATTGTTCGAGTGGACTCTGGACGGCAGTTAGTAGTATGGGTGGAACAGGGTAGTGCTCAAGACAAGAAAATTCTTCAAATCCTCTCACCACTGCTCTAGCACAGTGGCAGGAGAACCCAGACATAAAGTCAATCATGCTTTTATAGATGCCTCCACACTTTTGTCTGGCCAACCTAATTACACTTATTTTTTTGCATGACTGTCTTCTGGTGGTACTATGAGAATGGAAAGTTAAAATGCTGAAAGCTACTGCTGGTGTGTCACTAGCAATTTTATAACTATCCTTAGATTTGGTAGTAATCCTGGGACAATGTTAATTTAAAATGAAATAACTAATGGTTATTTGAGATTTGCATATTTTGAACCAAAGATACCTAATATTACCGTCATTATTTTGCGAGTGGAATGAATATCAAGCAGGACTGGGACATAGGAATAGATATGCAGGGTTAATGACATGAACAGCATATTTTGCAGCCCTGAAATGAGGCTCAATATAATCTCAATTGACCTTTCTGTCCTGTCATGTGAAGGAAATCAAGGTTGTTTGTTTCTGTCCTTCCTCAAGGTGTTTTTTATTTTACAATATTAGATAAAAACATCTAAAATTCTGCTTCACTGCCATTTCGACCCCAGCAGGGAATGATGCACTCTCTGAAAAGATGATAAAGCCAGTCCTTGACTATTTGAATAATCCCTCTACTCTATCCTGCTGCATAAAGGGAAGTATGTTTTTAGATCAAGACAGCACAACTATATTAGCAAATTAGATCAGACCATTAAATTTTACCACACAGAGGTCATGATGGTTGCAAATTGCAGCTGGCTGAAGGCTGCCTATGTTAGACCAGGCGATTGGGCACCCCACATGTGGGGCCCTGAGCAATCTGCTCTCTTTGAGTATCTGTGTGAGCGATCATGGGTTTGGGCTGGGGGCTCCTGAGAGTCTGTCTTGTTTCCCCAGCCGTTGGGAGATGAGTTATTTAGCTGATCTTTTCAGTCTTGTAAAGCCACCCATAGCACTCCAGGATATATTATTTTTCTGGCTTGATCTATTATATTGGAAATGTTGGTTATTAAGGATAAAAACAGCTGGGGCTTTTTTAAACATAAAAATTATAAAAAATCAGGTCCTTTTTTTGATCCCCTGCCATTCAGATTGCATGCAGCTTTTTATTCTCATCTAGATATATTAGCTATTGCCATAATTTTAGTATTTTTCTTGGTAGTATTATTTTTCAAAGATTGCAGCCTCATGAAATGCTTTCTAAAAAAACAACTGAAAAAAAGGTCATCCAAAATGTCCTCTACATTCAATTAAATGGCTTTTTATGTCTTTTCTATTAATATGTACTTTCCATCCTGAAAAACCATCATATAAATCAGTGCTTCATCCAGCTTAAATAAGCATGTGCCTTGGGACACAGTTTCCAAGTAGTCCTTTTCTGTACATTCCAGTCTTGATTTAATCCAGGTTTACCTCAGCTTTGCTTTAGCTGATTGGGAACAGGTTTAAGTTAAAGTGGACAAAGGCACTCTTAAGCAAGAGCATTGTGAAGTATCACATTAGCAAGCCAGA
>WBND01000229.1:491190-513915 GCA_013398595.1 Tychaedon coryphoeus | reverse complement strand
TCCTCCAGTCTTAGCTTTTAGCTTAGCAAATTGTCTTGGCTACAAATACATTGATGCTGGTTTGTGGCTGACAGGTCAAGAGAAGTGGTTCAGCCCCTCTGCTCTGCTGAGACCCCACCTGCAGTGCTGCACCCAGCTCTGGGGTCCCAGCACAGGAAGGACATGGACCTGCTGGAGGGAGGCCAGAGGAGGATCACAAAAGTGATCAGAGGGATGGAACACCTCTCCTTTATGAAAAGGCTGAGGGAGTAGGTTTGCTCAGCCTGGAGAAGAGGAGGCTATGGGGACACCTCTTTGCAGCCTTTGAGTACTTAACAGGAGGCTTTAACAGAGAGATAGGAAAAGGGGTGATGGTTTTAAACTAATAGAGGGTTGACTCAGATTAAATATAAGAAAGAAACTTTTTTGTGGAGATGATGAAATACTGGGTCAGGTTTGCCTGGAGACGGGGTGGATGTCCCCTTCCTGGCAACATTCAAAGCCAGGCTGGATGGGGCTCTAAGCAACCTGACCTAATTGAAGATGCCTCTGCTCACTGCAGGGCATATTCAACTAGATTACCTTTAAAGGTGCTTTCTAACCCAAACGGTTCTGTGACTCTAATGAATGTATAGTAATTGTGCCTGTTACTTAATACTACTGTTATTTAACAATAGCTAAATCACTATACTACAGCAGGATACCAGCACAAACCTGCCTAGCTGACAAAGTTATTTACAACAAATATCTGGTTCACCAGATAATTCAATTTTACAGCCTGATACCCATCACAGCAGCTCCCTTGCCTTTCTGTGTAAGCCAGGATCCTCTCCATCTTTGAATGGTCAAATTTTAGCACTAGGTAGATATTTTCTACTTGCTCTGTCTGTCTTGTCTTTCTGGCATTTTTATTTCATTTTTGTGAAGGGACTCAGAAGAAAGGCACAGACTAAGATCTCTCTGACTGGGCTGAAGCAAACCATGCCATCATCTGTCCTGGACTACCTGTGCTAGGTAATTCCCTAAAAGCCAGGTATGACTGCTGAATCCACTTCTGGGCACCACTGGGGTTGTGGGTCTGCAGCTGAAGTGTAACACAGGGCTCTAGGAGACACAGTGGGTGGGGTGGCAGGTCATGCCACTGTCTCCTTCCTTGGCTGAGAATATCTAAGACGAACAAGGCAGTACCAACAACATCTGGAGAACTGGAAAGTAATTGCGTGTGAAGGATGTATATGATAAGGAAAGGGTGAGACAGCGACTTTATGTCCTGGAAATCTTTCAACTTTCCACACTTCAGCAAACACTCCACAGGTTTGCTCTTTGTGCAACTGAAAATGTGAGGTCTGAGGAGCTCAGAGACCATTCCAGAACTTTAAAAGAGCATAGCCACTCCAATGTGCAGATTTGAATTATTATTACATTAATATTCGTTCTTAATATTGTCAAAAAGGCCATTTTTTTCATGAGAAATTCTGAATCTTTTTCTTTACTGAAATCTGTACACAGCTCCTGCTGACAGAAGTGCTCTGACTATGTTTATTATGGGTTTTTTATCAACCAAACAGACTTCTATTTTAACCTTCAGGGTCTCAGGATGTATTGATGCACCAGAAAATGGATGTGAAACTCACTATAGGTTGCTGATGTCAATCTGGAAATGAGTGAGAGTTGTGGAAATGTTGCTTTAAACAGAAGTGTGATTTTCAGATTGTGATTTGTGTAGAGAAGAGGCACATTTAAGGCACTCCTTACTACTCAATCTCTTTTTCTGCTTTTGTTTATTTGCTTGTTTGTTTTAAGCTCTATGTTTCCTTCTGTGTTGTTGGAAGATACTGTGATTGCCCAAACATAATTTCGTATTTAAAATAACAGTTAGACAAAAGGTTTCCCAGCCAAAGGCTCAGGTCCAGGCCCTGAGAATTACTTGTAGAGCTTAACTGCAATATTTTAGAGATAATAAAGATGAAACTTTTAAACCAGCTTTCATGGAATGGAATTTTACTTGTTCATTGGCTCATCTAAAATTAAATGGAACATTTCAAAGAGGAACTGCTGCAGCAGCAAAATCCAATAGGAAGAGAAAAATATGTGGCTAGAACAGAATAGTTCTAACAAACATTTCTAGTGTTAAATCTGCAGAATTCTGCAGCTATTTTGTGCTCTTTCAATGTGTTCGAGCAGCCCTGAGATCCCAAGTCTCATCAAGCCTGGAACAGGTTCAATCTCCAGTGTATTTGGTTTAGGTCACAAGTTCGGATCCAAAACTGGAAACTGAATCTCTTCATGATGTTTTGGCTTTTAATTCTGAAAAAAGCCCATTTTATAAATGGTCTTTGTCCCAAAATTCTGGTTTCCTTTTCAGTTCAGGATATTTTAGATTTTGGCTTGGTTTTGAACATACTCGGTTTTGAATCCTTGGTTCAAATCTAGGAGTCAGATTTCTGTCTGTTGCTAATTTCTAAATGATTTTTTGTTGCCAGAATGAAAGAAGTAGGATCTTTCTGCTTTTATGGGTGTGGAGCAGAAATCAGGTCCCTCAAGAAACTGATTGTACCTGTATGAGCTGATGCAAGAAGTTCAAGAATTAGACTGTGTGTTTTCCAGTGCACTGCTATCCTCTTAACACTTGCTTTCACAGCTCAGTAGTCCCTAATTTTCCCTCAGGATTCCTCCTGCTTCTCCTCTTATATTTGTCTTCCATAACATTTTGGTCAGGGTGTATGTCTTACCTATGTTTGGAAAGTGCTTTGTAAATTTACAGCACTCTATAAATCCTTTTATGAGAATCAGAATGTAAACCTTTACCAGCTACAATAACAAGAGTGGAAAATTCTATGTTCATTTCTCAATGACTGACTAAATATTGTCTTTAGAGTTATATTTATAGGGAGATTTTTTGTATGTGCCTTACTGTAAATGTTATTCTTAGACATGGAGTTAGGAAAACCAGTTACTCAGTACATACTTTTTACCTCTCTTGAGTGTCAAAGAACTTTTTCCAGTTACACTGCATCTTTTAGGGAGACAGGAATTAAGATGACCCCTTGAAGTTATGTGGAATTGGATCAATAAGAAGTATTTTAAATGTTCTAGGGTTTATAAAACCTACCTGGAAGTGTTCTGGTTTGGGGACTTTTTTTTCTAATTTTTTCCAAATAACTACACTTTTCAACCACCTTCATTTGTGGATTATTTTTTTCTCAGCATCTAATCACCAAAAATAGTTACAAATGCAAACAAGGGGAAGTTCGTAAGAGAGCAGTCTGGGATGATTTATCTGTGCTTTTTTTGAGAGAATAGAAAAGAGAGCTCAGAGAGAAGTGTCTTTGGCTCCTGTCTTTGAATGCCAGCCCATCCCTGCAGACAGAGTAGCCCTGCATGTCAGCCTGGCACAGGGTGGGCAGGGGAAGGCATAGTGCTTTGGGTAAGACAGCACCTTCCCATGAAGGATGGGTGGAGGGATGCTCTGGGCAGCCCTACTTGCTTCCCAGTGGGAAGGGACACACCTTGTGCTTTCTTCGACCCCACTTTGCTCTTGCTTGTGCAAAGTTACAAGGTAGTACCTTGAAAAGAGGTATTGGAAATCACAGCAAATAAATCAAGCTAAACTCTTTTGCGAAACCAACATGCAGGCATGCATCTCTTCCTCCTTTATTGCTGAGGTTCCTATGGAGGTTTCCTGATTGTAATTTATTTCATATAATCTGATTTTAAAGTCATCAGGAAACAATCACATATCTCCATAGATAGAACAGGATTACAAAGATGGTGCAATTATTATTTGCCTTCTTTCTGTGATAATAGAACAGCTGCTGCCACCCCTTCTTTAACATGGCTGATCATTCCTGTCCAAGTTCATCGCCACTGAAAATAAATGTTTTCATAATGGGTTTTCTTACATCAAGATAATTCACAGAGACTTCAGGAGACAATTTACATGTAGCTTCTACTTTTCTACATGCATAAATTCATAGGAACTTAGAATTACTTCTTGGATGAGATCTCTGGAAATCACCCAGTTAAAACTTTTGCTGAAAATGGAGAGTATTGGTCAATCAGGCCAGGTCAGTCATGGCTTTGTCTACCTGAATCTTGAATACCTACAGTCATAGACATTCACGAATGCCTCTGGGCAATCATTCCCATCAAATACCATGTCCTTACTGTGAAAGTTTGTGGTGAATTCATAAATGATCCTCATTTTTGTCAGACTAGCTATTGCAGGACACAGGCTGATGGATAATGTTTTAAAGCAGATACCCTTATATAAAAATTCTGTCTGTTTTGCACTGAAGACAGAGGTTGCCAAAGAATGGTTGTTAAGCACTGCAATTCAGAGGGCTGAAGATAATTTCATTGCAGACCTGCCGGGTTGTGGATCTGTTTAAATGAAGTGCAAAAGCATGGGATGAAGGATGTGCTCTGAGCTGATGAGAAATGTCAAATCAGAATATCAGCTAGAGTGTCACAGCAGGAGACCAGAAAAGGTTGATACGACAATGCGACTGTGTATTTAACAAATACATTAATTTGGAGGGAGAGGAATGAAAGAAGCAAACACCTCTGATCACCCTGATCACCTCTTAGAAGCTCTGATCATTTGGGCATGACTGCATTCCCCACAACAAGGAAAATCCTTATATGGCAGTCCAAGGCAAGTGTGAAACAAACTCATCTTCCCCCAGTCACAGAAGTGTTAAACATTGTAAGAGAAGTGTTACTGACATCTTTTCTATTCCATCTCTGGAGTTAGAATTGCTTAATTTCTCAAGTCTAACCACACAAGCCTCTAGCAAGAGTTATAAATATCTTCCAAATGATCAGTTACACCCACATGCTCTCTTCTCTTTTAATGATAAGTTTTCTGGGGAAGAATTCCTTGCAGAAAATCACTCGAGAGCACATTGTTGGGGAAGCTGGATTGGTAAGCAGGGAGGCTGCTTGCTTGCTCACTGAAATGGAAGCAGCATGTTCTGCAACACTACTCAGGGTCCTTGGTTAGTTTAATTGATAAGGAAAAAATGACGTTTTTTTTAGTTCATGTCTGTCCTTCACTGTACTCAGCATGGTGTTCAAAGGGAAGAGGGATGTTCAGAATGACTACATGTCCCTCTTGTTATCTTCAATCAGTAAAAAAAAATTACCTTGGCTGGATTCAGCACTTTCTGTGTGCTAGTTATTAAGTCTGCAGAATGACCAAGTCTTTTCTAGGCAACTGTTTACAGAGATCTGCTACCTGAGCAGGGGTCTCAGTGACCTGCTTACATATCATTTCTGTAAATACCTCCTAAAAGTGATGTCTAACGTCCTCTGAAGCCTGTGTGAGCTCCTGCTTTGGGGCCACACTGAACAGTGTGTCCCTGCCATGGCCAGTTTCTTGCTCTGCACAAAGGGCTCAGCTCTGCCTGCACACTCTGGGTGGGAGTCAGACTGGTGTGGCATTGCTCCTGGGTTTGGCACCGACATTCTGCATAATGTGATAATCCCTGTGGGTCACATCTGTGCTGTCTTTGGCCAAAAAAACTATACTCGGAGGTAAACTTCTGACCTTGTGGCTCTTTTTCCCCAAAAAATGTTTTGAGAAGAAGTAATTGCTATCCTTTTATAAGCCATTCCTTGCCTGGATGATTTGATTCTCCTGTGTGCTACTGTGGCTTTTAAAAGAAGCAGTAAACTCTTCATACAGCCAAGACACTCCAGAGCAAACAATCAAGGAGGCACAGCACCAAGGCAACTGTGTTCTTCCAAAATAGATCGTTCTGTAAGGCTTAACTGTGAAGTCTCGCCCATAACTTCGTCTCAAGCAGGGAAAATAGTGGTTTGTGTGTCGCATGTTCACTGTTAATCTACTGAGAAAAAGGAATCTATTACAGAAACACTCTTTAAAATTTTTATTTTGAGAAAAATAATTGCACTTGAGACATTATGGATCTAACAATGAAAAAAAACATGGTGTTTCTTGAGAGAATTTTTCTGGGATTTTTGGTTCAGTGTTAATTTATATAAATTCAGAGTTGAGACTCTGAAACATGCAGTGTTTCATCCTTGTGGGTTTGTGTGAGTACTTGAGGATACAATGTGCTGAAGGAGCATGGAGAAAGAAGAGCTTTAGTTGAGAGATAGTCATACAGTAATAAATATCACTCCCTTTAGAGACAAGCACTCTTGCAGTAAAACCAGGAAAAAAAATTACACGGGATTTTATATAACAACGCAATATTTTGAGTTTACACATTACAAAATAAAAGTTGCAAAGTCAAAAAAATCTTGGTATTTACCAGTATTTAATGAGCTATAGTAATAGCTTCTACATGTAGGGCTAAAGAGCATAGTAGACTTCATTTGCTGCCCACCAAATTGTGTCTCAATTTTTTTTAACAACTTTTACTTTTCTTCCTGTTTTGCATTTTATAATTTTAATATGTCTGATGATTGGACCTGCTACTTCTTGTAGATTCAAGTGAGACTACACAGACATCTACCAGCATGATGTACTGCAATCAAGTAATTCATCGTTTGCAGACGATGTCCTCATTTGCACCCAGTAATGGCGTTAAAAGTTATTTGCAAGTGCGGAAGTCTAAATTTAAGAGCGCTAAACGTGCTTAAGGAAATCAAATAACTTGTTTTAAGAGCCATGTGATTTGCATTTCAGAAATGAATATCTATGTAGATATTAGAGAACCACAGGACTGGGGCAGCATGGGGTAACCTTTGGCTTAGTTCTTACTGAGGGTGAAGATCTAACTGATGAGGAGTGAGGTGAGAGATGGAAGCCATTTAGCCACATCAACTGGTCTCCCTTTCTTTTAACCTCATCCAGACTGGCCTGGCCTCTCTCCTGCTGTGGTTGGTGGAAGTGACACTTACTGTTCTCCCTCTACCCTGTGCCAAAGCCCATGAACAAGAACATGCCATGAGCTGTATTTCCTACGGGAACAGCCATGTTGCTGGTCAATATTGCCCTCCATCCATCTAGCCAAAATGAAGGGGCCATTTGCAAAAAAAGTCTTTTCCTCACACTCTTTCAAAATCAAGTGTCCATGCTGTGCTAGCACTAGGCAAACACACTGGCTGACCTCTGGCTTTGGGCCATGAGGCACTACTGGGAAACGTGAAACTTGCTGGGCATCTCTAGGACTGACCAGGCTCTGGCAATTTGGTGGGGAATTTGTCTAATTTACCTTGTATCTCAGGATCCACCAGAGCAGAGGTATCCACTCCCTCTAATAGTCCAAGCTCCCTTAGAAATACCCCTGGCAGAGGTCCTGACAAAGGAATATATGAACAATCATTTCTCTAGTTTCTTGCCAAGTAGGAAATTGCTGCCTGCTAAATTTGCCGCAACATCTCAGCTGGTGGTCAGAACATAGACTCTGCTTCTGGCCGGCCCCAGCACCTCCCAGGAGGAGCAGCCTTGGCAGCCTACAGCATATGGTCCTGCAAGTTGTGCCTTCCTTTACCAACCTGCCTGTTTTGGCCAGCACCCTCTGGACTGCTACCCCTGCTGTGATTAGTCCTCCTCCCTTTCCACATGTGTCAGTTGGTGCACCACTTTTCCTTGATCCCTCTGTCCTCTCTGTGGTGAATCAGCCATGTCATAGGAGTGGGTATTGCAGCAGAGGAGTTTCCTCTTCAAAGCTATAATCCTGCTTCTTGATGTCTACTAAGGATGCTCTCACATAGACTGGTGTACTGCCTTTCCTGCTTGGTTCTGCTCTCTGTGCTTTTTGATCCACACAACATTGATGCACCAGAATCAGGCGTGCTTCAACAAGTTCCATATTCCACATGATAATGCAGACATTTCCTTGTTTATCACAAGCTGATTTTGTGTAAATAAAAACAAAGCCTGAAATCCCCACAGGTAAAACAGCATAAGTAAACATGATTTTCCCCAAAAATATGTTGTAAATTTTAAATGAATGAAGTGCTAACACTGAAATTGGTAGCATTGTCTTCTTCTGGCAAACACGTGACAGCAAGTCATGTGGTGCGTGAACACCAAAATCATTTCAGGCCTCTGCCAGGGTGTTGTGGGACACTAAGATAGTATGTGACTAAAGCTGAACTGGAAACCTGCACTTCTTTTTTCCAATGATATCCCACAAGCAGTTCCCAAAAATCTCAGTAAGTAATTAGCCCAGTGACACAGATGTTTACCAGTGTGCAAACACCAATACTACATGAGACAACCAGAGGTTGCACCTATGTGTGAAAGTGTCTCTTGCTGTGAGACTTGCATGATACATTTAAGTGCAATGATGCCACCAGTAAACTTAGCTTGCCCAGCCCGTGCAGAAGACAGAACAGGATCCAGCTCTGTCCCATGACCCAGCAAGGAGATGCCACACTGGGCAAGCTGGTTCCTCTGCACTGCCAGCATCTTTCTGGGTCTGTGAGAAAGAGACAATAATTTTGCAGCGAAGGAGGATCAGAAAATCCTTGGACAAACGTGCTGATCTAACCTCATTCTGCACTCAATGAAAGGAAGACATGGACTAGAGCATGTAGCTCCTCATAGTGCCTGTTCTTTCCCACCAGCCAGCTCAGAGTCAGTAAATCAATAGCAGAGTCAGGAATCATCCACAGCTGTGAGTTGGATTTTTGGCTAATCTCCATGGTTTTCAGACAATCAGCAAGCTGCAGATGTGTTTAAGGATCTGACCCTCCCATGGATATACTGGGGCATCAAGTGGCAAGATTATCCTAGATTTTCATGCTCCTACTCATTGGGAATACATATTATTTTTCAGTTTTGGAACTAAAAATGTGTAGTAAGTTATGAAAGGAAAGTATTTTACTGCTGGTTATAGGAGCAAATAAATGATGTAAAATAGAACAGAAGGAAAGCCAAATCCCTCTACAGTAATGGCATTTGAAATCCTCAGCAGACAGAGCTTTGCAGAGGTGTCAGCATTCTGGATTGCTCAGAGACAAGAACAAGCTCTGGGTCTATCTTCATGCCTCAAGTGCCTGTGAGAGGTGAAATTGTTTGGCTGCCAGAAGGGTGAGCTGAAGAGCAAGACACAGGTGCACACAGGCTTTGTGCAGCTGCAGTGGTGTGCCAAGCGCTGCTTGCCATGCCTGAGGACAACCCTTCTCACTGGGCTGGGGGATCTTTGGGATTGCAGCTCTGCAGCGTACTGACAGTGTTAGGTCTTAGAGGTATGCACACATGAGGAAGAGATAGAAGGTAAATAATGTGATACAGACTGGAGACTATTAGGAAAGATCAGCTGTTTTTGCAAAATCAGGATCAGGACTGGTGAGTACTATGTAGGTCCTTCACATCCTGCACTGATGTTCATGACTGTTCCTGGTCAGGGGGCATGCCTGGCCATCCTTTCTTCTTACCTGCCAGGGGTCCCATGAAGTCTCCCAGAGACTTGCACACCTTCCACGTGCCCTGTTTTTTTTTCCTCCAGTGCTGGGAGCAGTGCCTTTGCTGTACAGCAGAACTGCAGTTTCTGGGAAGCTAACTATACTGTGCCTTGCACATAAGAAATTTAGCATGGGATTATTCTGGAATTTCTTTTTGTAGCTTAAGAGTTAGGGTCACAGGTGTTTCTGAATTGGCATCAGCAGAGCTGCATGTAGCAGATAGCCAGAACTGTCTCCTTCAAAATGTAGTCATGGCTCTGAAAGGAAAGGATCCCACAGGGAAAGGCAGCATGGACTGAGGCTAGAAGGGAGATGCAGAATTGGGAATATCCTATTGTCTGCTGCTCTAATATCCCACGCCTCTATAGCTCTAAAGTGGTCTATTTGCACACAGCCCTGAGGATGAAGCCTCCTAGCACACACTGGTCCTGTATGCTGCTGAGGAATGATCTGACCATGTACAAACGTGGGGATGCAGGACCCTGCCATTTGTAGCAACAAAAGAGTGGTTTTGAAGCATTGTTTCTGTTTAAGATCCAGCACTTTCATCAGGGGAAGGCAAGTCACATGTGCAATGTGATCAGGTACTATTCTTGCTCATCTGTGGGAGTCTGAGTGGGTATGAGCAAGCATAGGCAGCTGGCACGCTCTGGTTTGCTCTGCACAAGCACCTTCCTGCCTGATTACTGCTCATTTCCCCGCTAGAAACAAAAGCTGTGTTAGAACTTGGATTTTGCCACCAAGATATGCTAAGGCAGATGGAAAGGAAGCTGCTTGTCCACTGACCAGTTATGGCATAGCAGGCTGCAAGCAGGTAGTAGGTGCTCCTGGTGCTTGATCTTTGCACATATCCTGGTGCCACTGGATCAGGTGAGGGGCAGCCCTGAGCTGTGATGGAGCCTGGAGGCGCAGACACTCTGTTGCCAGGGGCTGCACTAGCCTGGGGCACTCTACCACAGTGCAATCCCCACTCCTGTTGGCAGTGGAAGGCCAGCTCTCCAGGCCACTCTGTGCTTGTGTCTCTCCCACCTTGATGCTATAATTAAGTAGACATCCATGGGCACATATGCACCAAAAAGGGTCTTACTCCCTCGTGCCAGTAGGGCCGTTTTCAGTCTTCCTGTCTTACGGACAGCTATTTTCACCTGGGCAGCACTGCAAAGCTGAAATTCAGCATTCATGGAGTAGCCCTGCTTATACCAAGTATGGGAGAGTTGTCTTGGCTCTGCAGCTGAAGCTGTTGGAGACAGCATTTCCTGTCTCTGAAGATATCTAGGCAGATACCAGAAACAACCGTGGGAAGGTGCTGATGGCACCTGCCTAACATCTTGCTGTGCCTGGTGGAGAAAGAAAGGCTCCTGCACCCAATATTTTGGCACAACCCAACAAGGCAACTTGCTCTCGATACCAGAGAGACTATGGGTGTGTCACTTGGGCAAAGCCAGGATGCAGCATGCTGAATTAGGGGCTATAGCACCAGTCAGAGTTGCTGGGAAGGGGGCTGTGGCTGTCCTTGCCCCTGCATAGCAGATGCTGGGTCAGTGCCTCTGCCAGGCAGAGGTCTGCATCTTTGCAGGACTGTGAAAATCTGGGTGTAAAATCTGGGAACTGTGATCCTGGAGGATGTAAGCTTGGGGAAGGGCTTCCTCCAGAGGATGGAGCCGAAATCAACAGGCAAACAAGAGGAGCAGTCTGAACCACAGAGTAATGGGAACCATTTTAGGACTAGTCCCATTCTGGTTTAGATTTAAATCACAATGGACAGGACTGTGGTTTGATTTCTGGGTTATTATATGGCTTTGGTGTTTTGAGCTAATTTTAGTTCACCTTCTGTTAAGTTTTTGCTTGAATTGAAGACAGAGAATGTAAGGCTAACCTAATTCTTTTCACATGCTCAGTCTAGAACAATTATTCACCTGCATAGAAAAATTGTTCTTATCACAGCAGAATGATTTCACCTCTTGATCGTATTCTTCACATCATAGTTAGAGGCTTGTTTATGTTTCATAATGAATTTTCATTTGCAGGAAGTTCGAGCTTGGCTTCAGAATTGTGCTCAGAACTGGAACCCTATTTATCAAACCTCAGTTTGGAAATAAATCGCTGTACAAAGATTTCAAAGAAATATAGATGATTTGAGGTTAACAGTTATCACAAAACGTGTTGTGTTTCTGCTCTTCAAAAATATGAACTGTAGTGTCCATCACCTCTCCACAATTTGAGGGAGACAATTCACCTGTCAGTGAAAAGCACCTACTCTTGAGCTGCTCCACTGTACAATAACAACAGTTCATATAATGTAGTAGAATAGAATATGTTATGCTAATGAAACGAATTCAGCTATATTTAAAGAACAGCCCCCTGCACCCCCAAAGCATCCTGGATGTAACTGACCTCTAAATTGCAGGCATGAGCTACAAAAAGCATGATGTAGTTGAACTACTTAGACACAAATGTTACTATAACGTAATCTACATATGTAGAGTGAAATTTTAATTAATGCTTTCCACTGCTATATCAACGAAATACCTTCTAAATAAAATAAAACTCAAAGTAGTTTCTCCTATTACTGGTTCCATAAGAACTTTTGTGTAGCAAGTGCTGAAGTACTTTGCTGGATTATGCTTTAAATGTCTCAGGATTTAAACTCCTCAGACAGATGGAGAGGAGGGAATGAAATTGTTCAACACAGAGGACAAGAATGCTCCAGTAGTTCTTCTGTGGCTCTTAATGTAATGAAGAAATCACTCTAGATCCACAGAATATACAGCTGTGGCTGTTTTAGTAATGTTTTTGGTATAGAATAACTATAATCTAAAGAGAAGAAGGGTCAAGTGGACTGTTACAATCATTCTCTCAGAAGTCTAGAAATATTCCATATTATACCAGTCTTTGACTGTTCATTACCTGCAATCCTGTACTCAGACCTCATGCTGCTCAGGCTGGCAGCTGTGGTACTCAGTCCAGCTGGTGCCCATGACATACCTTGCAAGAAACATCCCATCTCCAACAAGTCTGCAACAAATGTTCACCTAATCTGAAGAAAGACACAGCTCTTGACTGCCACAGACCACTCTAAGGTCTAATGTTTCAATGTACTAATCTTCCTCTGAGCTGAGGGATTGCCTGGAGCCCAAGGGTTTCTAGAACTTCTCATTCCTTGGCACTGGGCTGTCCATGTCCATGGACGCTCTGCCCCAGCCCAGTCAGTGTGGCACCCATTTCACCCCATGCATTCCACAGGGTTTGGTGTAACAGGCACCCATGGCATGATTCCCTCTAGCAAGCATCGGTGGAAACATGTTTGCCCTGTCACACCAAAAGAAGGGAGAGTTTGGGGTGCTCCTAGGGGGAGCTGCCTGGAAGGACAGAGGCCTGGCACAAGGCATCGGAGGGATTCATGATGTGGTGTTCACAGGTGTGTGTAGGTTCTGGTCTTGGTATGTCTCATTTCTGCTTTTGATGGTCTTTTGAGATAGTGTTGATGGTCTCCCTCTGTATGGGAAAAATGCGTTGACCCAAAGAAGAATGTCTGTGAGGGGAAGAAACCACAGTTCTCCCGAACACTGTGAATAACACTGTAGTGCAGGAGGATGCTTTGCAGGCAGGTTTTGGGGTAAAGCCTGTCAAGCTGAGGAGGGACCAGGACACAATTTCTCTGGCTCTAAACAAGTACTCTGACTGGCCACTGAATAACAGAGAGGCACATTTTCCTCCAGCTGTTTGGTTTGAAACGGTGTTTTTTATGCCCGTTTTCATTTACATGTGATAACAACATCACCTCAAGGGAAAGTCTGGAGACAGCCTTGTATGAAGGGAGATGACTAGCAGTCAAAAGAGAGACTGTTGGGCTATTTAGCTGTGGGGAGTTTTTATAACCAGGCATTCTCCAGATGTAGAACTTGGCAAAAGATACATTCTTCCTATTTTTTAGCACAGTCCATTTTGTTCTGCTCTCTCTCAGTGCCCCCAATCAGATAATCCTTGCCTGAGGAGTGGGAAGTGGTTGTAGGGGCATTGCTTTGAGCTTGAAGAACAGAAGGGGAAAGTACTAGGAAGCAATGGGCACCTCCAGGGAAACCCACCAGAACATCACCCTGAGATGGGCCAGGGAAGCTGATGGCTGATAGGTGCCTGCTGCCCTCTTCACCATGAGCTTTGTGACAAAGGGTGTTTTAGCAGCAGGGCTATTGTGAACTCCATCCACTGTGTCCTGTACAGGGACATTTTTAGGCTGGTTGTGGCTGGTTTTCTCCACAGTGAAACTGCAAAGTAGCATCATTCATTGCTAGGCTGACAAATTCTGTAGACGAGGTGGGGAAGTTTCTGTATTTCTTGGTGCTTACAGGCAAGGAACTGCTTGCTGAGCCTTTTGCAGCTCTATTGTCTTCCATCCCCTCTGAGTGTTAGGTTGTCTGTTGCAGGAAACAAATAATAAAATAGGCAGTTCGTGGTTCCTGTTTTTTATCAGCCTGTCCCCCTCCAGAGTACTCATGGCTGAGAATATTCCACGGGAAGATCAAAGAATATAACTTTATTTACACAATAAAATACAAATCCTGCTTCTGCTCCCAGGTTTAAGATGGGTGTTTTAAGTGTCAGCCCATATCTGGGGCCAGGAGAAGCCCCACGCCTGAAGGGTCAGGCAGGTTCTGCCTTAGCTCACAGAAGAAGCTTTTCAAGAAGAAGGTTTTCAAGAAGCTACTTCTTTCCAGAAAGGCACTTAACAATGAGGAGGGGCAGAGCAAGGGCTGGCCGAAGGCTGTGTGGATCTCCTTCTTTAGCACAATTCAAGTTACTCTTAGCTGTGCTAAGGGGATTTCACATGCCTGCCAAGAGCTCGTTCTCATTGCCCTATTGTTGCACTCAAAATGAATTCAGCAGCAAATTTTCTCATCAAACCTATCTTTCCTTCCAGTGAAACTTGTGCATGTATCATTCAGCAAAAGTCGGAGGAGGTGGCAGTCAGTGGGAGGTGTTCTTGATGGGTCCTCTGGGGCTATCAAATCATATAGGATTGAGAGTTTGGGGCATTTTTTTATATTGAACTTCCTCAAGACCTTTTCCATCTGCAAATGTGCAGTCTTTCCCTGTATCTTTGAATAATGCTTTGTGTAATAGAATATTCTGGATGGCAACAAATGAACCTTCAGGCAGCTCTACAGAATGTAGTGCAAAAAACAATGGGCTGAAACAAAGTTGCTTTCTCCTCCAAAACCTCTAATGGCTTTTGATTGTCACTGCTATTTGCTTGCTGTTTCTTTTTTCTTTTGGAAGAAATTTGGTTTGTTAACCAGATTATCTTCATTGTGAAATGATAAATGACTGCACCTCAGCTGCCAGTAGTCCACGCTGCCTGGAAAATAAATCTGTGAGTCCAAGTTGTTCTAACAATTTGCTGATTTCTTTGGGGAAATATGAACAAAATTAATATGATGCTTATGTAATCTTACTAAAACTTACTAAGCTATGACTAATTTGCATCCTGGTGGTGAAAGGAGGAGATAAGAAGATGTGGCATAAATTCCAGTGCTGTTTTTCTCTACGTGTCTTTCTGGAGCCTGAGGGTGCCTGTTGGCAGCTGCAGAGGCGTGTCTCTGCAGTGAACTGCAGTCGCACTGTTGAAGAGGTGATAAAGCTGGGCTGATGAGTCTCGACAGACACGTGCTGGCTTGTGCTGGGCCAGCCCTCCTTCCATATCGCTGGTCTCGCCCTTGCTAGGAAGTCGTTAGAAATGGCCAGTAGGAATTTCTATGGACTTATTCTGAAGCAGCTGTCAGAGACAATCCAGCCTTTCCTGCTCTGGTGCAGAAATCCTGCCCCCAGGAAATCCTGGCAGAAACGTCCCCAGCATGCATAAGTCATCAAGACTGAGCTCTGTTTTCTGTACCAAGGCATGTATTCCTCCTGTCTCAACCCCTGAACTTTGAATCTTGTTTGTTTTAAGTTTGTGCACAAATGAAGATACCAGCATTGGTAGAAGTAAGGTAACATATCAAGCCCTGTGTCTAGTTGTGAGCTCCTCACTACAAGAAAAATATTGAGGTGCTGAAGCACATCCAGAGAGCAGCAATGAAACTGGTGAAGGATGCACAAGTCATATGAGAAGCAGCTGAGGGAACTGGGGTTGTTAAGCCTGGGGAAAAGGAGGCTTGGGGGGAACCACCTGAAAAAAAGCTGTAGCCAGGTGGGAGTTAGTCTCTTCTCAGAACAAGAGGAAACGGCCTCTAGTTGTGCCGGAGGAGGTTCAAGGTGGACCATGAAAGAATACCATTATGGAAAAGGTTGTTAAACTTTGGAGAGGGAGGTGGTGGAATCGTCATCCTGAAGCTGTGCAAGAATAAACTGGATGTGGCAATAGTTTACATTAGACATGGTATAGTTTACAAGGCTGTGATTAGCCAAAAGTTGGACCTGATGACCTCAGAGGTATATCCCAACATAAAAGATTTTGTGATTCTGTGATTTCTAGCCTCCGACTGCCTGCAGCACTGGGACCAGAGACACCAAGAAGCTTGCAGCTGCAGCTGGGGAACAGGACTCTTTTGCTGCGTGGCATGAAAACTATGTGAAATTGCTTTTCAAGCTAAGTAATAAAAGCCTCTGACTTTCAGTGTTATCTTAAGTGATGCTACTGGATGCTGAACAGTTAAAATGTGTGAGAGGAATGCTTGCTTAAAGCTCCACGCTTTTCTTCAGGGCTGCTCTTTGGATTTTCTGTCCCCAGCCACCATGGAGCACTGTCAGCCTGTTTTCCTGGGTCCTTCTCCCATTCATTCTTCCAAACCTCCAAAACTGCAGGCGAACTCCCACTGCAGGCCTTCCCTCCCTGGGAATATTAATTTGGGTTTTCTTCCTTATATGTACCACCTAATCAGCTCTTACACCTGAAGCCTCTCTCTCTGTTAAATTTAACAGGCAAGGACAGCTAGAGGATCAAAAACTTTAGAGAGGCATATGCGATTGACAGATACAAAGTGTTGTTACGAAAGACTATTTTTTCTTAGGAAGCCAAGGTAAAAACAAGGTCAACATTATTTCACAGTGCTGTTTGTATTCTGGAGGCATGTCTGTACAGGGTAGTGTGGTGCCTCAGCGGGACCTGGGCAAGCTCCAGCTGAATCTTCATGCCGATGACACAGCATGTATGGAGATAGATTTGAATATAGGTGGTATGTCTTCTGTTTGGAGCAGCTGTGATGTTTCTGGTTTGGGAGCTAGCTTATCTGGTGTTAGACTGAGTAAGCTCTCCAATACATTGCATTGTGCAATGCAGGCATACCTAAATAGTTAAAAAAAATTGTAGAATTCCCTTGAAAACTGCTCTCCAGGTGTGGATTAGAGGCCAAATCTGGGGTTATTTGAGCACGAAAATCCTTAGATGCAACCCCTTTTTAAAAAATTCATATGCCATCCAAATTTTATTGCTGTTACAGTACACCATTTACTGGTTGCTTACATCTGGACACCAAACTGTGTCTCTGATCCTCTCTGGGCTGATCTCAGGTCATCCACTTGAGGTATGGTGGTTGACAACCAAGAGAATTTAGGGAGAGAATTCTAGAAAAAAGTAATGGGGGTACAGACTGATTCTCTCTGGATTAAGGTGAGAAAGTAAAGGAAATTGGGGCTGCATGCACAGCAGGACGTGGTTTACGGGCAGCTGGGGGCGTTTCTGACAGCTCTGGGAGTATGAATTGTAGCATTGCTATGTTTCCACCCTCTTTTTTTCTTGTCAAAATTCAGTCCTAAGAGCAAAACTGTCATTCTCAGAGTCAATGTTTCAATGGGCTCTGAAACTCCCACACATGCTCCATCTGTTCTGAAAGTTGCTATGCCTTAGAAGGGGAGAGGATAAATTTATTCTGGGGTCACTTGACACAGCGCGTTCTGTGTAACGGCCTGCCCCACACACATATGCTTTTCATATGCAGATTGCTCTAAAACTCCAAATGACCCAGCCCTATTAAGCCCAAATACTGATTTGCCGCAGCAACTGTGTTCTGTTGAGAGGTGCTGTCCTTCTGTCAAAGGGTCCCTGAGGTATGGACCACAGAAAGAGGTCTGTGTACAGCATTTGCCAGATTGTCACAACTTCTTCAGTGCACAGCAGGGCAAAAAAATAACCCCAAATCCTCCATGATTAGGCCCTCTAACTTTGCACCAGTCCTCATGTATATCATGTTATCACAGCCCAAATCCTTCACTGCTTCTGTTCAAGGGGACTTGACATCTACCATGTCTTCAGAGACTCCAACGCTGAACTCCCTGTGCAGTCCACTGGGCCAAGGTGGGCACAGTGCTGGCAGGGGCGAATATTCCTGTCTCAGTGCAAACTCACCCCGTGCTGCTCTTGGCTTGCCAACACCTCTCCTTCCCCAAAGACTGCCTGCAATGGCTTGCAGTACTGAGGGTTGCCCTCTGGGTGCTCTGATCCTCCCCCATGCAGATTTCTGTTGGCACAAGCAGCACCAAGAAGTGTGAATACAGGATGAGTGCTCATGTATGCAGGTTTTGGGAAGTTGTCCTGCATGCCCATCATGGCATTTCCCCACCCCTTTTTCTGCTACAGTTTTTTCAGGTGATGCTGGGATATGATGGCTGATTGGGTGGGAGCCATCCTGCTATGTAGGAAAAGCAACATCGCTACATTTTTGAAGCATCTGAAAAATCAAAAGTGTCAGATAGGGAGGCTGACGGTTCCTGGCACTTTCCAAAACAATGAATTCAGTGCTTAAAGTCTTGAAGCACAATTCACTTAAATTTCTCAATACTGGGAAATTTGAGACTTGCCTTCCACAGTATCACTTTCACAACAATCTTAACTCTTCCCATAAAAGAAGTGCTCCTCTAGCCTTTGTGGGAGTTTTTCAGAGTGCCCCATTCCCAAACCTGTGGACAATGAATTGGGATGCATAAGCCCTGTGAGAACACAGGGAAGCCCTGCCTTGTTTGGAAAAAGGCTGAGGTGAAGTCAGTTGTGAGGAAGTAGGAGCTGAATCCTATGTGTTCTTGCTCACTTGTCTCACTGGACTCCACAGATGGCCATAATGAGGGCAGAAGATGAAGGTGTAAAGGAGTGCTTACACCTTTGAATTCTCTATTTCTCACAAGGCAAAGAGATTGAGCTCTTCCAAGTCACTTCCTTTTGCTCCTGGAGCATCGCAAATGCAGAGCAGCAGTGTTTAATGATGCCCATAAATCATTAAATAAGCAAACAAGCAATAAAAAATATGTGCAAACAAATCTTGCGCTATGATCTCTATGTACAGTTTGAGGTTATAAGGCCAACACCAATGAGTTAGCTACAAAAATATACCCAGCACCGCATTGGAGATCAAGATAATCTGTGTTGAGAAATACTACTCTTTATCCCATGAGCTATTGTTATTGGCCTAAAAAATGCTCATTACCATAGTTACATGGAAGTTTTCAACCAGAGCTAAAGTTCAGGCAGCCAAGACTTAGAAATGCTGGCACAGTTTGTGAAGCAGGAATGCCGATTTCATTCCTGTTTATTCCAGTAGTTTTGTATTATATCCTAGCAGTCTTTATAATGTGAGAGTTCTGCCAATTCCCTTCACTTTTCCTTGTGTTTACCAGAGTGCATATCCTCTTGGGTTTTTGGCATCGTGTGAGAGCAGCCTGGCCTGGTGGAGCAGTGGGACAGCAGCCAGCACTGAGGGCTGTGACAGGGGGCACCTACCTGGGATGTTCCAGAGCATCTCTTCCAGCAGTTTGTGTTTCCATCTACAACTCGTTTTGCTGTTCGCAGCACTTCACCCTTGTCACTCCCCAGCTGCTTTGTGCTCTCCAAGCTGTATTAAACAAAGGATGTCACCAGGTGAAATCATGTACCAAATACTTTTTTCTCTGCCTCAGCAGAACCTGCAAAGCAAAGCATGCCAGTATCTGGGTGTATCCAGTAAGGAACACTCCTCTGGAGTGAGGACCTCCACATTAGTGCTGGATCCTGAGAGAGCAGGCCTCCCACTCTCTCCCACTCTCTCCTGCTCTCTCCCACTCTCTCCCATTCAGACACTGACTTTTAGAAAACAGATAAATTTTGATTGACTCTGAGATGAAATAACTGTTACAAGTTTATAGCACTTGGAAGGCCTTCCCAACAGGGCTATTTGATTTCCTTCTTTGGTTACTCTTGTACAGCACTGTAGTACCTCCTGTGGTGAGTGCACCTGCAGCCAGTCTTGGGGAGCCTGGTGAACCAGCTAGAATGTGATTTCCAGAGCCTTTGATAGGGAGGCACATGCAGCCACTGCCCCCCTTTTTCATCTCCTGCCTCACAGGTCACAGTCGAAGGATGTTTCTAGTTTGAGTTTGCTGTTATTTTTCCTACACAGAGGAACCCAGGGAAGATGGTGCTCTTTGATCTGAGAAGTAGGGATGACTATAGGACAGGCTAGCAGAAACTGTTGTTATACAACAACACAAGCCTTTTTAAAAAGTGCAAAAACATGCAAGGTGGGATTAAGACATACCCCAAAGGCAATGGTTGTGTTAGACTGGATGGATTTGGTTTGTGTCAAAGTCTTTTTTTGCCTCCAGCCCACAAATAATATTGCCAGATAGTAAGAGACTGGACATTCCTCATTACGTTTGTAAAAGCTATCACTTCAAGTGCATCGATCTGGCCCAAAGAGCAAAGATATATTTGCATCAGTGAGTAGAGTCTTCTGTTAGTTACTAAAAAATTTGGGCCTGGTTCCTCATGTTGAAATATGTTGAAATATTTGGTAAAGTCTGATATCTGACTCATGACCATTCCACGGATTTATCTGAAGACAGGAGATGCAAGATTAAAAGGATATTTTCTGTATTGAACCAAAGGGATGGCTCAAGGGAAGCCTGTAAGGATTCCGTGCAGGAGAATGGATGGGCTTTGGGTTTCACACCTTTAGGAGCAGTGCTGTTTTGTCAGATCCAATTTCCATGGATGCAACCCAGGAGTGTCACTCCCAAAGATTTGCGTAGCAGCTTGAATAGGGATGCATTTTAAGCTTTGTCTGTCTGTAGATTAAAAGGTCAGCTTTTGCATCACTGCCATTTAGTACCATTAAATGTTTCACCAGCTTATGGTTTTAAACATCAGCTTCCAGCCCTGAACTAGGAGTTCAGCAATATTGACTTTGATTAAACAGTGCTAGCAAGATTAAATTTGACCTCATGCACGTAAAAAGTTAATAAATTAGAATTTGATAGTCACAGCCATTCAGTGTAGGGTGAAAATAGGTAATCTGGTTTTAGGGAGAATGATTATTGCCTTCTCCTTTCATGACTCAGACTTTGGGGTAGATTGTGTGCTTCAGTGGCAAAAGGAGAAGGAATCCAGCTCTGAAGCACCAGCCCACCCCATAATAAAGGCAAGTTTGTTGAGGCCCAAGAGAAGCCCCTCTTCACTAGGGAGTAACACTTTCCTCAGGGGTGATTGTGCCAGAGACATATTGGGGAAAGATGTACCCCAGCTGACATCTCATTGAGGAAAGCACTGGTGCTATTACTTCACCCAGCAATACTCCTGCTAATTAAAATTTCTACAGAGTAACACAAGAAAGAGATTGTGTTAAATATTACAGAAGCTGTGAAAAATGCATTAGAGGAGAGTCTTTTGCAGGCTGCAAGTCTTGTTCCAGCCACTCTGCGCTGGAGTCCCTGCTTGAAGTTCCTGCTTGAGGTCCCTGATGCCAAGCTGCGAGTATGTGACCAGTTCCCAGCCCACAGACCTGTTGCAGGAAAAACAGGCTCAGCTAGGGGGAGTTAATTCAGTTTATTACCAATCAAATCAGAGTAGGATAATAATAAATAAAAATTAAATCTAAAACCACATTTCTCCCTCTCCTCTCTTCTTCCCAGGCTCAACTTCACTCCCATTTTCTCTGACTTCTTCTACAAGCAACATGAGAGGATTGAGAATTGGGGTTGCAGCCAGTACATCACATATTGTCACTGCTATTCCTCCCTTCTCAGGGTAAGGACTTCTTATGCTCATTCCCTGATCCAATGTGGGTTCCTGTCTTCATAGGGTCACAGATCCTACCAGAAGCCTGCTCTAGCATGGGCTTCTCACAAGGTCACAGCCTTCTTTGGGCACACACCTTCTCCAGTGTGGGGTTGTCCATGGAATGCAAGTGGATATCTTGGAAAAGCAAAAATGCTGTAGAAAACTGAAGACTCCAGGGGGGTGGAGTCTAAGTCAGAAGGCCTTTCAAATGAAATACATTTGAAAAATTAGGTTATATGATGATCTGTGGAAAATGAGATTTGAAATATACTACGCTTGAACTCACATTCACATTGGGAAAAGTATGTGTGCATGCAATTAATACACTATACTCAATCGACTTTTCCAGAAATACACACTTGAACAAAAATATTTGCTGAAAGAAAGGCCAGAGAAAAGGCTATTTGTATCTGCTGATGCAGATAGAGTGATTCAGGGTAATGCTCCAATCAGAATAATCTCTCAGAGACATACTACTTCAATAACTGCAAGAATACAAGAAAAAACGGCTTAATTTTTCTGCTTGGAAGAGAAAGCAGTAGTCTGACGTGAGGTTGCTAAACTAGAAATATATTCTTGATAACAATCATATCTGCTCAGGTTTCTCTTGCACCTTGCAGCTGCCTTGGCACAGCTAAGAGATCTCCTGATGTCGTGAGCAATGGCAGATTCAGACATGCCAATTGTACTGTAGCGCTCAGGGTCATAGGGGAGCCTGACACTGGGAGCCCAAGGGGAGTCCAAGGGGAGTCTGGCGTCCCTGAGTGCAGAGCTTCTGCTTACGTGGAAATGAATAAGGCGCAGACTTGAAAAATAGATGTCTGCTTTGTGTTTGATTATGGCTTCATATCTGCAAGGGATGTTGCAGGGAAGTTGGATCACCTTTAGAAGCAGGCGTATAAAAAGACCCTATCAACACCAGCCCTTGTGGTAAAGCAAATAGAAATTCAGGATTTCCTGTCAAAAATTAAATCCTGACAGAGTTCAATCTTCAATCTCTTAATTTCAGCAGAAATGAACCAATTTTTAACCAGAGTAATATTCTATGTTATATTCAACATACTTGCTGGTAATAAGAGGTTTCCACTCGCTGCCTTATGTCTTATGTCTTTCTTTCTAGAAGGCAACTGATCCTCAAAATATGTTTTCCATCATGATGTAAAGTAACAATTGTAATTCCTAAAAAATCTGTTTTATTTGCACAGCATCAAATAGATTTAACTGTTACCTGTCTTTACAAGCACTTCTGGAACATGTCCCTCCCTTTCAGCATTCATCAGTTACCTGAGAGTAATGTCACTTATAATACATTAATAACACAGAAGTGGAGAAGCAATCCC
>WBND01000229.1:447823-475731 GCA_013398595.1 Tychaedon coryphoeus | reverse complement strand
ACCACGTTTCCTGTGCCTACCTGTGAGGATGTAATGGGAGATGGTGCCCAAAGCCTTGCTGAAGTGGAGGCAGACAACATCCACTGCTCTCCCCTCATCTACCCATCCTGCCCTGCCAGAAGGCTGTCAGATTGGTCAGGCATGATTTCCCCTTGGGGAATCCCTGCTGACTACTCCTGATGACCTTTTCTTCTGCATGCTTGGTGATGGCCTCCAGAACGTTCTGTTCCATCGCCTTTCCAGGGATGGAGGTGAGGCTGACTGGCTGGTAGTTTCCTGGATCCCTGTCCTTCTTGCCAGTTTTGAAGATGAGAGTAACATTGGCTTTCTGTTGTGGTGTAGTTTGTTATTAATGGATTGTTCTGTATCCCCCTGTGCTGTTGGTTCATCCCAAAGTTGCATCCTCCCACTGCGCTGTCTGTCTTAAACCTACCCCTTGTTCCTGAATATTTCCTGTCTTGTCTCAACTGCCTGCTTGGAAATCCCCTCTGGAAATCCTCTAACTTTTGATGCCCCATTGGTTAATGTAACCTGTCCCCTCCCTCTAAGTTTCCCCATTGTTTTGTGTATAATAAGCCCCACCTCATGATCCACCCCTGACTTTCCCCTATTGGTTGAAAATTTGTACCCTCCCCATGATCCTCCCCTGTTTATAAGTTCATGCACACCTATGTTAGATGTCTTTTGTCTCTGGAGCCTCCTTGAGACTCAGCCCTCCTAGAACCCATACAAAAGACCTCATCCTTGCCTCTGCCTGAGCCTTGTGGCAGCCTTGTGCCGTAGAGCATCGGCTCTAAGCTGGATCTCAGGTCATCTGCTCCTGAGGTCTGTCCCACTCTCGGCATGGCACCGAGGGCGAGTGGGAGACTCTAGCACCACATCAGCTTTCCTTCACTCATTGAGCCCTGTTCCTGTTCTCTATGATTTTTCAAACATGGTGGAGAGTGGCATAGCTAGAGCATCTGCCAGCTCCCTCAGCGCCCGTGGGTGCATCTCATCAGGACCTGTGGATTTACGTGTGTTAAGAAGCCTGAAGCCTGCCTAGTTGATGTCTCACCCAACCCTCAACCACTGAGGGGAAGTCTCCCTTCCTCCAACCTTCTTCTCTTACCTCTGAAGTATGGACCTTCTGAGAATCTTCCTCATCAGTGACGACTGAGGCAAAGAAGGCATTCAATAATTCTGCCTTCTCTGTGCCTTCTATTACCAGGACACCCATCTGCTTCAGCAGTGGCCTATCATTTTTCCCAATCTTTTTGATGCTGTTGTACTTGCAGAAGCCCTTCTTGTGTGTTAGCACAGCATCAGAGCTGTGCCATCCTCAGTTGTCAAGAATAAGCAGACATCTGCTCATCCATGGTCCAGGCTCTCTCTGAACTTTGCTTTGGGGGAAATTTTTCTATGCAACTGAACATAGAGCACCGTGTTTTGCTTGTCATACCTGTGGCAGATGGAGTGGTATTTCCCATTTAAACTTCCTATCTGCAGGACACTGTTCTGGGTGAGAGCCTCGCAGCATGCTTCTGTGCACAGTTGGTGTGCCTTGGGTCTGGAGAAGTGAGAAATGCTGTGAGCATGGGCAGCCTGCTCTCGCTGATGATGCTGACGCAGAATTCACCACTTCACGAGACCAGGCTGTGAGTGGAGCAGAATGTGATGATCTCCAGAATGCAGGAATTCAAGAGAGCAATTAAAAACAAGAAGCAGAAGAGAACTTCAGATGAGTTAAAATTAGGGACAGGAAGAATTCAGATCACTTGGAAAATGCCTGTACACTTTGCATTTTTTCACTTTAAGAAACAGCTCAGTAGAAGGGATATGTTTCACATTGTCTTATCCAGGATAAAACAACAAAGAGCAATCACCTTGTACTGCTAACCAGATGTGCTGATAGGGCCACTGCCGCAGGAGCAGGCTGTCAATGGATATACTTGCCCTCTTACATGAAAGTTTCAGTGGAAATAAAGCAAGGAATTAATGTAAACAGCCACAGTGGAGCAAGAGGACATGCGAAAACCCTGTGATCGGGGTCTGTGTCTGAAGCAGCCTCCCTTGGATGTGCTCCTGGTGAATGAAAGCATACTGGGGCCTTTTCAGCCATGCAGGACCAGGAGCCATGCTGTAGGCATGCTGGTTTTTTGAGGAAGACAGCAAGGCTCCTGGGGGGTGCTCCAACACATGCACAGATGCATACAGGATGTGCATGGCAAGGAGTGGAAAACAGAACCAGCCCTTCACACATTGTCACTGTAGATTTGCTTTGTGTCCTGGCAGAGAGAGATGCTGAATAATGTAAGTAAATGCCAAGAGTTTCCCAGCCTCTCCTGACTCTGCAGAGCAACTGTCTTCTGTTGCGTGTCCTGTCTGTCATGGCTGTGTCCCTGCCAAAGATGAAACCTGGGGGTAATTGCAATGCAAAGTTGGGTTGCAAGTAGCTATGCCAGCCTAACCTCATTTCCAGGCAGGGTTGCCTCTCAGAGTCTGAAAACACTCTGTCTCGGGCCAGACCAGCTATTCCAAATGACTGTATTCAGACCTCTATCTTGAGGCCAATCTGCTTTAGCAGTTCCTAGACTTTGATGGGTTTTTGCATGTGTTGCCAGCTCTGGCTCCTGTCACAGCATCCTGCTGACCTGGTGCCCTTTGGGAGCCTCTGTGCCAAACCCAGGCCTCCACAGAGGACTGGTTGAAGAGACAGACTGTGACAAACCTGGCTTTTAGCCCACTCTCCAGGCATCATGGGATGGCTGATGCAGGACTGTTCAGATTGTGTAAAGCAGCTGCCTGAGCTGTTTTCACTTTGCATGCAGATAGCACACGAGAGGCACAAAAGATCAGCACCACTGCAGCATCCCTTCTCCAGTTTGCTTTCTAGCCCCAGAGATACTGGCTGTATGAGAAGGTAGCAAAGTTTCTGCATTCCCTCACTTCCTCTTTCCATTTGGTCTTACCTTCATGCCATGTCGCAGCAGATTTTGTGTTTCCATAACTTCCAGCTTCCTCTGACAGGTAGCCCCAACTTCTACCCATCAGATAATCAAAGGCTCCCTCCATCTCTTTTGTGCTAGGTTAGGCATAAGAGACCAGATTTAAAACCAATTTCTTATCTAGATGGCAGCAATTGCATTGTTCTGCTTGGAAAACAATCTGTTTATTGGCTAATTATTTTTAACACTTTGCCAATTCAGAGGCAGTCTTGCAGGTGCCAATCTTCCTTTTTTTCCTGCAGATGAATAAGGTAGTAAGCCTTACCACAAGAAAAATGCAGCACATGCCAACTCTGAGAGTAAAACCAAGTTTATGAGATGTATACATATCCATTGGTAGTCAATATACAGAAAATCAAAGCCAAAAACCTAAGAGTAGATAAATATCTTCTATCATTTTTAAATGCAGAAGCAATTTTGCTTTTATCAGTTGTCACTGCTAGGGGAACTCCTTAGCAGAGAAAAAAATCTGTTTCTGATCATTTTCAGTAAGACCATAGCTGAAGTGATAGATGACTCAATGCTAGCAACAGTGGTGACATCTGGCCTAAAGGTCTTCAAGGGTAACAAAATGGGGAAGACATGCAAACCCAGGTTTTTCCAGTGCTGCTGAGGGTGGTTCAGTAACCTCATTGGTTAGTTCTTATTGGATTCTATTCAGAACATAAATGTAATCTATATTTATAGGTTTACATTTGCATGTAGATTTAGATTCTTCAAGCTTTTCACTTACTTTTTAATTTAAATTTTAAATGTCATTTCTCTCTGCTAGTTCTGCAGGACTCAAACACAATTGCCCTGGAGAGTCAATTGTTTTCTCTGTCTCTTTAGTCATCCATCAGTGGTCTCAAGCACCTCTGAAAATCCCCTGGGAACCTAACTGATTTTTGAACTGACTTTTGTCTTTCTGATTTCTGTCTCTAGTCAGTTAAGAGCTGATCTGGAGTCACCAAAGCAACTGTAGTATTTTAGGTTGAAAGAATAATGAATGATGCTGACACCCTGCTCCTATTATCCAGAGTTGCTGAAGCATGGCTCCTTCTCTGCCCAAGAGAAGAGCGTTGCTGCTTCCACAGAAGGGTGCATTCCTGTTGTGGTTTGCTCCTCAGCCATAACTGAGGGCTTTGCTGGACTAAAGGGTCTCAGTAATTTTTAAAGTTACTATTAATTCCAAGTCTACATCTTGTCCTTTCTTGGATGACTGGTAGAGCATGACCACAGTATCATGAGCTGGTTCTAGACTTCTTATTTGTCAATTGGCACCTAAACCAGGCCTTCTGAAAACAGCCCATGGCCCTTTTGTACACTGTAGATCTTGCCTGTCCTCATGTTCTTTCAGATTGACAGGCCAGCTACTCTGCAGAGGTGTGCATAGAGCTTGGAGAGCTACTGACCACGGTGATGCAGCAGCAACAACCACAGGTCTATCTGCATCACCATATCTCCTCCCACTATATGAGTCTGTGCATTTAGTCCCTGCCTCCTTTCTTCCTTTGCAAACTTTTTTTCTTAGAAGGGAATGAGAGAATTTAACCCTGACAAAAATGTGTCAAGATCACTTTTAATTCACATTTCTTAGTCAATGACCTAACAGTCTGAATTTTTGCTTTATTAGGCTAACAATGATGTGAACAATAATCCCCTGGTAAATGCCTGTGTAAAGCTAGTAGAAGAAGGACCTGCAAAAAGAGTACCATCTATGTGGCATATATACGCTTGTATGTAAAGGGCACAGGTGGTTGTCATGGCTTACGAGAAAATAACTTTTTATGAAAACACGGGTTGCATACCTCTTAACAAAGTTATGGAGGCCACTGGAAATGAGAACTGATGAAGCTGGTAAATTCAGTTAGGCTATATGATGCTCTGGTTTTAGAGTTTTTATTTTCACATTTTCTTGAAATAAGTTAAGAGAAATTTATATTCACCTGCATCCTCCTCCGCATAAGCCCTCTTGCAAGTGTTCCCTCCCTCACAGTGACCACCCTTGTTTGTACTGTTCCACTTCCTGATTTCTTTAGCACCTAGAGCTGCTGTGGGGGTGTTGTTAAACCACATGTGAAAAGGAATCCAGTGAAACAGTGTACAGCCTGAAAAAATGGAGCACAGCCAAAGTTAATGGTTTCAACTGGAAAAAAATGCTTTAAAGCACAGTTGGTAAGTAAAGAGAGATTTTCAGGCCTAATTATGTTGCAGAGCTTTGGCTTTTTTGCATGGCTCCTCTAATCAGTCTACACAGGATTCAACTGACTTCTTACTCAAAGTTAGGCTGTGTTCCTGCCTTTCCACAGACATAGAATCGCTAGATCTATTCCTGACTTGTTCTACCCTACATGGAACTGAAAAGATTTCAGAAACCTCATGCCGAGATTCCCTTTGACATTTGCAGAGCAGAGGACTGTCTGGACACTCTGTAGCCTTAACCAGCAGTTGCTGCATTTGGACACCATGGCAGTCTCGGAGCTTCAACTTACCATCGTGGTGTCGTGCTCCTCAAGTCTGCTCAGGAGGTGGAAAACTGGTGGAAAAACAGCTAGTTTGTGAAACTGATATGGAAAGAAATCTTGACACACAGTGAGACTCAAATGTCACAGGATACACGGATAAATCAGTCAGCAAGAAGGAGCTGGGTAGCTGTTGTGTTCAGATGACCATTTGGACTGCAGCCAGCTTGTTCCTTGCACAACCACCCCCAGTGCTGCTGCAAAACAAATAACCCTTTTGTACCACACTCCTAACCCAGAATTTATTGTACAGAAGATGGAAAAGAATTGACACTGAAATTACAGATGGGTGAAGCTAAAGGTGGTCAAAATCTAGCTACCTTCAGAGCAGCATTGCATTTGGAATGATGGAATTTTTGGGCTTTAAATTACGTTCCTTTATAGAGTGTGCTCTTGTTGTCTTTGTCCACACTGCTTATATTAAGATGTAAATAAAGGGAGAAAAATGTATTTATATCTGAACAGATGACACAAGAAAATATACCTATTTGCAATATACCTGTATGCAATAACTTGTCTGAAGAAACTTACTGACACAAACAATATGTAGAGAACGGGTTTTTCAGCTAATGAAAATTGTAGAAAAAATTTGGTTATAAGAAAAACCTGGAGCTCATTTTGCTTAACATCCTGCTTCAAGCAGAAGGTTCAAAGTTAGTGTCAGAACACATAAATAATGTCCCCTATTTAACTGAGAGCATTTAATTTTTAGGAGTTGAGAATTTTACAAAGCATTCACATAAATGACTATATCCACTACAGAAAATTCTTGGGAAAGGTATATCTAGTATGGTTGGGCTGGAATGATATCAGTTATACACACTTAGGATTATATGCACTTATCAGTGTGTATAGAATGTTCAAAAGGTGATTTTAAAAGTCTGTAATTTGTGTCCTTCCTAAACCACTCATTTCCCACCAGTGTGTACCATCTTACTGTTCATTGTACCTGAAGTGCAGCACGAGGCTATCTTTTTCTCTGAAATAAGAGGAAGTTAGCATTCTGTAAAAGGGAAATTTTTAAAGAAAGTCTCTAGGAAAAGCAGCTGGTTTGCTCTAAGTCCATATTATGGGGGTTTTTGATGGAAGTGAAGAAAAATGGGGAGTGAAAAAAAAAAATCTTGCCAAAGCCTTCAAATGTAAGCCATTACACATGGTTTTAGTACATTTCAGCTGTGAAAGAACATCAAAGGTCTCACTCTGCCCTTTAACAGGGCAATCAAAACCAGTTAAACAGTGCTAATTGTCTCCACAGACTGCTCCCCCACCCGATTGTAATGCATTATCTAATTACAGGGCTCGTTTGTGAATTCTTATTTGGCATACAGCCTGTCATTTCAGAGGCAACACTTGGTAGCTTTGCCTTGCAGCAAAAATAGAAAACGCCCTTCCCTGATGTGAAAAACTCAGCTCATGCTTGTCAATGGCAGAGTGGCCCAGGTGGCCCAAGCATCATCCCACTGCAAGTGGAAGGTACGTGGGCTTCATGGATTTCACCAAGCTGTAATTTGAGTAACATAAGGAGGGTGACTGCTAGCAAAAAAAGCTCCAGAGCATTTGAAAACCCTCAGGCTTCAATCAAAGAGAGCAAAGCTATATTGAGACATGTGCTCAATAGCCACAGAGTGGGAAGGCTTATCTGAGCACCTTCTGCTCAGAAAAGGAAATCTGCTTGGATAATTCCTTAGTAAAGAAAAAATCTGGCCAGTGATAGGAATCCTGCAAACACCAATGCTGAGATTGTGTGTTGTCACATTTTCCTTTCCTCCAAAGGGAAATACCGGACAGTTTCTTCTGAGTTACTGAGCAACTAACCTAAATGGCCAAAACTAATGTTTTCTAGATATCATTATTGATAACAGACAGCTGGCACTCGGAAAAACCTACGCTCTCCCAGGCTGGGAGGCAATGGCCCCTGTGAATGTGGAGGGCTGGACAATACTGGCAGCTGAATGCCAGGATTGTGAAAATGGGGGAGGCCTGTCCTGTCTTGCTATCTGGCACATGGGCCATGGTGAAGATATGAGTAACTTCACATTCCAAGTTCAAAATTATTGCTGGCAGTACACAGTGAACATGTCAAACTTGGAGGAACATATTTTAAAAAGGCCCATCAGTGGTTTTCTTTCTTTAAATGGTAGCCACTGAAAAGTTATGCAAACACTTCAGCTATGGAGTATATAATCTGATATCTGGCAGATGTGTTTTCTCCCCTGCCCCCGCTTCTGCTCTAAATGGGTCACTCCTACTAAATAAACGCAGTTCTCTTGTTTTCGATCAATGAAACACTTCTGGCAGCCATAGACTAGGGCAAAGGGAGCTGCAAAGAGAAGCTGGTGAGGGAGCATTAATTCTCACATGAAATGTGAAAACAAGCCCAAACCAGAGACAAGTATCGGAAACATGTACCCAGGCAAACGTGGTTGGTTTTAATAAAACAGCTCCCTCATCCAAGACAGTATAGTTAAGCAAAAAGCAGTGTAGCTACATCAAAATTGTTCCTGTTTCTACCCATTTCTCATAAAAATTTAGATAGTCAAAACCAAAGACTGTTCATGGAGGCTGTGCCAATCGCTGCAAACCATGGGGTAGTGGTCTGACCTATCCTAGGGCTTGATATTGCAGCTTTCCTTCTCACTCTCCCCCCTTTTGCTGTCTTTTCCTCCACAGCTGCCAACACCTCCCTCTTCACCCAGCCTTAGGAAAAAAACTTATGGGGAAAACTCGTAGGTCACATCTCAAGAAGTTACTCAGATTTCCCTCACTGCCTGATGAGGTATAAAGGACAATCAAAGAGACCACACTTCCCACAGAAGCCCTTGTAACACCTGATACAATACTCTGTCTGTGCATCTCTTGAGGAAATGAAACTGTGCTGACTGTGTGCATTATTTTTATTACCCTTTGAGGGAAAAATAAAAAGACCTGATTAAAATAAAATATTAGGTTAAGCTTTTCAACATGTTTTTTTTCTTCTTCCTGTATTTCTATTCTGTGTGAATACTTATGTTCTGGTTCAAGAACTTAGCCCTTTCCAAATAAAATGAATGGTAAGTGTAGAAAACAGTCATGTGGCATCAAATGTCTTATGGATGTTCTATAAAGTAAAAAGCGAGAATGCACTAAAAAATGGATGCAGAGATACTCAGTAAACAAGATAAATATGGATTTATCAGTCATGTATAATTTTTACAGGAATTACCTGCTGTGAGAGGCTGGATCTTTAAATTACTTGAAAAATAAAACGGAATTTGAACAAAATACTTGCTTAGCCTGAGAAGAAAGATCAGTGGCTAAAGAAATATGTTAAGACAATGCCACAAAATACTTTGAATGCCAGAGCTGAATACAGATACAAAAACTGGAAGCCATGGAATAATTTTCTGGTCCAAGCTGCACCTTACTACATTTTCTGCTAGTTGAATTTCTGCTTGCCTGTACACCCGCTATTGATGGCAAATGAAACTGTCTTGGTTTAATCATGATGGGTGTTTTTTCAATCCTTTTATGGGCCTCACATTTTTCAAAGTTAATAATAATCATAGTTTTTCCTGTTAATTTCACACTACTATTATTCTAGATCCATGATCAGGCTGAATTATCTGCCAGACATAAGAAATTTGGACTAAAATCCCTGTTAGCATTTTATTATTGTGTTGACATTGGATCACTTGGTCAAAAAAACAACACAGATCTCCTTTGAGCTTTCTCCTTGGCTTTGATCTACCTGAAAAGCTCATTCATCTTGTTCTTGGTCTAAAAGCCCATGGCAGCTCCCTTTTGACCTGCCTGGTGTCTGTCAGCACCCACTTCAGTCACCACAGCCTTGTCCCCAAACCAGGACTATTTTTGCTCCACTGTTTTGTGAAAATAAAGGATTTTCTTGATTCTTCCACAAAGCCTTTTTGAGATAATAAATCTGATGTATGAGATGGGAACCTTAGGTCCCATGCAACACACCAGTTTGTACTGTATTCCCTCTTCTGATTTTCCTTCTTCATCCTAGAAATGGATATACATACTTACAGAGGCTTCCTGTCTTGCTCTTGGCTTTAACATACTGAGGAATATAAAATATGTGGTATTCTTGTGGTTGAATGAAGTTATGGAAATAAATCCAACCCTACCAGTGCATGGTGACTTCGAATGAAATATTCCCCAAAGTAGTCCTGATGCTACATAGCATCTGCTGAATCAAAGAGAAATAAGGGAAGGAAGCCATAATTTAAAATACTTACAGGAATAAAATATGTTCAGGATCAGACTCTTTCTTTTGAGAATGAATTAGACCTCACATTCCTTCCAGCATTCTTCACTTATTCAGCTATAACCAAGACATCTGGTCAAGGGCTGCAGCATTGGTGATATTCACCCCACAAAGGAAAAACCGTGCATAATTCCATTAGCTATGCTGGGGAAAAATTACTTTCTCAGTGTTCACTGACAATGAATGACTGGGTGATAAACTGCCATGATGAAATTTAACGGTAAAAAAGAATCTTTTGCATTATGCATGCAAGGAAAAACAGCCCTAGCCTTACATGCATATGGATAGACTATAAATGAGCAAATGTCTCTCAAGAAGAAATCTAGGAGGATTAAAATTACAGAAGAAAATTCTTCATTAGCAAAAGCTCCATACCAAGAAAGTTTAATGTGAGGATTTGTTAAAATGTATAAAAGCAGAAGAGAAAGTGTCACATGACACTATGGAAAAAAAACCCCATACCTGTTCAAGGAATACAGCATCAAGTACCCATTATCCCTGCTCAGGAGAGAAAATGTTTTTTAAAAGTGTGCTGGGGAAGATACAGGAGTACAAAGTATGTTTGGCACAAAGAAAATCATCATTGCAAGGACTCTGGCATGGAAAGCAGTCAATAGTAAAGTGATGTGCTGGGCTTCAAAATCCCCACCCAACCTGAACTGTGGCCTTGATCCAGCAGGGTGTCTGCCTGTGAGTGGTTTGTATGCTCTAAGGCAGATGTGGAAAGCTGGGGGTAGTGCATGCAAACTGCTGTCATGGCCAGCCAAGGTAGCCAAATAGGGAAGAATTCAAACCCTCTCTGGAAGGGTTTGATGTGAGGAGTGAAGCTTGGAGAGGAGGGAGAATTTGAAAATGCCCCATCTGATCTGGGCAAGGGCTGGTAGGCAGCTCCTGGTAGGGGGAACACTCCTGCTTCACACCAGTGACAGCACCTTGCTGGTGGTGCAAGTTACTTCACTAGGTGGGAGACCTGTGCTGGCTTTTGGTTGGGGTGGGAAGAGAAGGACCAGACCCCCTTCTAGGCCACCTCCACAGAGGGCTGAAAAGCAACTCGGTGGAGATGGCCTGCCCTCCATGTGCTCTCACCTTTGCATCTCACTGCCGGTGCCAAGCTCTCCCCTCTTTTCCCATGCTGCGCAGCAAGGGCAGGTCAGCATTCTGTCAGGGTTTGGAGGCTTATCAGAAATGCATCAGAAGAAACACAGCCTCTGGAAAGTGGTCTGGAGCTCCCACAAGAAAAGATTTATTGTGTTCCTTTCTGCCAGCTGGGCTGGAGTAGCAATACGAACATTTTTTTCTCCCTCTCTCCCTTTTGACATCTGACAGTTTGACTTCTGCCTGGAGCCTGGGAGCCTAGAGGTTGGTAAAAAGTAATCAAGAAGTAATTACTCTTTCAGAAATAATTCAGTTCAGGTTTGGATACAATTTTAGATGGAGGCTTGAGGGCAGTGGAGAATTTTTATTGTGTTGGAGTATTCTGGCTCTGCCTTTGGCAGCATACACGAGGCTGTGTTTCAGCTAGCTCATTAGGGCAGAAATAAGCTGGCTCTCAGGAGCGCATGGGAACTTGTGTTTGTAACACAGTTACGCTAAAAATCAGTGTTCATTAAACTTCTTTTGCTCTGTTTTTAAAAAAAAGAGTAGTTTTGAGTTTCCAAGCCCTTGCTACTTGCCATGAAGCCTTCATTTTTAGGGAAATAATCTCCCTCTTTTATATTCCTGTTTCCTCAAAAAGATTTTTTCTGTTGCAGAAACAGTGACCTGGGGTCAGTGGTGATGCCCACACAGTGGAAACGGGGCCTGGCTATTGCACCACACACTTTTAATACCAACCAGGATGCACAGCCTTTTTCTTTGGGTTCTGATGCCCCATCACAGTTCCCTCTGCATTCCACACATTTGTCCTGAAAGAAGAAGGAGGAGGAGGAGGAGGAGGAAGAGGAGGAGGAGAAGGAGGGAGAGGGAGAGGAAGAGGAGGAGGGACTGACTGGCAGCCAGCACCTGGGTGCTCAGCCACTAGTGGTAGTGCTGCATGCTCGTTGGCACCATGTCTTTTTCCCCAGGCAGCAGCAGCTGCCTGGCCCCCAGCCCAGTGCTAGAAGCAGACACAAATGCTTTGGAGGCTGAGCCTGTTCTGTAACACCTCCTTTTCTAATAATGGTAAAATGTCTGCTTTGCCCCCACTGCATGGACCACCCACTTCTCTACATCCAGGGTGAAGGTCTCTGCTGCCCCAAGGATGCTTCTGGTGGCCCACACTAGGTAGGGCTGTGGGAGTGGATCTCAGGTAAGGACTGCACCTTAGGGCTCCTGCATGGTATGCTGGCATCCTTGCCAGCTCCCAGAGCCAGACTCTACCACCAGGAGGCTGGGTTGCAGAGAAACATGGAGCTGCAGACAAAGACAACTTGGAGAGTAGCTGAATTATAATTCAGATCCTAGTTTGTCCTGGTAAGTGAATTGTCCTTCACTCCAGACTGGAGAATAAATCCACAGTTCAATCCTCAGTGAGCCCAGAGAAGGGAGATAAAGCAAACCAGGTATGTGATTTCCTGAGCTTTTGGCATAAACCTCACAAACTGAGGGGATGCTCCTGGAGGTAACTATTATAGCTATACCACTGTTGAGAACAGTTGTGTTTTCATTCTGATACAGTCTAAATTCTGTTGCAGCACACAAGGCACCATGTAACACAACGTGTTGAATCAGGAGTCATATGGTGGCTGCACTAGTGCAGTGAATGGGGCAGAGCAGGAAGGAACAGGAATAGGAATAGGAATAGGAATAGGAATAGGAAGAGGAAGAGGAATAGGAATAGGAATAGGAAGAGGAAGAGGAATAGGAATAGGAATAGGAATAGGAATAGGAATAGGAATAGGAATAGGAATAGGAATAGGAATAGGAATTTGGCCATCAAGCCCATCTAAGCATGGGTCTGTAAACCATGATGTGAGCAAAGGTATACCTTTTCCAGCTGAACCACCAGCTCTCTTCCCAGGGCATTGGCATAATGCCAGTGCACACTATGCCGTGCCATAGCAGGACATATGCTGGTAGGAGAGCTTTCTTCATGGAGACACCAACTGCCAAGCTAACGGCATCTTGCTCACCACGTGCTCTGAAGCGGATGTGAGTTTTTCAACAACCTCTTTTTGCTTCTTAATTAGGCTGTTAGGTTGGCAGCCAGACCTTCAGCCTGGCCTCTCACAAGTCCCAGCAGGACTCTGGCCTAGGACTCATGCATGTGCTTTGAGGGTGGTGTTTTCTCAGGCAGCCTCCCATAAGTCCTACAGCCATTCATTTGTGAAACAGCTCAAGCACCACCCTTTCCCCTATTTCATGGGCCTGAAGCAGAGGCATCTGGCTGCAAACCAGCAGAGCAAGCTAGAACATGCTAGATTTTAAGCATGTGGCAAGCACTAGTGAAGTTGACTAGGGACTCTCTTCATCCTGCCTCTCAGAGACCTAGATGGGGCCTTATATCCTTGCATCTACCAGGGTCCTTGGCCTGACATTCCAGTGAGGCTCCAGATCCAGCCCGTTCCACTGGGTGCTTGCAGACTGCATGCCCAAGCAGGAGCTGTGTGCCTAAGGCCCACCAGAGGGTACTGAAATCAGCATTGCTCCCTCACTCCCACTCACTCTGAAGGAGGATCTGGGAACATCACAGGCCCCAGGATGTACATGATAATTATCTCCAAATGCTCTGCCTTTCCCCTTCACTTTCCTTTACTCTCTGTTGTTGTGGGGGACTCTCAGTCCTCAGCCAAATCTGAATTAATAGGGCCAAAGCTAGTGCCATAGCCCAGATTTACACCAGAGAAGAAGCAGTGGTCCCTTTTCCTGGAGCTTTCCTCCTCCTGCCACTGCCAGCCATGCCAGCCTGGGAAGGGACAGCTCATTGCATGTGTGCAGTCTGGGATGCAGACACTCCCTGGGACCCCAAACTTCCCAGCTCCTAGGTGTAGCTGGGTCTCGCTTCTGCTTCCCCTTCTGGCCCCTCCATTTCAGCTGGTAGACGCAATCCTGCGGATTTGGCTTTCGTGCTGTTTACATGCAGCCAGCTCGTAGTGCTTTGCAGCCCAGCAAGCAAACATTTAATGGCTAAACCCAGGCTGCTCAGTGTGCCAGGCAGCTCCAAGGCAAAAGAGCTGGCATGCTCCTATGTGTCTTGCTCCCCACGTTCCACCGAGCCACACTAGCAGACCTGGATTCTGCTGCTGTATACCTGTATCTAGTTAGACTGCTTTGAGTCTTTCCTCAGGCTAACCCACGCTAAGGCGAAGGATTCAATTCTGAGGACTGTTCCTAGAGATTTGAATTTTGCTTCCTGCTTTCTTTTTTGGACAAAGATTTATTATATCAAAATAATGTTTTGCAAACTTCAGCTACAATCAACAGGAGTTCACCTAACTAAAGTCCCTTGCTCTTAAGACAAGCCAAAGAAAATTAAATATGCTTTGTATTAAGTATAAACTCTTCATCCTACTGGGAATTTTCCAATTCTGCTAGTAATGTGATCCATAAAAAAGTAAAGATAGGCAGATAGACAATTTCTTTTGAAGTGTGATTCACTAGAGCACCCCCTGTTATTTGAAGATACCATCTTGGGTCTCGTTGACGTTATCAGCTTAACAAAAACACTCCATGGCTTACATGCCTGATTTGAGTGCAACTCAGTGGTAAATCATTCACAACTCAGTTATCAAAATTTATGTGTGCATTTCATACACTGGCAGTCATTGCAACATATATTCATTCCACTATGGCATGGTACAGCTACAAAATTCGTGTCAGAAAGCATCCTCATGTGTTTGCAGGGCCCCTTGTGCCATGGTTGTTGACAGCACTTTTATTTCACAGGTTTAGAAATTGAGTTCTTTGGGGTTTGAGATTTTTTCAAGGAGATGGAGCAAAATTCCAACTTTTATCATGGCATGTTGCAGTCATATGGAGTCTCTGCTTCCAGGCTGTGTTTGCAGGCTACCACAACTCTACTGACAGTGTGGACTTAGAGTAAATTAAATCATCATTATACTATTCTCTCCATAGTTCAGATCCTTATGCCTACTTTATTAGCAGTTCATGGTTGGTCTGCATTAGCTACAGTAGCAAAGGGATCATGAATAATTTTTTGGTGCATCTCAAACATTTAATATATTTCAGCATTGTGTATTAGCTACCTGAGAGTTTTTATCAGGAGCATATGGTTTGGACTGACTATCACCTATACTTCCCTTTTGAATATCTGCACTAGATGAGATGAATTAAAAGGAATGCTTAACAAACCAGAAAAAAAAATCATCTATGGGGACAGAAAATATAAAAAATTCTTGAAGAATTTTAGCAAAATGATTGAGTAAAGAAATATTTCACAGTAGCAAATTTGAACAACCTGTGAATCACTGAGTTTTAGCCTAGAAAACCTGTAAGAAATCAAGTCAGATTTTACGCTTACAGACGCTGGTTTCCCACAGTGCTGTTTTCTTATGGCTTAGGTAGCACATTGTTGCACAGATATTTTACCAGAGATGTCTAATCAGCCACCTGTGCTACCAAAGAGAAGGATTTTCAGTAGACATGCTAAAATAATGTTAGCATCTACTATAAAATGAGAAAGCATGTGAAGATAGATTAGGAACACTGCAGAAAGAAACAGAATCATATTTTGTATGAAGTAAACTCTCTGCTTGCTTAAATCCCTACCTCTTAAAGACTCCATATGCTTAAAGCTAAGGGCTTGTTTGAATTACTTGTGAATATGAGTGAAAGAGTGCAAAACAATTTATTTTGGACTTTAGTTCCCCCTTCTCATTACTTCATCTCCAGAGGCTAATGAAAAACTGTAAATGTTTCCTGGCACAGTAATACACTGTTATGGATTAGAAATTTCCCAAGGGTATGGCCAGATGATTATAAGTGATCAAATTGCTGCTTGCATGGTTTTAGCCCACCCTAGTTGTGAAGCTAAACTTGTTATTTAACCCCTGAAAGTGGCTGAAGCTCCAGGGTTTTATCCCCTGTGAGAAGTAGAAAGGCAGTGTTTGGGAAGGGTCCCTGTTCCCCACAGCTGGTGGCCCTGTGGCCAGGCAGCCAGTGACCAGTGAATCAGGGCCAAATGAAAAGCTCTGACCATGGGAGTAGATGATGTTCACTGTCTCTACCTGACACTACTGGGAGCAGCTGAAAAAGGGATGAGAAGGAAACTAGCATTAACCCATTGGAAGAGTGATTTGGCTTTGCGGGAGATTTTGTGGTTAGATCTGAATTTGCTCTGGTTTAGAAATAGCCCTTCAGCCTGTTGCTTATCCATCAAGAACAACTTAGGAAGTGGAATATTTCAGACGGAGACCAAACAGACCATCACCACATGGATTTTCCCTAAGGGGTAAAACTCTAACATCTATCATGCCTCATCCCAGTGACTCAGAGAAAACCAGGTACCCCACTGCATTCAATGCTGTAAGGAGCCCTCAGACAGACCTTCCCAGTTACTCCACATGGGGTTCAGACATGGGAAAAGCACCAGAGAAGAACCAATGACCACAATTCATCTCACTTTTGATGGTCATCATGTGGCTGAACTTTACCAATTGTTGAAGGGGGGGTGAAACTCAACTTGCTTGACTCTGATTCTTTGACTGTTTTGCCAAACTAGTTTAAATTACTCCCTCCATTCTGTGCTCTAAAAGATGTATGTCTTGCTGACTTTAAAGTTAACTAAATCCTCAGATATATCTCTCTGACTTTTTTTCAACATTAACCACTTCAGAAAAAAAGGTGTGTAGGCATCCCCTAATGCTTCTAGATAGAATCTGGTACTGATCATTGTTGCGTATGTAACAGAATCATTTAGACCATTGTCTGATAAAGGGTTGATAATTTCTTCTTTCCTTAAGGCAAAAAGGTCCAGAGAAACCTCTTCGAAGCATTTCCATTTTAGAGCAGTTGAACTGCCCATGGAAAATTTTTGGTTGGTGATTTTCCTTTGTAGCATGAAGAGTGTTGTCAAGCAGTGAATGATGGCTGATTGCCACTTCCATGTTCCTTACAGCTGTGACATATTACCACTCAGTGCTTCTGATTCATTGCCTAAATTCGTGTGTCAAACCAGAGCAGAACCTATCAGTTCACACGTGGTGAAGGCATCAGCTGACAACAGCTGGAAGAAGGCATGTGAAAGCACAGTTTACTAAGTGTCCTACGGCTTGCAAGTTTGTTAAATGCACATACAAGCTTTTATTTTGTAATGAACTCTCTGTGGGTGTTGTCTTACTTTAGCAGCAGTTTTTGCTTAGATCAATTTTAGAGGATTTATTTTCTGAAATGTTGGGCTTATGCTTCACACACAGTTCAAATCTTACTGTGAAGTTTCTCCAGTTTCACCCCTTAAATGTGCATTTTGCACATTTCCTGCCATACCTTTTTTCATTCTTACTGAAATATGCCAAACTCCTCATCAGGACGAACCATGCAAGAGAGAAGGATTTTTAACTTAATTTATAATATAGCCAGCAAAATCTGTGAATTAAATAGAAATTAATTTCTTCTCAGTCAACATCATATATAAACTGTTCTTCCAGATATGCAGAGATAAGTAAAAAAATATGTGCCTGAAAAAGATTTGGTGTGATTTTGCAAATGCATTCAGTGACAGCATGTTTTCAACCTGCTTTAGCAGCAAATGAAAACAGAATGAAAGATAGTAGGTTTCAGCCAATACTGTGGAATCTTCCTTTAGGCCATTAAATGTTTGGTTATGACAGATATTACAACTTGAAAATATTCCTTATCTAAGAGCTGTTCTGTGTTATCTTTCTGCATGTTGCCACTACCTGCAAAGCCTAAGGAGCCATAATTCTTTTGAAATGCAACTGGATATGTAAGGTCTTTCTTTTTCTCTCTTTCTCTCTTTCTTTCTTTTTCTTTCTTTCTTTCTTTCTTTCTTTCTTTCTTTCTTTCTTTCTTTCTTTCTTTCTTTCTTTCTTTCTTTCTTTCTTTCTTTCTTTCTTTCTTTCTTTCTTTCTTTCTTTCTTTCTTTCTTTCTCTCTCTCTCTCTCTCTCTCTCTCTCTCTCTTTCTCTCTTTCTCTCTTTCTCTCTTTCTCTCTTTCCTCCCTTCCTCCCTTCCTTCCTCCCTCCCTCCCTCATTTTGGCTCCATCTTTGATGGTCTCACTTTAGTCAGCTTAGCAAAAAAGGTAAAGCTGCATTTCTACTAATAAGCCTCTTGGAGTCCTAGCCAATTGGTTGAAGGGCTGAGGATGTTGAAAATCCATATCCAATTATGATCTGGCTGTGGTCCCTGTTTGGCTTATGTATCAAATGTCATTTCCAACTGAAAAAAGCACACCCTGTCACTAATGTTGTTTTATACATAGCACAAAGTGTACTCTTGAGAAACAGCCTGATCTTCTGATATGCTGCAAAGCTTTGTCAAAAATAGGCTAATCTATCTAAAATACAAACCTAGACACACAGGAAAAGATTTATGCAAGGTTCTCCACCAAACTGGGTAAAGTACAGACAAGAATATTAAAAACCATGATTAATTCCATGCCAGGGATTTTTCAAGACATGGAGCAACATGTGCCCAAATATCACAGATTGGCACAAATATCAACATTGAGTTCTGTTTTCTAATTGCAAAAAATGCACTATGCTATGCACAAGGCAAGAATTAAAGAATATAAAGCCATGAACTGAGGGAACTGTGGTTAGTTAAGGAAGTTGTTCAGAGATCATCTATTACTTGATTCCTCTACTCTTCCAAGCCTTTCTGTTCCAAGCTGTGTGACTGCATTGAACGCTGAAGAATCAAAGTCTTGTTCTCTCCCTTAGGATGCCGTGACTGCTTTTCTGCTTTTTTGCCTTATTCCCTTTCTACTGAAAGATTTCTGTAGTGCACTGGAGTTTTGTGTAAGAGTCAATATTATTGTTTAGCTTTCCAAGATGAAAGACTGCTGGACAGAAAAGATCCTCCCCTCAATTTGTGCATTGTGCTTAGTCAAAGTTTATTTACTTTTTTATGACTTGGAAAGGAGACAAGTGCTGTGGTTAAAAAAGGTTCTCTTTCCTTTGATTGCTGGGGGAAAAAACAAAAAAAGGACAACTACAAGCTGTGGCAGGAGAAACAAGAATATGTGAACTTGTTCCAAAATTTTAGTCCCGAATCAGTCAGCTATAAATAAATGCATTAAGTCTTCAGAGAGCTGGACTCTGTAGTCATTTGTATATCTCATAAGCATGGTTTGCTTTTGCAAACACTGGACCTTATTTACTTTTCTTTTTGATATCCACTAATACTTGAGCCCACAATGTACTTGTATTTGTCCTTTATTCCACATTACCTTTATGAGAAATAAAGCACATTAACTATACAAGTCTGCTTCCACCTAAAAAAGCCCCCACTTTCTTGCCCTAGTAATTCCTGAATTGAATCAATGCATACATTGATTCAAAAGAAAACAAAAAATAACTCTATTAAACATTAGGCAATGACAATGTCTTCCTTACTCTTGAAAAGATGTGTTACTCACTTAAGCCCAAATATTTTGTCACCTTCTCATGGTATTTAAGATGTCTGCCTAAAAATTGATGTAGACTTGTGTCCTACATGACTTTCTATGCATACAAAACCAGTTTTTGGTAATAACCTGTCCTTTAAATGTCCTGGCTTTTTCAAATCAGTCCCTGGGCAAGCTGGACCCTCAGCCCATGGGAATGAGAGCAGTGGTGGATGCTGCCAAGAGGATAGTGTCCAGAGGGAAAGGAGTGGGCTGCTGGATCACATCCAGGGAGAGCAGGTTCTGGGTTACCTTGTCTCTCAAGCTTTCTCCCAGATGTGAACTTGCACTGCTGCTCAGTCCTGGAGGCTTGTTTTCCTCCTTTTCAGTACCCAACAGAAAACCTTCAGGATACACAAAGTGAAATTCCAGAACCTGTAGCTGCCCCGTTTCTCTGGACTGACTTGCACACGAGAAGGGACTGGAGCGTCTCAGATTTCCTTCTATCGACATTTTCCTGACTTCTGCTTTGTCTTTTTAGAGCCATTGGCAATGTACCAGTACCAGGGGCTAGGCTTGGCAAGGCAGGGTTTTGTCACTGTAAAAGTGTTTGAGGAGAGCTTAGCTAGCTAGCTATGGTTTCAATTTGTCTTTCTAAAACTAGGCCTCTAGGGCCTGGCAAAAGGCCTGGAAAAGTCTGTATAGACCTTGTGCTGTCAGCTTGGTTTTACAAATCTCATTTCTGTCTGGCAGTTTTCAGGCTGCCCAGGGAGAAATTTGGCCAGTGGCTTGCTAGTACAGAGGACACTTTCCAGCTGGGAATGAAGCCAAGTTATCATGAACTTTGCTAATGGAGGATGGAGCACACTGGCCCTAGGTTGGAGATGTTTTTCCAAAGATGAAACCAAAATCCTGAGCACACGAAGGGGAAAATGTTGCAACAGACAGCGTGAGACTATGAACGCTTAGTCAGGCCAGCAGTCTGTTAATGGCACTTCATGCACATTCATGAGCCAGACTCACGCATGTATTTTTTTGTCTTCTCTTTCTCATGAGTTGGTTTTTAGGGTCTCTCTAAACCCCAAGTGGTGGGAGTGGACTCATATCAGCTCCTCAGTTTTAAAGTTGGTGGCTGGCCCTACTGAGATGGGATGGGAACCAGCAAGGCTGGCACTGACTGGGTAAGGGTTTGACTCAGAGACCTCCAAAGCCAAGTCCCCAGTAAGCAACAACCTGCTCTGTGCATAAGGAATAACTCCAAAGGGAGCTCTGTGCCAGAAAGGGTGGGCAGCTCGACCTTACCTCCTTTATGCCTTTTTTTAGGCAGGTAATTTCACTTCCTTTCAGTGATAACACGGCCTACTTCCTTAATTATCTGTTGTACCAATAAAAATCTGCCGTGATTGTATTTGTGTTGTGCTGACCCTGCCTGAATGCCAGGTGCCCACCAAAGCTGCTCTGTCACTCCCTTCCTCAGCTGGATATAGGAGAGGAAATATAATGAAAGGCTTGTGGGTTGAGATGAGGACATGGAGAAATCACTCAGCAATTGCTGTCATGGGCAAAACACACCCAACTTGAGGAAATTAGTTTAATTAATCACTGATCAAAATCAGAGTAAGCTAATGAGAAATAAATCCAAATCTTAAAATACCTTTCCCCCATCCTCCCCTCCTTCCTGGACTCGATTTCATTCCCAGTTTTATCTACCTCTTCTCTCTGAGAGGTGTATGGGGAGTGTAATAGGTCAGTTCATAGTACATGGTCTTTGCTGCTCTTTCCTCCACCAGCTCTTCCTGTACTCCAGTGTGAGTTCCCTCTTCCCTCCCATGGAAGACTATTTCAGAAACTTCTCCACCATGAGTCCTGCCCACATGCTGTTGTTCTTCGTTAACTGCTCTAGCGTGGGTCCCCAAGGGGTCAGAATTCCTGCCAGCAAACCTGCTCCACCAAGGGTTTCCAGTGGGATGACAGCTTCCTTTAGGTGTCCACCTGTTCTATTGTGGGGTTCTCCAGGGGCTGCAGGTGGATCTCTGCATCCCCAGGGCCCTCCAGGGGCTGCAGGGATCTACTATTACAATCTAGTATTACACTTCTAATCGATGATTAGATGAAAAATGCACTGTGCACATAAGTCCCTGCAGGAAAAAAGTTTTTCTGTCCTCCTCTGAGCATCAACACCTGTTATAATCCACAGGACCAGAACTGTACACATCCGTGCATGAATTATGAGAGGAATTCTGAGGTCTGAGCACCTATGGACAAACTGTCACTGGAGATGCTATGTGTGAAACACAAGCCTGCACAAACAATAATTAAAGATCTGTGATAATAAAAAAGAATCCAACAGCAACTCAGAAGCAGAACAAAACCCTCAAATAGTCTTAATCTTGGATGACACAGATTTGGACTTTGAATTAATTGGCAATCCATCATTAAAATTTTGCCCTAGGGTAATCCAGAACATGAATTTGATCTCCTTTTGCTAAAAAGCCCCCCAAAACCTAAAAGAAGAAGCAGTCATACACCTTTAATGTTTCTGGCTGCAAGTTAAATACTGGGTATATCTCAGAGCATTTCAGGTCTGTGGGTTGTTTAACAAGGAAGCAAACAAACTGTGTAAAGATGTGAACTTCCCTGTTAGCTCCATCACTACACATTAATACTGCTAGGCTGTTGTTATAATGACATGCTGAATTAAGTTACCTAGTACTTCAAAAATTATGTATCTGATAATGAGTTTTTGAAGAGGTTCTGACATCTTTGCTACTCTTAAAAATCCTTGAAATCCGGTGGGTGAAACAGCTACCTTTCATTTATTACATGAAATTAATTTCAGGATTTGTAAAGAACAAACCTATTGTGGTTCATTACAATCCCCACTCTCATTTACGTTCTCTGAAATATAGTAAGATAGCCTTCTGTGAAAGCACAGAACTAAGGAGGAGAAACAGCCACTGTATTTGGATCATGTCCTAGGCCCTTATTCCTATGAGTAAGATCCTTGAGAATGTAATGGGTTTATGAGCCAAAAGTGCTCAATAGGACCAAAAGGGGATGTTATAAAAAGTCCTCTGAGACACATGCACTCTATTTTAATGCAGAGATACAGAAAGATTTGAAAATTCCAATAACATTTACTGGGAAATTATATATGTGATATAAGAACAATTATGATTAGTTAAACAGTACTTCTGGAAAATTATTGGTTCCAGTTACATTCTCCAGTGCATTTTAAAACTGAGAAAGAATTCCCTCTGAAGGTCAAATCTGCTTGCTAGATCTCTAATAAGGACATATTTATATACATTTTTAAGGTATGTAAGAGACATTTCTCCATCTGCTTAGTCTGGCTGAGGACACAAAGGAAGGTATGGTGGGTGTTATGTTGATCAAGAAAACAGCATCCCTGGGAATTAGCAGTGCTTGTGATTCTGCCTGGTGTTCTATGGTATATTAGGATCTGTTTACTATTTTCACATGCAATTTTATACATTTGAAGGCTATAATTAAATTTAGAAATAATGAAAAACTTATTTGAATTCAAATTCGATAGAAAGCATGCTGTAGCCTTGAGCATTTTCTTCTAGAATTTTTCCAATTGCGGTTTTTTGTTTGTTGCTCTTTTAAAGAAAGAACTAAAAGACAGAGGGAAAATTACATCTGCGTTTTCATAGCAGCTTTTGGATTTCAAAAGGATTTGAATGGAACAAAGGTGGTGTCAGAGGTGTGATATCAGAGGCAGAGGGAGAGCCTTTTTAACATTTTCCTGCTTTAAAGAATGTCTCCATTGAGAAGAAGGACTCTTTAATTGGGCAGATGCCTTGGAGGCGGGAGGAAGAATCTGACTCCTTACTGCCTTGGACTCCCCTCTTGAGCTTGGGTGCATCACTTGGAGCAGGAGCCCAGCACTTAGCTGAAGTCATCCTGCAGATAGGTATCTCAGGTAAGCCAGTTATTTAGATCTCCTCTATCATTCAGGCAGATAGACAGGCATCTCTCGAGTACAATTCAACTTCTTTTAGGATAGCTGTCCAAGAAAAGAGGAGTGAATCATGCTGCGGATGTACCTGTCTTTCGTCATTGACTGTAGAGAGAGCCTAGATGACTAGTTCTGATTAGATCCCTGATTTTGGGGTTAGGTGAATGAAGGTGAGCTCAATCCCACCATTAGCTTTTCTGCACCTCCATTAGTATGTCTATGAAACGGGCCTGGACTCTTTCCACTGGGAAATGTTCAGAAGAAATTATGGAAAACGTCAGATAATGCAATCATGAGGGCCAGATGACCCTCTGAGAGGACTCTGGCAGTAGACATCTCTGGTGTTCAAAGGGGGGAGCAACTTCCTAAGGAGCAAAAATGTCCCAGGTGGAAGGAGTTTGTGAAGAGCAGCAGCTGTCCCTGGAGGAGGTGTCTGTAGGTAATGCATCTCATGCACACGGAGAAGAACCTAGCCTCTTTTGCACACAGCATACATATCGCTGTCTTCCAGGACAGCTGCATTAGAAATAGAAAATACATGAATCATCTTAACAAACAGCCTTTAGGGAAGGTGGAGGACATATTCTGGAAATGGAAGAGGAGAGAAATAACCAATGGCTCAAAAATGTTCAGTCTTTAGGGAAAAATTTAGCAAGGAGTCCCACATTCTGTGGGAGAGGCAAAGAAATTCCAATGAGACATGTTCATCACTAGTTGAGGTGCTGCTCTGTGTTTGTGATTAAGCATTGCAATCAATTGCTGTCCTTTGAAGGGCCATTGAACCTCCTGCACAGCATGCCGGGCTTGCAGCCACCCATGAGAGTGCTCAAGGTTCACACACTTTGAGGACTGTGTTCATAGCAGGATACCTCATAAATGGAGGAGACACATTTCTGTGTTAGAAGGAGCTGTGTCTCAAGGTATGCCTGTGTCACAGTCACCCATGACAGGTTATACTTGTCAAGTGACCCATTTCTCCTGCACACTGCCACCGTATTTGAGATCTGGTCACATGGAATTTCACTCTTCCCACTCAGGTCATAGAAGATCTGATCTCACAGGACATCCCTGGTACTCCTGTGAACCTGGTAATGAGCTCAGTCTAAGTGTGGTAGGAGTCAGCGCTCTCTCTTGTAATTGAGGGATGGAAATCGCCCATGTAGCAGAGCAGGACAAAACATAATTTAAAAACAGGTTTCCAAGTCTTTTGGTTCTCAGGCTATGTACTCATCACAGAGAACAGATTATTGCTTCTCTCATTATGTGAATTCATGTTTCACTCTGAACTACAGATCTTAGTTCTGGTATAAAGTATTCTGAAATTAAGCAAAAAATGTATTACAGTATCATCAGGAATTAGTGTTTCTGCTAAGACATGGACATGTCAGGGTGATTTCATGACTCGTCAGTTTTGGGTGCAGTTTTCCCCAGGTTAGCAGGAATGAGGTTTAAACCCTACAGTGGTGGTGCATATCTTACATTAGGCCCCAGCTCATGGTGCAAGACAAGGCCCAGCCTAGCCGCATTAGTTGTGTAGTCACAACTACGATAAATGTTGTCTGTGTTGCTTCTAATCTTTACAATTTGGCTCCATTTGTAATGTTTTACAGGCACTGGGCACTTTTGCTGCAACAGAATCCATGCCAGCATGCGACTTGTTCACTTCATGTTCTGAACATAACATTGTCCACATGATCCTCACAGTTGGCTGCCACCAACAGCTGTTTTTCTTTATTCACCAGCTGACATACTGAATGCACTCAGCTGTAATTCGCTTTTTCATTCCTAGCTGTGAATACTGATACTGCCTTAGAAGGTGAGTTTAGATTTAGAGTGCTAATTTTTACTAGAACTTGCAGGAGGAGGGGAAAGTAATTCCATTTATTGCAGATCCTATCCTATATGGAGCTGCCTTTTGCAAGAGAATGACAGAAACGGTATTTATTACTTTCTGTAAGGGCTTTGAAATCATCTGCAAACCTGTCACTCCTGGATGCAATTTGATCAAAATCCTATAATACTCATTTAGTCAGAAAAGTTCTGCCAGTATCATACTTATTGTAGCTGACAAATTACATTAACAGACATCACCTTTTCACATGTTCTTTCCTTTAAAATGCACCTTTTTCTTTGCCTCCTTCTCTTATCCCACTGCCCCTCCTTTTTTTCCTAAACGCTTTTATCTGATCTGGCTGACACATGATGCTTCTCCATTGCTCATACGTTTGCTGTTCTGCTACAGTGATTTTATGTGCTCCCAACATATGTTAAACTCATGCTCTTGGCATATCAGTGCCAGCAGGAATCTGAGAGAGCAGTGTTTTTAAAATGACATTTCAAACCACCAGGTGACCTAAATACTTGGAGTTTTAGCAAGGCCTTTAGGTTAAAGATTAATGTTGCATATAGTAAAAATGAGTATTTCATTTAGCATCTCGACAATGCAAACGGTTTCTATTTGCCTGATTGCGAGTTTCTGGCTTTGCTTTAGCAGCATGTAGAGTTGACATATGTGCACATTTTGTTTAGAGATGCCCTATATTCATGCCACAGATGGAGCTCAGATCCTGTGGCTTGGCAGACAGAAGTGGCATGTGGTTTTCCAGAGAAAGGGAAGAAGGTCCTACCCCTTACCCAGACCCAGGGTCTAGGCAAAGAGTAGTCCAAACTTCATATAGCAATAGGAAGGGAAACAACTAAGGAGGCAAAGGCAAAGACATATTAATTCTTGATATGTTCGTCCTATGCTAGACTTCATGTTTATCTCTTTTTAAGATGTTACTTAACTGCATTTCTGTTAGTTTCTTTGTTAGTCTGGGGGTTTTTAATTGTTTTCCAGAATATTCATTAAACACAGTTCTCGCAACACAGCTTTTAGTTCTACAATGGATAAATAAGTTTCAGAAAAAAAGAAAAGTCATATTCAAATATTTCAAATAAACTCAATGCAAACTTTTGTATTTCAAATATGAAATGGCCAAATAAGAGACCTGTTGAGCTATAGTGTAGTCATTGCTCAGGACTACAATGCTATTTTTTAGGAAGGCACTATAATTCCACTGAAAATACTGATTTGTCCTTGTGACTCTGAAAAGACTGCAAGAGACAAACCATAACACTAACTTCATGCCAATAGGGATTTCTGAAAAAGTTTCTATTGTATATATGCCCCTGCCCAAAGATAAATTGGGCCTGTCTTATATCATGAGAGACTTTAGATACCAGGAAATAAATTCATTTCCTTTTGTAATACCAGGAGGAATTACAAGAATTACAACAGGCACTATGTTTCGGGATATTGTCTGTCTGTGTTAAAAAGATGCTGACTTAAAGAAGGATAACATTGTTTTCTTTCCTGTTTTTTTGATGTGACTGTCCCCAGATGGGTCAGGTTATTTCACATACAGCTTTTCTCTCTGGTTTCTAATGAACTGAGGTAAACTGATCCTAGTAAGACTAGCCAATGCAGAACACAGGAAAGTATCCTATTATTTTCATTATGTGCTGTCTCTCATACTTGGCATCTTGGTAAACTAACTTCAAGCATGGAAGACGGAGTGAATTGTAGCCTGCAGCAGCTAATTGAGTAGCCAAAGCAAGCAAAGTACACCTGTAAGATTTCCACCCACAGAAGCTTAGCAGAAAAAAATGGAAGCTCCTTTTCACTGGTATGTGGTCCTGGAGAGGATTCAGACTCATACCAGGGAGCAGGTGGAATTTTGCTGCAATGCAGGTCATGAAACAGGTAGCAATGAATTTCTCGAGTCTAATAAATAAACAGCAGATAGACAGACAAGCTACAGCTGCAATATTCAAAGAAATTGGTCTATCCTAATGTTTCATAACTTCTCCTGGCTTTCGTTCCCTATCATCGCCCACCACTCCTCAGAGATCTCTTTTGAAGGTCTCAGATGTTGTAACAGAGAATAAAAAGAACATAAATAGTCTCAATATTGTTAGCTGTTCCCATGCCAACCAACAGACTACACGTAACAGCAGTCAATATATAGAGTTGATTGCAACAAATGTACTGAATCCTCATACCTTCTTAAACCAACCTAGTGGTCCTCTATGATGGAATCACTACATCACTGGACAAGGGAAGGGTTACACATGTCATTCTTTCGGAATTGTGTAAATATTTTCACATGGTCTTGTCCAACATCCTTCTTTCTAAACTGGAGAGAAATGGACTAGACGGATAAAAAATTGGTTGGATGGCTGCATCCAGAGGGTAATGGTCTATGTTTTGGAAACCTGATGGCTATCAGGGACAGTATGGCCCCTCAGGGGTCCATATCAAGATCACTGTTTTTTTAATATTTTTATTGATTACATAGACAAAGGGATTGAGTGCACCCTCAGCAAATTTTCAAGTGACACCAAGCTGAGTGATCTAGTTGACAGCCTTGGACAACTGGATACCCTCCAGGGCGATTTGGGCAAGCTCAAGACATGTGTCTGTGGCAGTTTCATGTGGTTTAACAAGACCAGCTGCAAGGTGCTGCACCAGGGTCAGAGCACCCTGGTACCAGCACAGGCTGGGGATGGACAGATCAGAGCAGCCCTGCCCAGAAGGACTTGGGGGTGCTGGTGGGTGAGAGGCTGGACATGACCCAGCCCTGGGCACTGCCAGCCCAGAGAGCCAAACGTGTGCTGGGTGCAT
>WBND01000229.1:428957-447448 GCA_013398595.1 Tychaedon coryphoeus | reverse complement strand
CACGATGTCCCATCCCTAGGAGTGCTCAAGGCCAGGCTGGATGGCGCTCTGAGCAACCTGTTCTAGTGGAAGGCGTCCTTGCCTATGTGAGATGCATTGGAACTGGATGATATTTATGGTCCCTTCCAACCCAAGCCATTCTGAGATTCTATGATTAAGCTAACCTGGACTTACCCTGTTACACAGACCCGTAGCTGTTGTCTCACCAAGCTAGCCAAAGATGTAAAGCAGAGCAGCCAGAGAGGGCCTGACAAGAGCAGGAAGAGCTTTCCCTGGGGTGAGCTTTCCTCCCGTTCCTGCAAACCAGCACAAATTGGCAGAGAGACCGGGAGGTGAGTGTAACAAAGACTGATGGAGAAGTAACATGGTTTCATGGAAATACAGAGAATACTGTTTGTTTGGGCATTGTTACAAATTGCCAATGTTCCTTTTTCCTTTTAAACATGCATGGAGGAAGGTGAATAGATAGGTAAACATACAAGCTGAGTAAATACAGAATAATTATTCTTACAGTTTCCTGTTTCTTCATATGAGTAAGCTTTCTTCCACTTTTGTGTCACTTGAAATGATCTAATAAGATGAGAGCAGACTTCTGTGCCAAAATGGTTGCAATTTCATCACATATTGAGATACTTCTAATAGAATCGTTGAATTGCTGAGTATCACATCATGGGCGTGAGAGAATTGTTTAATGCTTCTTGAGCTCTGTCAGGCTGGAGCTCCCTGGGGAGCCTGTTCCAGTGCCCAGCCACCCTCTGGGGGAAGAACCTTTTCCTGATGTCCTACCTAAATCTCCCCTGACTCAGCTTCATGCCTTTTCCTCAAGTCCTGTCACTGGTCATGGGACTGAAGAGATCAGGACCTGCCCCTCATCTTCCTCTTATGAGGATATTGAAGACTGCAATGAGGTCTCCTCTTACTCTCCCCTTCTTCAGGCTGAAGAGACCAAGCAACCTCAGTCTCTCCTCATTATGACTTCCCCTCCAGACCCTTCACCATTTTCATTGCTCTGCTTTAGACACTCTACAATAACTTTACCTCTTTCTTATAGTGGCCAAAACTGCCCCCCAAACTGAGGTGAGGCTGCCCCAGCTCAGAGCAGAGCTGGACAATCCCCTCCCTTGCCTGGCTGGTTGTGCTGTGCCTCGTGACCCCAGGACATGGGTGGCCCTCCTGGCTGCCAAGGCATGCTGGCTCATGGTCAACTTTCTGTTGATTGGGATATCCAGCTCCTTTTCCATGGTACTGCTTTCCAGCCTCTCATTCCTCAGTCTGTCTGTACGTCCAGAGTTGCCTCATCCCAAGTGTAGAATCCGGGACTTGTCCTTGTTAAATTTCTTACCATTGCTGAATCTTGTTTTGCTCCAGGGTGAAGCAGTTCTTTAACACACAAGAATGTCTTTAATGGCACAATTGTACAAACAGAGACAATGAGGAACTGGAATGGTCTCAGGAGTTAATTTAATCTTTCATCCTAGCCCAACAGGCAGAAAAGCAATCACATTTGCATTATTTGACAGATGCTTGTCTAACCTGTTTTTGGAAAATTCTTGAAGATGGGACCCTATGACCTTCAGTCAGTGCAGTTCCCTGCCTCTCTGTCTTTACAGGTAGAGAAAAAGAAAGCACCACTCTCAACCTAAATCTCCTTTCCTGCCATTTAAGTATTTCGCTTGCTGTGAGCTTTCTGCTGGGTCCGGAGAATGGTGTGTTAGGTCCACTGTGCAGTAATCTTTTATTATAGAGCAGTTGGAGACAGTAATCCTGGGTTCTCTGCAGCCTAAAATGTCTCCACCTGAGTCCTTAACACAATGCTTATTCTTAGTGATGATCTCCTTTCTTAATTTCATATGTTTCGTCGTGGGCAATTTACAGAATGCTACTCACAAAGGCACAGAACATGTGCAATGGGAAATCTATAAAACACCTATACCAGCAGATGTTCCTGGCATAGGTCTGTCCCCTGCTACTGACCTGTGTCAAGACTGACCTGGAATTTCCCTAAGAAGCACTTGGCTGTGGGAAGAGTAGGCTTGGCAGCAGCAGTAGAGGATTCCTGAAAGACCAGTTCTTTGACTCAACAAGTCAGATGGTAATTATATTGCTGCTCAAGCTGTAAGTGTGTGCATATGCAAAGAATTCTGTTCATTATCAAAAGACACAATCATGACACTGATTACTACCTGGTTATTGTGAAATATACCAGGAGACATTTTATGGAAACTCTGGTGTGAATGGAGTGCACAAGACCTTTGGAAAAAACAATAGAAATATGCAGCACAAAGAGACTTTTGGTAGTTGTTAATGGAGATGTCTGCTCCTTAAGTGCAACCAGGAGAGTGGGGACAAGCTCTCTTTCTATCCTTAAAAAAAGAGTTGAGGACCCCTATACGTATCCATGTTATGCCTTGTCTTGGAATCTGAGCCAGATCCCACAAAAGAAAAAGACACTGTTAAGAAAGTAACCTGCTTATTAAATGCAAGTAGGAAGTAGAGATGGCATATAAACAGCAATAAAGCAGAGCTGGGAAATGAGCTAAAAACATCTATTCTTACTGGAAACATAAATCAAATGCAATATAACAAAGGTTAAACATAAATCAAATGCAATATAACAAAGGTTCTCTGCAAGCATTTGTTTATGGGTGAAGGCTCTGGAGAGCCAAAGCCAGTGTGTGGTTGACTCAGAGATACTCCACATAAGTTTGTCAGCCTGTTTCAGTGCCTTGATGGGAAACTGGCTCTGAGAGCAATGTACTTGAATCTTTCCATTTGAGGGGAAGAATAACAAAAGAAAAGTAGTTTAGTATTCATGAAGAAGGAATAGAGCACAGAAAAAAAAATCTTGATTTCTTCTAAGTTTAAGAAAAAATAAATTGGTGACACCAATATCCACAAAACAGCTAAAGGAAAAAAGGTAGCAGAGCTGTAGAGCTGTTCATCCTCCAGAAAAAAAATAGTCTCAGCATTTAAGTCATCTTCGTTCCCCGCTCTTTCACCATCAATCTCTGTTTCTGCTTTTCTGGTGTCCTTGGGACTTCGGTAATTTCAGTGATCTGAAGTTCTGGCTATATGGACTGTTTGGATTTTTTTTCTGATTTTGAGCTAGTCTGCATATAACTTAACCATAACAATAGAGAAAAGACCTAAAAATCCATCTCATCCAGCCCGAGGCCTTCAGCTGATCTCAGCTGCAGCAGTGTTGCTATGCAGCTATCCCCTTTCAGCTAAGGTGGCTCTCTGTAGATGTTGTGGCACTTGCCAAGACTGCTCAAACATTTTGGAGAAAGAAAAAAAATCTATTTATTTGCTGACCCCTCCAAATATCCAGTGACTGGAAGTCAGCAGCTGCTGAGAAGAACGAGACTCCTATGTTTATACGAGGAGCACAGAGTTTGGGGCAAGTTCCTGCATCAGCATTTTCCCCCTGGAAATAACAACATTGTCATTGCTGTTTACTTTTGCCACCTTAATGTAAGAATGGACATTATCATTGCAGGGGGCTGTGCAAGCCCATCAGGGCAAGGCTATCTCAAAGAAGCAGTGGGAGAAGTGGGACGTCTAAAGAATCACCATTGGTGGAAGAGAAAAAGTGCCCAGAAAAAGAACATTGAATACATTTCAAAAGTGGAAATATCTCACTCCGCTTCCATGGCAACCATGCCTATGTAAACCCCAGATGAATAATAGGTACAGAAAAGCAAGTGACAAGTTGTCTTATTGGTGGGTTCCAATTGTTATCATGGTATAAGAGGCACAGATTTTTGAGGAAAACTGAAATAAACCTAAAGGAAAACTAATGGGTTTGTTCAGGTTGATCTAGAATCCATATCTGCATGGAGAGGCATGCTCAGGTGTACCCACAGCAGTGCTCTGCCAATCTGAATCTGTTTATCCAGTTGCAGTTGCTAATGTTCTCTTCCCCCTTAATACTTTGCTGCAATCAATGCTGAGGCTGTTAGCAGGAGGCAAAGTTTTATTGGATTGACTTGTATTTCTCTGTAGAAAACAATGCTTACAGTAAAGGTGGACAAAACCCAGCCCTCTGGAGGAGAGGCTAAACCAACCACTATTTTTGCATTGAACCCCCTGGAAAAGTCTATGTGCCTGTGACAGTGTCTTGTGAAGATCACAATTTCCTTTCGATTCACCAGCTTATTTTAAATTAATTAATCTTGTATTTGCAGAAAAGGGAGGTGGACCAGACTCACTTCCCAGGGAAAACTGCTGCTTCCCTACATTAGGGTTAAAGATGTGAAGAGAAAACTGCTTACCCTGTTACAGATCTCGGATTATTATCTATTATTAATTTTTTTCATTTAGGCAGTGATGAAGTTGCAATAAGTACTCCAAGAACAATCGAGACAGACTTCAGGGCCTTGGAAGAATTCATTAGGGAATCATGAACACAAATATTCTTTTCTTTCCTTCCAGTTGCAGGGAAAGATGGAGGAAGAAACATTCTGTGAGCAGGTTTGGGTGCCTCTGTAACAGAAGGATATCAAACTGTTAGACTGTGTCTGGGGGTGGCTGTCTGCTGTAAGGTCTCAAGTGCAAGACTTGGGATGAGTGGCTGAGGTCGCTTGGTTTGCTCAGCTTAGGGAAGGCTGAGGGGTGACCTCAGGGCAGCCTACAACCTTCTCAGGGGGAAAAGCAGAGGGGCTGGTGCTGATCCCCCCTGTCTGTGACTGCTGGCAGGGCATGAGGAGATGGACTGACACTGCCTCAGGAGAGGTGAACACCGGGCATTACAAGAAGGTTCCTCACTGAAGCAGGCTCCCCAGGGAGTGTCACAGCTCCATGCCAGTCAGAGCTCATGGAGCATCTGTATGACACCTTTGGTTATGGGTTAGGTAGTTCTTGGAGGAGCAGGGAGTTGGACTCAGTGATATAAACTGGGAAGCTGCCTCAACAGCTGCCTTGGGACTGTCTAGAGGACGCAGAGTAAAAGTAGTAGCCGGCGTTCAGCTTGCTCCATGCCAAATTTTGGTCAAGTGGGACTCAGCCAGAGCTGGACTCAAGATACTGAGCCTTGTCCTTTAGTGATCAGCCCAGGCAGTGGAGATGTTATGACCAGGAGAAAAGAAATGCAGGGATCATGGACTTGCTGTGTGACTTCAGATTCTATTGCATCAATTTATTAAAAAGCACAAAAGAATAAAATCTATGGAAGCAAAAACGGAGCAAAAAAAATCCATATATGAACTAAGCATCTGTTACTGTTTCAGCTTCAGCTTACAAGAATTGCTTAAAAGCTCCTTTGACAGAGGGTGCAGAACTTTCACCGCTGAGTTTAACACAGTTTCAGATCTTTTGCCCCAGTTCAAAACCCCATGTCTCACAAATGTCTCCAGGACGATTTCCATTTTTTCAGAGTGACAAACTCTTGAAAACTGCATTACTTTGGCCAACTGACCAGCACACCTTTGTATCTGCTTCCTTCTTCCCAGGTTTTGGAGTCTCAAAGCCACAGTTTAGAAAAAATGATTAAAGGTTGTTATTTCCTTCCATGATAGTTTGTGGTTTGCTATTCTAACTACATTTTAACAGCATAACTTGACCATCAGGAACAAAAAATTTCTGTGATTTGTTGCCTTCTTGTAATTAAGCCCTTCTGTATTTTTGTTTGTTTATACACTCCTCATAGTGATACACTTAAAATGTGAAAAGGACTTCTTCTTCATTAGCTTCACAATATTTTCAAACACCTGATTGGGGCTTTTTTTTATTCATGGTACTAAATTAGTTCTAGCACATACTTTTAAAAAAAAAAAAAAATTGGAAATTTGAAATAATTTATAACAAATCTTGAATAATCTCATAACTATTCTGTGAACATGCCAGCTAAAGAGCTGTTCTGAATCAGTCCACAGTTCTTCTTAGTTCCCCACTGTGTTTCTAATACCACTGAACAGTCATAAATTATGAAGTATAGAATATCTATCCCTAGTAACCGAGACCTCCTGAGATAAAGATTGCATGGAGTGTGGTTGATGTTTCCTTTGCCTAATACCTTTTCACTCTGTTTATGCTTTTTGACAAATTATCCTCTTACAATGCATTTCAGAGTTTGACTTAGAGCTGGCTGTAAGGGGATTTGCTCTGGGGTTTTTGTTCTTGCTTTGTGCCTCTCGGTACTCGTGCTATGACCCACAATGAATTAAGAGATCCCTATCCTCCTCTGGCATTTCAGAGGCCTCTGTTACACCACCTATGTGCTGTTTTTTTCTCCAGGCTGGAAATCCCTTAATACAAGCCCTGTTCATGTGCAAGCCCCTCCTGGCTCTCCGTGCCGGTCCCGCTGGGCACAGCCCCGCAGGCAGCGAGGCCAGCAGCGAGCAGGGTGGGTGCCAGGGGAGCCCCTTGCTGCCCAGCCCGCCCCACTCCGAGCAAAGCTCTTTTCCAGAAGGGCCTTAGGGGCTGGGTGCACATATGGCTGGAGCAGGCGGGACAGCTGGCTGCTGCAAAGGGCCGTGGCTGAGGCATATGCTCTTTTGATGTCCTTCCACGCTTTGTGGGTCCAAGGCGTAGCAGCACCACATCTGTGCTGCAGAAGCCCAGCGCCTCTGTGCCGTGCTGGGGCACCCACAGCTGTGCACACACCAGGGCAGGATGGGAGGAGCAGCACCCCTCCAGGGCAGTGCATGCTCCACTCCTGCCCAAGCGCCTGCTTCCAGTCCCTGGTGATGGGACACCAGGGTCCTGGCACACTTGGTGTCTCTGCTGCCCACAGTACAGCTCCTGTGATTTTTCTGGAAATCCTCCAGACCCACTGACACGAACAGGAACCCTGTTTGCTTTCCACAGGCGGTCCCTTAGAAGTGACAGACAAAAGCAAGGTGTTGGCATTATCTCAGAGGAGGGAAAGCACATTTCTGTACCGATGCAGGTACCTTGGAAAGACATGGGTGCTTCTCAAAAGCTGGGGAAATTGCTGCTGGACACATCTCTGCCTCTTTGGCTCCAGACCAGGGACAGAGAGGTTGGAATGATACAGCATTTCTGGTGCTTAGGGGTTTCTCTGTGTAGCTTCCAAGTCCTGAAACACTTTGCAGCCCAACCACAGCATAGTTATTTTCTGTTCTATGTCTATTTTTAAAGTAGATAAGAGCTGAAAGATGACCCTGCCACCACACAGGCAGGTTCCAAGACTGGCTGGATACACCTGACCAGGTGGTATCAGCACCCAGTCCTGTGTTGTGCTGTAGTATTGCCTCAATCCCAGCAAGCTTTGGCACAGCAGCACTGTGGGGCTGCAGAAACACCCTCCTTGATCTCTCTGCACTATTATAAAGTGTGATTTTTAAAAGCTTGCATTGTCATATGTACAATATGGGCTAGGTAAGTCTGCGAAGATTTTTTCTTTCTCCATTTTTCATGACCCGTATTCTTTACAACAGACAAGAAAAAGTAAATTGAGCTTTTCAGAGCTGAATATTCTGAATTGTGTTTTAAAGAAGGAACGATGTAAATCAGCCTTATGTGTGTGCGCAATTTTCAAATTATTCACCAAAGTCCAAGCTACAAAGTCACAGAGACATGCAACCACCACAGATGTGGTCTCCTGTCCGGCTCTGACAGCACCAATATGCAAACAGCTGTGGTTAATAAGAAACAGCATGTCAGTGTCGCTGGGAGATGCAAAAAAAACGTGTAGTCCAAGGGAAAAAAACTAAAAAACCCCTAATACATTTGTTGATAATGAAATTACTTGCCAGTTATTTCTTTATTTGACTTGCTGTGTGATGCAGTAGCCATATAATTTAACATTTTAAAAATTTCCCTTAAAATTAGCATAAAAATACATTGAGCAAAACATGTTTACAAAATAAGAGATTAAAAGCAATTGATAACTGAGGTTCAGGATCCATGTTCTATTTAAAACAGCACTTTCACTATTATTCATAAGTTATCACATGAGAATTGAGCTGGTATGAACACATTATCAGGCCAAGTGGGAGAGACAGAGACAGAGAGACAGAGAGACAGAGAGAGACCCTACTACACAGCCAGGAAGTGTCCTTTGTAGTTCTAAACACAAACACATTTATGAGCTGAAAGTGTGTTTCAGATTGTATTACAAAGTGGGATTCCATATGGCAGCTGAGGTCCAGAGCTAGGATGACTCAGGAAGTCAAGATGAAAAGATTAGCACGGTTTATAGAACAGGACTGATGCCTTCTGATGCACCCTCAGCTTCAGGGTTCGAACAGGCAGACTTACAAACTGGCAGAGTTTGAGATACCTCTTGCAGTAGCTGGAAATCATGACTACATTTTTCAAAGATTTACTTTCTGGTAAAAAAACATATACAGCAGCCCAGCTCCTAGTAAGATGTTTTTGTATGAGGGATATTATATAGGGAATAGACAATAGGACATCTGATTGATTACAGCTGTAAAATGTCTCTGTAGAAAACTGGTAATAAAAAAGGCCAGAAAATAGGCATGGACCAAATATTTTTATGAGACTTAGGAGTTTTGAAGCAACTTTTTTAAAAGTCCTTTAAAGTGATAAAGAAAACAGTAAACTTACTTCTTTCACATATATGAAAAATAGGTAAACAAAGCACTGCCCAAACTGGAATTTACTTGTATTTACTCCTTACTATTTTTCTATGTCAACAGTTGTTTTTCCTGTCTTTGCTTGCAGAAGCAAAAGCCAGCTTCTGTGCACCCCCCCTGCAGTAATGGCACCTGGAGGAAGTTGTACATTAAAGTCCTCTGTGGAAGGCTCTGGAGTGGAACTTCAGCCCCAGAAAAGTCAGTTATGCAGCTCAAGTGGAGAGTCCCCCTGTCCCAGAGGAAGGGAAGCTCTTCCTGGAGCTGCCTGCCTCTGCCCACCGCAGCATGCCTTCCTGTGCTGGCCAGCAGACACTGGTGACCACCTTGAATCTGGCTATTGGTGAATGACCAAGTATCTACTTTATTTTGGGGTATTGAGTGGGTAAAAACATTGTCCTTTTAGTTCTAGTCATTCTTATAAATGGTTTTTGTGTTATTTATGGTCATAAATTAATTTATTTCAGAGCTTGAAGAATATGGTAAAAGGCACGACTGTTTCCCCACAGAGGCTCTGACCTCTGCCTCCTTTTTCAGGGGTCTCTGTGCACAAATGATCCGCCCCAGGTTTCTCTCTGAGGTTAACAGCCAATGTTGTTCCGCATCAAGAGCGGAAGACAGGATCTAAAAGTGATCAGCCTTTACAAACAAGTCTAAGTGAAGCCAGGAAGAGATGTCAGACTATCAAGCAAAACAGCAAACAAAGGTGGGCCTGTGGAAGGTGTGTTTGACAGCAGGGCTATTCACTGCTGCCTCAGAGCGCTAGTGAACCGTGGCAAGATCAGTCTGAACTTGAGCGAGGTCTTTGGGTGGTTCTGCAGCATAACTACAGGCTGCACTACCTTCTCCATGCAGTACTTAGGATGAAAACAGCTGTCTGGAAGAGCGCTTTCCTGAGCCATTCAGGCTTTTTCTGTTGCTTATCACAGGCACAGTGTTCCCGCCATGGCACTTGGGGGAAGTCTGAGGGGTGCAAGTCCGAGGCATGGGGACCCACATGTTGGGTAATCCATGGTCTGTGGCTCCAGGCACAGCACAGGCAGCACGCCTGGGCTCGGGGGAGCTGTGCTCTGCCAGCCCACACCAGCCTCAGCAGCACACCGTGGCCACTGCTGCCCCGCTCCTGCAGCTCTCTTGCCATTTTCTGCACCGCAGGGGAATGGTGGGGCGTGGGGGCTGAGCTCCAGGGCTGGTCGAGCAAAAGCTCAGTCAGCTCAGCAGGCAGGCTTTGAGGGGGCAGAGGAAAATGCTTCAGAAAGCAAGGGAAAGTCATGTACAGATCAGCAGAGCAAACAAAGAAACAAAGGAGCACAGACATTAGAACATATGCCTACTCCGTGAGCCATGAGATGAATGCCGAGAGGGAGGCAAACTCCAAGAGTCTGTAAGATGCCTGAGCCAAACCAAAGCAGAGGAAAGGGTGCTCGGGGAAGCCAGAGGCCTGTTTGGAGAAGATCAATTTCCCAGTATAAACCTCAGGGAGTAAAGAGTAAGCTCTTGGTGAACTTGTTAAAGCTTTTGCTATAGTATGTAAGAAAAAAAAAAAAAGAATGTTTGGCTGTTTCTGAAGGGAGGAGGTGGCTGACAGTGCCACTGTGTCTGACCTGTCTTGTGTGAATCCATAGTACTCCCCAGAATATCCCTCTGGCAAGATGATTTTACCAGCATGGATGTGCAATGGTAAGTGCCTGCTTTTCTGCTGCACTGTGAGTAATCCAAATGGGGATAGCAATAGCTTGAACTTTAGGGAAGTTTTAAAATACCTATATTTTTACAGTGTCCTGTTTCCCTTGACTTTGCAACATTAAAACCAAGCTTTAAGATTCAGCAGAATGCATCTCTGTGTGCTCATAATGTTTCTGATGTTAAAACACAAAAAACACAAGAACAAAAAATTTGACTATCACTGAAGAGTCCAAAACTGAGTCTGTCAGGAAGAAATGAAAATATACTTTGCTTCTTCTCCTTTCACAGTTGTTGTTTAATTTCATATTGCTCTTGGTATTTTAGCTAGGGATCAAGCTACACAAACCCCATTCTTTATTTTTTATACAGTTCCACTAGTTATATGTTCTCTACATCACCATTGGCTTTGAGTTCCTTTTCCAACAAGCTTGATTAGGACATTTCTGTGCGAGCTTTCTTCTATACTGCTCAGCTTGGGCACACCTCCGGGTGTGCAAACCATCACAGAAACATGGGGCTAGTGGAAGAGAATGAGAAAAGGAAATCCTCAGTCCACAGAGGATTGAGCTGCAGTTACCACCTTGTGCAAGGCTTTTCCTCCTCCCTAGGTATGGTGCTTACATGGACAAGGGGAGGAAAGATTAAAGGGAAGGGAGCAGAAAAGTGGAAGAAGCTGACTTTAAAGCAGCAGAGTTTTGGGTAGAATTAGAGACCTCAGAGAGACATCTGGAGCCCACAGTGCCAAAAGCTATTTTCCTACCTATAACTGTGTGTGTGCCCCTGAGTGTATGAAGTCTCAGAGAATCACAGAGAGTGTTGACATCTCTTCCAGTGTTACATTTGGACCAGCCCAGTGAATGCTTCCCATTTCCTTTCCAGGTCTGCATTCCTACCTAGGGCTGAGGTACACTGACATCAGCTTCGGGGAAGGGAGAAAGAGGTAGGAGAACATGGTCTCAAATTTGGTACAGTTCCTTTGTGTGCATAGGTGAAGAAGGGCATAATTTCAATGTGCTGTTCTTTTCACACACGTTTTGTACCTTGCTTTTTCTGTCTTGTTTCTGAAACAGGGCTAGATCTTCATCTAAAGTGGATTTATAGAGCTCTCTGACTCTGACAAAGCTACCAAAATGTCTGTGTCTCTAGGCTCTTAATTACCACTTTCTTCTGCGTTTCCCCAAGATACACAGTACAAGGGAAAGTGCCACTGGGAAACTGGCCATTGCTGCGGTGGTTTTTGTTTAACTGCAGCTTGACCTGGGGACTGTAATTACAGTGTTTTAATATAACAACAGTGTGCAGATGTGTAGGCAAAGCAACAACAGAAAAAAGAGACTGAGGAGGGGTGAAAGGCCCATGTTCTGGGGCTGTAGTGTTTGAGCAGACAAGGGCATGAACCATGTTTGTTCCCCTTCCTCTTCTGTAAGTGCCTGGTCCTGTTCAGCACAGCCACAACGCTGCTGAGACCTGACAGTGCTCAGGATCTCGATGCAGATGGAGCCACTGGCAGGCCAGCCCTAAAGAGGTCAGGGTGGTGGAGCAAGGGATGTGCCTGCACGCCCAGGGAGCTCTGGTGCCACGCTGACTGCCCATCCTGCAGCTGGGGCGGGGCTGGGCAGCCAGAGAGGGCACGGAGGGTGCGGTGCTGGGGGCAGATGGGCTCTGGTGTGCTCCAGGGGATGGCTTTTAACTCATAATGTCTGGGAAATCTGCCATCAGTGGATACCCTTTCTAGGGTTTGCCCCCAAGGGATTTCTCCTCAAATCAAGATCAGAGGCTAATTCGTCTTCACTCATCTAGAAGATTTAACAAGATGAATTCTGTGCTAAGATTCAATGAGATTAATTTATTGTTTTCAGTCTGTGAACCAGATAATCTGAAAAACTACATTTTTTAGCATCCTTTTTTAAAAAAAAATAGGTTTTGTACAAGGGCAGAAATATCTTCTTTACATTATTTAATCTTATTTATTTACTTTCTTGCCTGTGTATAGTGTTAATCTGTATTGAATAAAGGAAGGACCTTGGCTGGCTTTCCATTTTTATTTCCATTTTTTCTTTGGCAGACAGACAGGGCTCAGCAGGAAGCTGTGACCAATGTAATCACTGCTGTAGATGAAAGGGTGTCCCCAAAAAGGGATTAAAGAGAAAATTCCTGTCATGGCAACCATTAGAACAGGAAGTCTGGACAGCTGAGATGGCGAAGTATTTTGAAACCAGATTAGGAAAGAGGTGTAGCTTTTGACACTGATGCCCGTGTGTGGGTGCTAATTAGAGGGAGGAAGGGCTAGCTGGAGGGTGATGGCCACATGGAGGCTTTGCAGAGAGGTTCTTTGGTTTCATCTGGTGGATGAGGACATCTATTGTTGCAAGCTTGGGGTTTTTTCAGCGGTTAAATTTCAGCTAAACCAATACAGAAAGGTCTTTCTTAATGCAGTGTTTCCCAGAATTTTCTGGACATCTAGAAACTCTCTCTTCAGCTTTATTTTCCCCTGTAGAAATAGAAAACCCATAAGATTACACAGTGCATACCTGACCTTCCCTGACAAGCCATATGTATCTTGATTTCTGAAAAACTGCCTATTATGGTTTGCATGAACTCTATACATTAATCCGGTTACTCAGATCTTTGTCTAGAGCTTGTCAAAATTTAAAGGTATTCTCCCAGTTTGTTCTTTGCATCAAGACTATTAAATTGAAATTTTTATCACAGACACCTTAAAGCCTGATTTTGTAGAAAAGAATGGACATAGACATAAGTAGATGTCATAACCTGAATTTGTAACCAGTAGATAAAGTATACTCTATAGAAATTATGCCCTTTCCCTTTATCCTGAAAAGTAGCACAAAATGCACACTGCCCACATATTTGAACAAGTCAGGCATCCAAATCTCTATCCAAAGCCAGGTCAAAGGTGAATCTCACAAATCTAAATCCAAAGCCGGATTTGCACAGCTCTAAATTTAATTCACTACACCAGCAAATGCTCTCAAGGGCTCAGACATCTTGAGTGCAGTGCTGTAGATTTGAACTCCAGGGCACCAGACTATTTTCCCACATAGATCTTCAGCAGCAGCAACAGTAAATCTTGACTCTGTGATGAAGTTGTGCGTCTTTGTCATTTTTATGACTATAAAATTGCTCCTTTTGAGGGAGAGACTTTGTGATGCTGGTGATTGGAGTAAAGGGGTACATGTTTAGCTGGCTATGTAATAATCTATAAAGGTGTTATAAAAGTGGAAGGGAGAGCTCAGGAAAAGCCATCACAGTCAGGGATCTGTAGCAGTTGCACATTTCTTATCCCTCTATTCCTCTGCCTGCCTACAAAGGCAATGGGACCCCAGCTGGGAAGTTTGCAGCTGCAGACAGAACTGTGGCTCAGAAAGTAAGTCCTGGCATGCATTTTTGGCATGAGAAAATGATCAAGTATGAAAACTCTGGACTGCTCAGCAAACAGGAAGTCCAGAGCTCGTACACTGGGCAATATTGCTACAGATGTCAGTCACAAAGGAATTACAGTCTCTTTGAGTAGTTGAAAGATTACCTTATTTTTTCCCATCTAATGCTGTATCCTGTAGGCATGGTCAAAATCAGGTCTTCTTAGACATGCCAGGTTTGGTACTCCATCTGGACAGGAAGTCAGAATAAAATCTTATTGATGGAATTGGAAGTGCCAAAACAGCAATACATTTTGTTCAAACTCTTGAGTTAAATAAAATGATTCAGAATATCTGACACAAAACATCCCTTCCTTCTTTACAAATTTATTTCAATATGTGACCTCAAGTGAATGAGCCATTCACATACTTATGCACAGCTCTTCCTGAAGGCTGAGACAAACCTGGCCATAGAAGAAAAGCTATGCAAGGTACACTTTGGACCTTACCATAATTTCAGTCCTTGGCCATCCCCAAATAGGGGGAAAGCCATCACAAACCACCCTTCCTCACACCAGCTCTTGCAGCTACTGGACAGAAGAGATGCAGCTTTGATTTTGGCCTTTGCTGGCATTTCTGCAGTGATAGTTCCTCATAAAATTGCATTTTTATATTATTGTTATTGTTATTGTTGTTGTTGTTGTTGTGTTGTTGTTGTTGTTGTTATATAATAACAATTTGTGCTCGGGAAAATCTGCCTGATTTCTGATGAAATACTAAAGTTACCAGGACATCACTGCTTTGGTGGAAGTAGTTGCATTTTGCATTTATGCTTTACAAAGCATAAAATTATTGTCCTGGTCCAGTCTCAAGCAAAAAGCATCCTACTTTGACTTATTTACTCCTGGACAGGGAGCATGCAAGGAAAATCTCGTGAGGAACCTGCCCTTTCTCTTCTCTAGATGGGCAGGACAGGTGGCCTTCCCCAAAAGGGACTGTGGGTGCAGAAAAAAAAATATTTATTGTAAAAATAAGATACCCTTTCTTCATAATCTTTGGACTACAGAGCATGTGGCATGCTGTTGATGTCTATATAAAACTGGAGGAGATAGAAATTGAGAAAGAATAAGTCTAGGAAGAAATATAAAACTAATTTCTCTAAGAATGTATCTGACCATGACTGCCCTTCTCAAAGATGTTGAACTCACCTTCCACTGGGATGCTTATATAACAAATCGTGAGAAAATCTGGGGTGTTCATTTTGTGGTGCCACAAGATAATGCTCTGTGTGAGTCATGGCAGAGTGGATAATAAACACAGTGGGTTTTCCTAGTATTAATGGTCAACAACTTACTGGTACTGCAGCTCATAGTTAAGAGCACTACCATTTTATCATGCAAGAAGCTTATTTGAACTCCCGTCCCTCTAAGTGTGTTTTCTTGATAATTTTCAATTACATCCTCTTGATAGCTGCCTAATTTCATTATTATTCTTCAGTGAAGTGTTCTAATATTCTTTTTTTCTTATCTTGAAGGGACCAAGGTAATTTGCAACTGTCTTTTGATTTTTGGAAATACTACTGTCTTCAGAAAACATAGTCAGTTGTAATTACATCTTCGTTGTAACATGCTGAATTTTTGTCCTTTTGTTCTCTTCAGACTTCTCCCTCATGTGTTGATTTTGCTAATCCCAGACTTTAAGAGAACCAAATTTCTTTAAATATTTAGAGGAAGTATTTGAATCCAAACTGTAACAGGGAGGAAACAGCGAAACAGAGGAATTTAAAAAAAATAAATGCCTCCAAGGGGCAAGTGAATAGCCTGGAGATACTCAAGTACTGTGGTTTTCTGTGTTTAGATGAGAAACTACATATCCAGTAGTTTGTAAACAGTGCAGATTTTTCATCTGCAGTCCAAAGGCAAATAGATAAATTACGACGGGCTCTGAAATTTGGGATAATGAAAAGTAACTGTTCTACAAGGACCTCTATGAGGGGAAATTGATGACTTTCAGATGATTTTTTTGGTCACACTCTGTTGATTAAAGTAGCAATACCACGGGGCTCGTGCACATGCACCCCTCGCTCTAACAGAGAATTTGGTGAAAATCTTTGTTTGGGAGCACAAAACTGACCTCTGTGGCTGCTGAGCAAAGACAGCTGTTGCAAGTTGTGGCAATACTTTTGAGCACCCTCATTCTACAGAAGAGCCGATTGGTCTGCATGTAGGCAGGGTGAGATGTCATTCCACCACACACTCAGTGAGATGCCTCACTGCTGTTTTGGGCTGGGGAGCAAACTGAAGCCATGGGAATGAGCACTGCTGTAAAAGAAAATCGAATAACTCAGCACTTTGGAAGCTGACTCTTCAACTCCCATGATTTTTCACCCCCCTGGGTGTCCCTGAGGAGGTGCAGGGATGTCTGTGAGGTCCTGGGACCCCACCCTGTTGCTGCAGAGGAACCACAGACCTGGTTCCCAACAGCCATGGGGAGGAGGAAGGAGCACTGAAGTGAAGCACTGCAGGAGGCTGGGGGTGGAAAACATGGGTGAGAGGTGTGTTAGCTCTGGGACAAAAGCACATGTGACACAAGGACCGTCCTGTTGCATGGTCAAAGGAGAAACTTCCACTTTCCTAGCTCTCTGGTCCCTTGCTCTCCCCATTCCCTCATACCAGATTTATTTCCATTAAGCTCACACTGAGCTCCAGGAGGACTGGGCTTGAGGTGGAGGGTCAGCTCAGATAAGGTCAGCTCTCAAGCCTTTTTGCACGGACACACACACTGACCTTCTGCCTCATGGGGAAAAGGAACATCGCTGGCAGAGCATCTTCCACTGCGCCACTTCTGATTTCGGTCATCATGCATGCATCTCAAACCTCCCCAGATGCCTTTGGGAGTGCAATCTGGCCTGCCTGATATTTTTAACCAGAGCCCAATCATTTCTATCATAAGAATTTGTAGGATCATGCTAAAGAATTTTCCATCCTTGAATTGTAGTGCTCTTCACTTCAGGCAGAACACTGATGAGCAAAACGAGCATGAGATTGCTGACTCTCATCTCCCCAAGCCTTCAGAAGGTCCTAAGTCTCATTTTGAAGAGTCAGTCCCCCCAGGTAGGGTGGGAAAGGCTGCAGTCAGCTCTGAACAGGAGAGACAACCTGCTGTGACGACCAACATCCAGAACAACCCACAGGCTGCATTGCAAATCAGTTCCCACTTCAGGCTGTGGCACCTCAGATTTATGCCAAATCATTCCAGAACTATCCACTGTTTCGTTGGTTTGGGGTTATTTCCTGTCGCCTTCCATGAAAAAGAAAAACAAGATACAAATTATAATAAGTAGATGCTCAGTTACCAATGGATAATTTTAATCTAAGAATCGGAATTGTTATTTTAAAACCTATATGCCCAAATGCAATTGGACTTATTCTTGATGGCAAAAATTCACAATATCTTCAGTTCTACCTGAGGGACTTTCTTGCCACATTTCATACAGAAACTAAAATGACAGAGTTATTATGTTCTTTTAATAGAAATAATCTTAAAATTCATGAGCTACTGTCTTCATAAATATGTATTATGAAGTGCCTATTTTAATGTGATTAGATGTTAAATAGCAGTCTTCTGGAATACCATACTTGGCTAAGGAAAATTTCAATTTTATGACAACAGCAAGTTTAAAAAGTTTTTTTTTTAATTTCTGAGTTTTTGGGGGGTTTTCTGTTTGGTTTTTTTTGTTTGTTTGTTTTTCTAATAAGGCAGCTATAGTATTACTTAGAAGCAATGCCTTTCTAGCACTTTTTCTGTCTGCTTCTGTTTCTCTAAACCCACAGAAATTAGACTTTGAGGGTAAAATTTCAGATTCTAAAGTACTGACCTAACCTGCTTTGGAAAGTGGGCATAATTTAATTAAAGCTTAATCTGTTTTCCACCATGTTATTGGGTTTTTAGTGTTCTAGATCCAAAAGACTGTTCAAATGACAGTTTGGGCCTGGAGAATTGAGCTACTAGGCACTAAACTGTTATTGCTTCAGGTACAGGAAGTAAAGTTCCTTATCAAGGTCTGAAAATTTAATAGGGAATATGTGAATCACGAACAAGAGAAATATTCCAAAAGAGATGTATATGTTGTATTCAAAAAGGACAGTGTCTTTTTTGAAGTTAAATTTTATAATACCTGGATGAATCTTAGTTTGCTGGGAGCATTACTGGTTAATCATGCCTTTGTAACCCTTTATGCAACAATGTCACACATATCATACATTATTTATTTCTATAAAAAATCTGGGTGAAGGAGCTGCATAGGTTAAACAATAAAAGAGGAAAGACAGGAAAAATAATAAATAAATACAGACATTTTGTGGCAAATGGCCACCTCAGAGCTGATTGTAGAAATAAGAAAAATATAGGCCCTCAAGTGCAATAGTGTTGCAAATACTTGCTGGAGGGAAAGTACACTCTGAACAGAATACAAGGGAAGAACAGCTCCAAGGGGGAAAAAAAGAAGTATGTATGGTTTGAGTTTAAAACCATAACTCATTTACATTAAGAGATCAATCAGTGGGAAAATCCATTTTGCAGTGTTAGCCCATCAGTGAACAAGCTAATTGAACACAGAGCGAGTGACAGCCTGGGTGGCCTCTTTTCTCTTTTATCTGCACAGCAAGGCTCACAGCAGCTCCAAGATCCCCCTCTCCACAAGCGTGGTGCTTTCAGACAGGGTGACCATTTGACTGAACCCAAGGAATTCCATCTGCAAGAGTGTAACATCTTTGAAATTTATTCCCCTGCTCTGAAATGGGGCTTGAGAGATGTGGTCAACCCAGCACAGGTTGCTGGGCAGGACTGGTGCCCTGCTATGGGCAGG
>WBND01000229.1:405752-428345 GCA_013398595.1 Tychaedon coryphoeus | reverse complement strand
TGGAGCTGGAATTGGAGCTGGAATTGGGGCTGGAACTGGAGCTGGAATTGGGGCCGGGGCTGGGGCTGGAACTGGGGCTGGAATTGGGGCTGGAGCTGTAGCTGGGGCTGGAATTGGGGCTGGAGCTGGGGCTGGGGCTGTAGCAGAGGTGGCTGTGTCCAACACACTGTGCTGAGACCTTCTGCAATAAATATGCTTATGGAACATAGAGAATTGTCGCAGCTTTCCCCTATGTTCTTTTGGCAGAAAGGCTCACAGGAAATATCCTATTAGTGGAGATAAAAGGGTTGATTTACTCTGTTCCTGGTAATACATAATTGCTTAATTGCAAGCACATAATTAAACTCCATTGGGAAGTTTTCAGTGACAATGATTGCCCAGCAAAGACCAATTCCCCTAGAGAGGCAATATTTGCATCAGCTGTATTTTTTTTAATGGGAACAAGGGAAAATGCACTAAAAAACCTGAATGTTTGGCAACAGCTGTGGAGGCATGGGGCAAGAGAGGCTGGACACAGCCAGAGGGGCACCAATAGAGAAAGGGGAGATAAGGTTTTTAATTATTCCCTTCACTAAATGAGCTGTTCATGGAAGCTGTCTCTCTGCAAAAGCACTTTTTGTGCGGTGAGGAGCTCACCAAGCCCAGCAAGTTCTTAAGAGACCTCTGATGTGCTCAGCACCCTGCAGACAGTGACAGCCCTGGGGTCCTCCTGGCCCCACCAGGCACCCTCTGAAGTTGTTCTGTGCAAGGCACGAGGCCCCAGGGAGCCAAGGAACCACCAGTGGCCAGGGCAACTACAGCATAGCCACGTCTGGAACAGCAGATCCAGTGGAGAGCCACTCCCCAGAACAGAGAGCCCACCACCCAGTCTGCCCCCTGTTGAAGGAAACAGCCTGGAAGGAGCAAACAGAAAGCTGTTCTTCCCAGTGACAGGAGGCACTTTTGCAAACTGGTGCATGAGTCATAACTCTTTTCACTGAAACTTGTTCTTCAGTCCTCTGGAAGTCAGAGCTAAACATACTTTTTAATTTCTTTGTCATGTAAATTCTGTGTCACTGCTGTATTAGGCACCCAGCACAAAGAAAGAGTAGTTTGCTGAGACTGGCAGGCTTGTGTGCATGTTCACAACTCCAAGGCTTCCCCAATAACTGGGTAACTGAATGAGGTCCTGTTTGTGTGCAAAAGAGCACTGCATTCATTTTTATCAGTGGTGATGAAGAAAGTATGAGAACCTAAAAACAAAATAAAAACCTTCAGTGCACAAGACATGCTGTGCTCCTAACAGAGAGATGACAGTCAGTTCCAGTTTGTGGGAGACAGTCTGCAAGTGCAAGTAAAGAGCATCACTTTACAGCCTGCAGAGTGAAAGAAGAAAAATCTCTGGTTCAGAAAATGATGCTTGCTTTGGGCTGGCAAAAGATATTTCAATAACAGGTTGTCGAGAATGTAACTTCAAAGTTTGGAAGTTGATGGAGTTTTGGAAGCAGTTGCTGAAATTTGCATCCAAAAGTGATTTAACTTCCCCAGTAAGTGATGTGTACACATGGCACACACCACTAAACCACATATGCATTCAATGTATGAACTCCCACTTTCTTGACTTCCCATTCCAGCTTTAACATTTTTTCCAGCAAAAAAAGAAATTAATCAAGCTTGCAATAGGATATGTGTATAAAATGCCAAAGAAAAAATTAAAATCAGCTGCTATTTGAAAATTATTGAGCCTGGAATACTTTCTTTGGATACTTAATGCCCTGTAAATCCTGTACACCATTGTGGGCAACCAATTAAAGGAAGAACTTTTTCGGCCAAAGCTGTTCCAGGTTTGTTTGGCTTTCTTTGGTAGTATGACCTTTTATAGTGACCAAAATGGTTTTAAAATCATCAGGATCAGTGGGGCAAACTGTTTTTCTGTGAACTGGTTCCTTAGAGTATGGTAATTCATTTTAAAAGCATTTTCTTTGCTCCTGCCAAAGAGGAAACATTCTGGCCAGAAAAGAGAAAATGGGGAGGGGACATGATGGAGAATGCATTGCCTAACATCTTCTTTCCCCCAGCTTACTCTCCCAAGAAAGTAAGATTTCCTGGGACCATATGGAAGCAGAATGGCAACAGCCTGCAGTATGTGAAAGGTTTCTGCAACAAAACAGGATTCCTTTCAGCCTAAAAGTACAATCAAAGCATCTCACTCAAAGTTTTTAGAAGATATCTTTCTTTTGAGAACTTGTCAGCATAATTATGGTAGGAAAAAATTTACCAAAACAAATCTTTACTTTATGAATGCTGGTAGCTGTCATCTCTAAAAGTGTTTAGATACAATACAGGAAGAGAATGAGACAGAAAATTTTTACATCTTGTTTAATACTCTAAAATTATCACCATCACTGCTAAATAAGAAAGGACACTTGGAAGAAAAACAGGCAGTCATTTTTCTCTTGATACTATTTAAAGTGAGTTCATTTATACTGTAGAAGCTGATTTAACAGCAGCTAGTGGAAGATGCAGCAGCTTGGGCCTCATCTCAGTAGATGGAAAATTCTCTCTGTTACCTTTCCCTCCACTCCCTTTTGTGTTTTTAATTCTGAATAGTATCCTATCTCCCCCAAAGACATGAGATGGTCTGATCACCACCAAGCAAGTGGAGGCCAGGGAGGGAGCAGCCGCTCTGAAACAGAGGAGCATGCCACCTCCCATGCTGCAGGATTAGCAGAGCCAGCTGCATTTCCACCAGCATGGCCTTAATCCTTCCATTTGGTAGGAAGGGCAGTGCTAATGGAAGACACAGGCTGGCAGCCCCTAATTTGGATCAGGATTTAGTAATCTCAGTTTGCCTCACGAGCCATCCCCGCAGGGAGGTGAGGAGAGCAGCACGTGCTGGGACCTCTGTCTCCCTGGCCTCTGCCTGCTGCAGGGCAGCAGAGTGGATCTGCGTCCAGCAAGAAGAGTCACGTAGGAGAAGGGAGAAAAAGGACATGCTTTTCAGGCACAGCAGGATGCATTTGCATTTGTAGCTCCCTCACACTTCCATTTTCGAAGTCTGCTACTGTCTATATGAAAACATGTTGGATGTTTTGGGCCCAATAAGCAGCACACCACAAGCAAACACAAGGAATGCTCTTATTCAGAGACATAAATTATATGATGCTGGGCATGGACCCTGAACTCATCTGCAGCATGATGGGCATCTCTCTGACCGTATCCCACAGATAATCACAAATCATTTGGAAATAACAAAACTCTCCTGGGATAAAATACAATAGCACTGTAGTCAGTTGCAACTGCTTGGCACAGCTAGAGTTTTGCTCCTGCTGGGGTGGGGACAGGACCTGAAACAGCAAGTCCTACTGAAATACCTCATGGTCGACATCAATGATGCAAATGCAATTAATATTTCCTGGTCTATAATGACTCTGCTCTCCTAATGCAGCAGAGTAGTTAGAAAAGCAATGGCACATAATGGCACATAAACACTTTCCAAGTGGCTGTCCTATTAAGGTTATGCAAGACCCAGGGCAGTCCTCTGTAATGTGATGTCAGCTCTGGCTCCTGGCCTGACACACAGTTACACAACAGGACAAGGCAAGGGCAGAAAACGGAGGTGCTCTGGAGTTACCAATTTTTTGAAATACAATTTAAGCACACAGCTCCTGTTGCCATCACTGGGAAAACATCAGACAGGTAAACAGTGGTGGGGAGATTCATGGCCACACTCGGACATGATGGTTTTTTTCCTTTCCACTCCTCTATATTATTCTTTATTCTTCTTTTCATGTATTTATCCCAATTTTCCCTCTTTGAGAGTCTTGGCAGGGGAGCAAAAGAAGCTCAAAAGTACATAGCATATGACTGAGTAATGCTCTACTAAAGGCAGAGAATCTTTTTTTTTTTTGGTGGTTTCATTTTCAGGGGTTTTTTTGTTTGTTAGTTTGTGCATAAGCTGCTAGCCTAGAAGCTCTGCTGATACTTATAATTCCTTCCACACTGGTTGACTTCTGCTGATTGCAAGAAGCACGTGGTGGGGATTTGGCCAGCACTAAGGGTGCTGGGAGATCACAAGCAGGGAAAGGAAATGTCATGTCAGGTTGCATAAGAAAGGAGAAGGAATCAACACAAACCTTTTTCCTCACTGCCCACTTAAGCATTATAGCAATGAGTGCTGAACTTACATGGAAGTGCATCAGCAGTGGAGAGGAACCCCAGGTGCCACCCTTGGAGGATGGGTTCTGCTGGTCTCACTTCCCAGTGCTGTTTGGAGAGAGCAGGGATCTCATCTGGGAGAAATGGTAGTTTCCTGCATTAGCCAGCCTTTTTGAATGCTTTTTTGTCCTCTCTCAATTTAAAACTATGTAGATGACCCTGGCTGATGAGAAAGTTGCCCAGGAAAAGAGGGGACTTTATGTTTCTCAGAGCACAGACAAAACCCTGCGAAAGGGTGTCCTAATATTCCTCTTGGGGACAAAAGGCTGTGTGAAGGACCTGTGGATTCTCTTTACTGGTGCTGGTGAGAGAGGTCTACGATGGGATGGGCACGTTGTCAGCTGGGCTCCACGCCACAGCCACGGCGCAGGAAAGGGCTGCCAGCAAAACCCTAGCAGGAGAACCAGCACCTGCAATCTGAGCAAGGGAAAAGACAGACACAGGAGAGGGGCAGCATGGATCTGTTATCCAGCTATTGGACATACTACCCAAAGGAAAGGCTTCTGCCCAATCAAAAGTGTTTTCTGGAAAACTCCTGATAGCCCAGAGTCATATGGAACCCAGGGCTTTTCTTCTCCTCCTCAAAACATTCACAGGTTGCTACTTAATCCCCATATTTTTCCATCAGCTGTCTAAAGAGCTTGACTGTACACTCAATTGCTTAGTCAGGGGAATGCATTTGCTTGACATGTTGGAGTCCCATCTACTCATATGTGTAGTTATCCTTTGCACTTACACCCAGTTTAGGCCTTGTCAGAATGCAGTGGTGAACTTTTCAGACAAATCAAGTATTGGAAATGAAGGTAAAGAAGGTTTGAATTGCAAGCAATCAAAACCTCAGTCTGAAATAGACATTTTGTCTCCAATTATCTGCTACAATTTCATGTCCTCTTTTATCTCTGATATGTACCAGCTTGCATTAATTTATTTTGATGGTGTCTTGGAAAAGATATGAGAGAAAAACCACTCAGCCAAGGATTTCCCTGTTAGTGAAGAAAATCACACCTGAACACAAAATGACCTATATGACATCAGAAAGTGCTAAACCTTGGATTTGAAAAATTCTGGAGTTTTGTGGAGTGTTTGATCCTGATCTGATATGTGTGGCTCAAGCCTTTGTGGCTCATTGTATGTTGGGGGTATTTTTTGATGAAGAAAATAAGCATCCTGAATGGTCAGGATCCCTGGAAGTCTGTGCATTAAAATACAATAAACTGATTCAGAACATGGGCCTTTTTTTCTTTTGTCCCATGTTACATCCTCAACATCTGCCTTAACCATCCTTGGTACAATTTTTTCTGCAGGGTGTGTACTCTGACAACTTGGTATAAATATTTTATTGTCAGAATTGGGACACAACAATGCTTGCAATCCAACTACCTATTGTGGATTCCATGTGTCTGAACTTAGGACTGTCTATGAAAAAATTAAGCTTTTCTGTTCCACCTCTAGTCCTCACAATTCCATTGGAACCATTATTCAGGGAAAAGAGACCTTCTCAGTGAAAAGCAGCTGTCTTTCTCCTAGTTTATAAATAAAGTCCCTGGATTTCTCTGAAGCAATACAAATTTCTTGCATTTTATAAAAAAAGTGTTCCACTTGAATGTTAATGCCACCTCCAAATGATGTGTCTGTGTATGTGTATGTATTTGAGTGGCTTTAAAAGAAGCCCTTCACAAAAGCTGTTTGCATCAGAGATGCAACTGCTGGACTTCCATCTGAATGTTGCTATTGTTCTCATCTCATCTTATCTCATCCCACATTTGCTTTTCCAGACATTCTCAAATGTGACTTCCCAACCACAAAAAATTGTTTTGAGTTGGTATCGGCCTAATTAATCTATATTTTCTTTGTCTGAAAGAAGTTTTTAGTGCCAAAAGAAAGGAAAGGATTTTATTGCCAACTCCTCAATTGCTATGGGGCAAAATTCAGGCAAGGGAGTAGATTTCCACAGGTCAAGGTCCATAGGAGAGGAAAATTCTTTTTCAGAATACTGGCTTTAGCCTACCTTGACATAAAACATCCTTGTTGTGCTTGGAAAGAGCATGAATCAGGCTAGCCAGTGCTGAAATGAGCCCTTGTATCCTCACACCCAGGTCTGCCAGTCCTGGCACTATTTTGTCTAACCAGTTCTTTAACATCTCTGGATGTCTCTGGAATGGCTTGCTCCCCCCAGCAAGCTGTCTGCCCTCACAGTCCCCACTTTCTAGCCTGTATCTCTTTGAGGTCATCTAAGATCCTCAATTTCTGGGAAATTAGATGAGTTCAGCTGACATCAGTGAAGTTTCACCATTAAAGATGCTTTGAAGGTATGACCTAGTACTGTCAAAACTCAGTCCTTTCACTTCCCTCTTAATTTTTCTCTGTTCCTACCTTTTATCTCTTGATAGATTCACAATGTTCCTTCCACTCACTTTAACATCTAAGCAGTGTGAAAGTGCTGATGCTCACTCCTACATACCATCATCAGCATTCAGCTCCCTTCTTCTGTTCATATTTCTGAAACTTTCAGATCTTCGTCTTCACACATGCCCACTACAGCATTCTGCTGGGAATCTAAAAAACATATCAGATGTCAGACATATAAAGAAGTTTCTGAGATAATTTTCTAGCCCTGTCTTTCTGAGCAAATAAAACTTATTTTAGTGACTCTCGCCTGGCTTCCTGAGTTCAATTTTTCAGCTATTACCTTTAATACCACTCACAGGGCAGCAACTCTGCCAGTTCCTCTGACATTGTGTGTATCTACCCACCTCTGCCATGACCTCAGTCTCCACTGTCCATTTGACCTGTTGGCAAAAGGGAATTTTTATATTTTCTTCACTTTGTCCTTCTTGAATGCACAGCTTTTCAGAGGTGTCCTAGTTCTTCTGGAAAGAAGAATGATAGTCCTCCGTGTGATTCCAGTCCTTTCCTTAAACCCTGCTCTGACTACAAATATCTAATTATAAACTATGAGGTACTACTAACTTTTTACATTAACTTATTGACAAATTTGAACACAATTAAACCATAAATCATTGCCAAATGCCCAGGTTCACATGTGCTAACTTTTCAAAGAATGCCTTCCCTATCACCCTTGCTTTAATTTTCCCCCTGCTAATCTTGTAATTCCTCATTTATTAGGTCTTGAATAAGTCGAATGAACCACAAATACAATATCATTCACTATACGTTTGCGCAGACATGTTTATTTTATTTCCCACCCCTGCTTAGACTGTTTGTTTATTAGAAACCCAGCATGGCTTAGGAGTTAGATAAAAGCCCTACAGCTCAGCCAGCATCTTGCAGAGACATCTCTGGGATGTTCCTGCTGTGTGCTCCTAGCAAAGCAGAGTATGGCGAAGGTCTCATAGTCATGATTCAAATCTTGTGCCACAGCAGTGGTGCACAGGCAGATTGTGCTGCCACCAGCAAGGCACCTCCTTGGAGAAAAGGTTGCCTTTGTAATTTGGCAGCTGTGTAAGATACAGACAAGATGAACAGTTCTTCCTTCTTGTTTGGTCTCAGGACAGCTGACAGTCTTGCTCACCCAGACAAGGGATGCTCTTAGTCATAGACTTTATGGTAGATGCCTTTTTTTGCAGCTGAAATATTCCCATCTTGGAGGTCTGCTATGGAGACTGTTCATTTGGTTGTTGTTAGGCTGATAGTTTGTTTTGGACTTTGATTAAATAAAAACATATTAACATTCAGCAATTATACAGAACTGTTTATAGATAGCAGTTTGCGAATGATTTAAAGACAAGAGAAGCCAGAACCTTGTTTGAAAATCTGGTTGTTCATAATTCATGTGGTCTCAAGGTCTTTTTAGGTTTTGTTTTTGTTCATTTTACAGTTTGTTTTGTCCTAGAAGGAGCTTTGAGTAGTCTTGCTTCTTCTAGCCAGCTCTGTGTTGGTTGTTACACACTTCTATCGTGAATCTGCTGTAACCGGTACACCTTCACTTTCTTACCTGCTCCAGAATTTCCTCTGTCTTCCTCTGAAACCATTAATCACTTCATCAAAAGAAAGCTAATAATGATACCCTCCAATACTTAGGTAAGTACCTTAACACAGAAAATTTTGAACCTGTATAGAGAGGACCAGAGTGACAGGGATGCTATTTGCCCTCAGGAAATGTTGGAATGACAAGAGATTACAAAATGGACCAATGCTGGCAAATACCATGTAGAAATAGCAGATGTGCTCAGCTATCTCCATTAAAGATGCAATCAATCTCACATTGTTTCCTATCCATCTGAAAAATATCTCTGCAATGCAACCACAAGCAGTTAAACATCAATGAGAGCCAGCCTTGCCCACTCAACTCTTGCTGAAGACATTCACAAGGTTACCAAAAAATCTGATGAAAACACTTCTGCTTTGGGCCATGAGCAGAGACCTGGAATCAAAGTAGAAAAAAGCTCAGAAACTTCATTCAGTTTTGTTCTCCACCTGCAGAATCGCTGAATATCTAAATGAGAACAGTATGTCCTGGCAGCACGGCCTGAGTTCAGGCATGGCTCAGGGCAGAGCCCAGCCTGGCTGCCAAGCAGCCTCATGCACCAGAGATCTCTGAGATCTGCTCCTCCCAGGGTGCTAAAGACACAAAAATATCCTTCCTCACACCTTCCCCACTTTTCTCAGAAGCAGACCAGATCCACATAATTAAATAGACTGTCTTCCAGGAACATTGAAATCAGAGGAAACTAGAACTGTCACAAATACCTTGCTTTTTGTAGCACAGCTGAGAAAAACAAAAATGTGGAATCAAAAGGAAAGTAAAATGTAATTATTTTTAGAATCATAGAATATCCTGAGTTGGAAGAAATCCACAAAAATCATTCAGCTCCTAATCCTGAACCAGACAACCCCAGAAAATCACAGTGTGATTTTCTTTTTTGTGATCACCATATGATCACAGCCATGAGTTTTCAAAGGATAATGATTTTCCCATCATGGTAGAAGGAAAAATACTCTTCAAGCAAACTAGGCTTTCCTCAATTTCAGAAAAATTCTGTTCTTACAATACAAATGCAGCAAAGACTGTTTTCACCAGTGGTGTCAACTTTGAGAGGCTCTGACAAAAAATAAGCAGTAAAGCTCTTTGTGTCTGGTGCCTGCTATTTAAGGAATAATGCTGAACATGCTAGAGTGGGTAGACAGACCATCATGTATCTTATGTGCACTCAGATGGATTTGGATGAATTTGGGTGGTATGTAGGCCTTCAAGTCCCTTCCTGGTAAGAAGACAGGAATCAAAGTAATTTGATTCTTCATTTAAACAATCAGATGTGAGAGAGCTAGGGTGAACATTAGTATTTCAAATATGACTCTGAGTTTGGTAGGAGGGCTTTATTTGTGGTGTACTACAGTAAGAAGCTCAGAGGAACTGGAATAACACCTTGAAGTTTTTCTCTGGGCTCTTAATGTACTCCATCCCCAGCTCTTCCATTTTGCAGGTAATTTGCACGTCCTTTTAAATAAGAAATTATCTATTGTTTAGAAAAAAAAACAGAATACCAGAAGTGAACAATAAGCTAAACAATACTACCTCTTTATTGCAATGGAATATATATTTATGCTACTTCAAATTTCTCGCATTTAATTTTTAAATTTTTGTTGTGTTAAAAAGCTTTGGAAATTGCAGTTTAGCTTCTGAGGCTCATGTGCTGCAAAAACATTTTTCAGTAAAATAACGTTGCTTGGAAGTAGTTAATTTTCCTATAAAATCAATCAGAGCACACACCAAAATAAGACAAATTCAGGAATTCCATCTTTCACCCTGCTGTGATACAGAGCTTAGACCTTATGTCTTCTTGCCTTGCCAAATGCCTGCATGCCCATCATGCTATCTAATGAGTTTTTAGGTGAAGAACACTCTTGATGGTTATCACGTGTGAAATCAGCCCTCCAGGTCCTTTGTGGCGTGATGGGGTGGACTCAGTCCTCACTGTCAGCTCTCCCAATTGCTTTGGCAAACACTGAGGCTTGGAGTGCTTGGCTTACACCTTTTTGAGCAGCAGTTTTGCAAAAGTTAAAAAAAAAGGTGGTAAAAATTTCTTATGGTTCTTTTATGCCCTTGTGTTCATCTCATTTTTGACAACGAGCTACATAGATGAAAATATTAAGCTGTTGAGTAATAAAAGTACAAAGTCATCTGCAGGTTAGGTCAAAGGTCCTGCAAAAAGGATCAAATCAGCAAAATAAGTGACAGGCAGTCAGCACAGAGGAGGCCAAAATAAGCCAATCAGATCCACTAGCTTTGTCTTCTTAAAGCTTTTCATCCCAAGCTATGTAAGTGCATCTGGTCTGCATTAGGGTATTGGAGTACTGCCTACGGATATAAGCCTACACACCTCAGAATACATTGAAGAACAGGGACTAGTGAGGGATTATAAATAGCTCTTAATTTATGCATGGATCTTAGACCTAAAGCAGGAACATTCTCATTTTCTCTTTGCCTGTCTATCCATCTCTTTTTTAAACTCACATTTTCCATGGAAACTAAAGCTTGCTGAGAATTAAGTATTGACAGAAATAAGCTCTATTTAATGGAAGGCAGAAGCTTCTCTATTATACCACTTCTGACTCTGACACCATGATCATTTTTTTTTGAGGAAATGACAATGAATATAAAGATTCACATACCCCTGTGCATGGATGACCCCTGCTTGTGCTCCTTTTCCTGGGAGAAGAAGGACAGACTGCTGCTCTTGACCTTTTCAATGCACCAGGAGATACAGAGGGTGTTTAATATGACCAAGCAACTGTGACCTTCAATGATCTTCTCAGCAGTCACACACCAAAGAGGAGGAAGATGTAATTGAGTTGCCTCCTAATACTGGGGTGCTTTGAGAGCAAAGAAAGAAGAAATCTCGTCAAACCAGATGCAAAGTTGTGGGAGCTGTACAAAGAGGATGTGACTGGAGAGAGGATTGGGACAAGAAAAGGTCCTTTGCTGTGTGGAACAAATTTTGATCCTATAGATCCCTGACTTGATTGAAGTACATCCTTTCCGTATACTTCTTCCAGAGTGTTTGTTCTACAGTTTAAGTGGGAGAAATTGCTGCAAATCCAACAGTCCCACCCCTCAGATATTTTGATGAGCTTGGACTGTGGCTTCTAATGCTTGAAGAGCTGCTGCCTTCACTCTTGGAGAGGCAATGTTACTGCATAGGTGAGAGAGGGACCCTTTGATCTAGCACATGGAAAAAGAAAGTATATTACTCATTGCAACTATGAAGCAGAGACATTTTTTGGAAAAGAGTGTAGAGACTATGACCTACACCATTCCCCTGAGTCTGAGGGGAGGAAATAATCCAAGGATGATAGAATAATAGGATCACTTCTGTTCTTCGTTACTATCACATAATGCTTTGGAGAGACAAAGAAGACAATTCAAATCTGAATGGGTTTCCATTGTTTTGCCACCAAAACTGAAGTGCTTATAAGATATAGGCAGTAATGCCTATCAAGCACTGATTTCCCTCCTCCTTGCTGTCTTCCTCCATTTAGTTTTCTTTTGTAAGAGGAGATTGCTCTTCTGAGATGTCTCTGAACCTGGCAATGCCTCAAAAACGCACTGCTCAGTTATACAAGTGACAGTTACCAACACCAAAGCTGGCTGGATCCATTACACACCCAGTTTATTCAAGATGTAATTCAAGACAGGCCACTTATTCAGTTCAACTACATGTAAAGTAGAATGACCCTGTGCAGGAATGCACAAGATCAGGAAGAAGGCTTTAAGTAGTGTTCAGTCATGTTTGCACATCTTGTACGAAGTACAATATGTTGGGGATTTTCTGGGCCAAATGCTTCAAGTTGCTTCAACTTACCTTCTGCTAAATAAACACAATAAATCACACACTTGTTTGAAGGTAGAACAAGCCAATTTCTCTCATAAGCACAGTAGCCTCTGCAAAGTAATTTCCTCTTGGTCCAGTCTTGTTTGTCTACTGCAAAACCAAATCATGTGACATTTAATGAAAGAGTAGGAGAAGACTTTGCCCATAGATGTGGGCAAAAAAAGTAAATTTTGTGTTCATACTACCTGCCTGGGTAGGGCACTTGCAGAGATGGAGTCTCAGAAGTGCAAACACAGCCCTGGGGACTTCAGGGCTGTCTAGCCTTTGCTGCCAGGTATTAAATCCTCTGCAACTGAAAAACTAAGCTTGATAATTAACGAGAATTAAGCCATGCAGAAGGTATAAAAGCTCACATTAGAAGGTTAGTTTACAATACTGATCATTAGGCAATTGCTTGACGTCAAAAAAAATTTAAAAAAATTTAAAAAAAGAAAAAAACCAGCCCAATGTGGCATTTCCATTGCCTGGTTTAATTATACTAAAGGATTTTATACACCATGTACTCCCTGCTGGGAAATATGACTTCTGAATGGCTTTTTCACCTCCCAAGGGTGTTAACACTCTAAGGGTTCTAAAAATGAGTCTTGCATTTACAGCACATCCAGAAAGATTTTGACTATGCCCCTATACAGGAATAGAGGGTTTTTTTCACAGGGGAAGAAAAGTCATGCTGAGGCCTCACTTAATATTGGAGGCAAAACCCATCCCACCAGTTTCCTTTAACATAGAGTTCTTTAATATGCCAGCACATTCATTTCCATACTCCCACCATGGTATCTTGGATGCTTTCCTAGAGGCAGCGTGACAGCCAAGAACTCATGCTTACCATCATCACCCACTGAAACAGAAGAAGTGGACAAAAAGGTACTGTGATGTTTGAACCACTTTATGAACTAAATGGAGCTCTGATGATCTCATGGGGTTAAGGAACGTGGACCAACACTGGACAAAATCCATTAAACCATTTAAATCCTTGTGTATGTACATGTGTATGTATATAAGTATGCTACAAAACAGGAAGGCAAAAAGGCCTCATTTATGCTATTTTAGCACCATAAAAATGTCTTGGTTTGCCACTGCTGGAGGGAGGAGAATAAGAAGGCAAGTATTATATTATTCAATCGATAACAGCTGCAAATGTGAATCAGATTAAAAGAATGAGTCATTCCCATTCTCATGGTCAATTACCAAGGTCTGCTGAGGCAGCTGATGCTAGAAGTATCATCAGTGCAATTTCATGATCTGTACTCCTGAGGGTGACTCAAGTTATGAGCAGCCAGACCTTGGCCCATGGTGTGGGTTGGAAAGGGATTTCCTGCCCTCACCCAGGTGAAGGACTACGGTTATGACAGTGCCTCTGCAGGGGAAATGCTGACCCTGTTGCAAAATCTGCAAATCCTGAATGGGTATTGAACTCTCCTCTTCCTGGATTTGGATGACGTTTATCAGAGCAAAAAGGGGATAGGCTTTGTCTTCTTATATTTTTGCTTCCCATCAGTAAATACAGAGGTTTTCGTACTAGCTTATCAATTGGGAAAGGAATCAAGTTAGATATCTCAAAATATTTCCCTGTGATCCCTTGGATATTTACATCAGTTTTGCCTCTGTGAAACAGAGCAAAGGCAATTTCACCTCTCAGAAGAAAAATCTGCACCTCTCATGAAGTCACCTCTATTCAAGAGCAGCTGCTTACAGCATACTTCCTCTTCCTTCCCTGGACTCTGGGGTTGCTGTTAGCTCACAGCCCAGCAGCTAAACACAGAGTCTTGGCTCCTCTTTCTACCACTGTCCTGGGCCAGAGAATCCAGGAAAGGCTGGAGAGCACAGACAATTCAGAGGAGTGTTTGCCTGTGCAATATATCTTTCCCAGCTAGGAAGTCTATTTGCCCTTTGGCAACTTTAACTCCTTGCACAGAAGAGTTTCATCATTGAGTGTTTTTGCATTTGAAGTGAAAGGCAGTAACTCTTTTGACCGAGGCATATTGCAACACCATGTCCCTTAAATAGCCACATACCCTTATTGTTCTCATCCCTCTATTTTATTCTAATGAGACATTACCCCTGCAACCCTTTTGACATTTAGGCAGGGAGGGCATCTGGTAGTTAGCCAGACATTGCATTTTTAGTGGAAGTCTGCCTCAGAAGTCTTGTTTTTCTAAAGCTGACCTGTTGAGTGATTCAATAGGTTTGTATTAATATATGGCAGAGTACAGCTCTAGTGGTTAGCATCCTAAATCTGCCAGATGGCTCATTAGAAAGATAAGCAGCAGAAGAAAATTCACTATCAAAGACAGCATTGTGGCAGCAGCATCCATTAGCCTGAAGTTCACAATAAAAAGCTACCATGCCTCAGCATTTTTGAGTACACTGCACTTTCAATCAGGATGCAGGTGAATAACAAATTTAGAAAAGTAGGGCTCTAAATAAAGGTTCAGTTCAAAAATAAAGTGTACCCTTGGAAGTTATGTTCCTATAATAAATTTAGAAACAAGAATAGAATAAAAAATTTACTAGCATTCTCAGGTGACAGGCAGTGTAGTCAGGTGGACATCCCCGAATATGACATGCTGTTTCAAATTCAGACTTCCAGGAAAAGCAGGGGCAGGATGATGTCTCCTTTTTCTGTTTATTACATAGTGCTAAGAACATCAGAGATGTGTGAAAAACTATAAATCTTCATATGTAGGCAATCTGTCTCAGATGGCCTGACAGCTCATATCAATAGTTTTGTGTACATACTCGTTGTCTCCTGGTTTCCAAGTAATGAGTATCTCTGTGGCCAAATTTTCAAACCTCTGCTTCCAACTAGACACAGAAATAACAGGCTATTCATATGTGCTCTACCCGTAACAGCTTCGAATCTGACATGCTTGGGCAGATTTTTAAAAGCACTTGACAATAATATTCCAACAATAGCCTGAAGAGAACTGTGCCCAAAAATTTTGTGGTGGAAAAATATTTCCAGCATCTAAAATTCATTTCAAAGAAGCAAACTTGTCTGCATCAGAATACAGGGAAGAAGGAATTGGACACAGAAAGAGAAATAAAAATGGGTGTTAGTGTTTGTATGATTTGCAGAAGGGAATAATTTTTCTGCTCACTGATATTCTATGAGAGATTCCATCCAACATTTCATTTACTTCTGAAAAACATTCACAAACAAAATGCAATATNTTTCTGCTCACTGATATTCTATGAGAGATTCCATCCAACATTTCATTTACTTCTGAAAAACATTCACAAACAAAATGCAATATTGTATAATATATGAACAACATAGCTCTTGTGAGTTTAAACTACAATAAAAATACTTCTGCAAACTTTCAGCTTGCTGAAAATGTTGATGAAAGGTTTTTGTTGTTGATCGAGGCTGATATTTTCCCAGCTGTTTGAAGAATTGCCACAAATCAGAAAATTGATTATCCATCTGGCTTGAATACTATTTTGTTTCTTTCTTTAGGTTTTTTTCATTCTATCTCTACTTTTAGATGAGTTTATGATGACAGAGAAAATTCAGTCCTATACATTTCCCTGACAATGCAATTTACCAGATGAATTGTGCAAAAAGAACTTCCAGCTCCTGCAGGTGATTGTATCTCAGTTAGGAAACATGAGGACAGACTCTGATTTTATGCAGATAACGAAAGTATGATGGACCTACTTAAGGAGGTCCCATTCTTCCTAATGTATTTAAAATTTTGCTTTAGGAAGAGACTTGTTGGGTTTGTGTATTGCAGTTGTTGTATTACACAAAAAGATACAATATACTACATTTCTCATTCCTTATTGCTGACGTTTTAACCAGTCATGTCACTGATTGGTTAGACCATCAAAGATTTATATTATATGTTTGGATTACTTACACAGTTGAAAAAGGAAAGCTTTCCATGTCTGTTTTCTTTTCAGGAAGTGAGAGTAAAAATATAATTAAGCTTGTTTTGGTAACAGAACTATGGTGTTAAATATAAGGAAAAGTGGTTTATGCGGCATTATAACCATTAAACTTCTATTGATTCTAGTAATATTTATGACAATTATCTTTCCAGTTATTGAATCTGGTCTGGGTGTACCTTTAATTATGTAGTTGATAGTTTCTCATGGGTTGGTTTTGGGACTTTAACGCCTTTGTCAGCAAGTTGAACAGTGAGATTGAGTGCAACCTCAGCAAGTTGCCAAGGACCCCAAGCTGCCTGGTGTAGAGAGAAAGGATGCCATCCAAAGGGACATGGACAGGCTTGAGAGGTGGGCAGTGTAAAGTTCAATAAAGTCAGGTGTCAGGTACTGCACCTGGGGCAAGGCAATCCCAGGAGGAAATACAAACTGGGTGGAGAATGGACAAGAGCAGAGCAGTCCCTGGAGAAGGACTTGTGAATGTTGCTTGACAAGAAGCACAATGTGACCCAGCCCTGAGCACTGCCAGCCCAGAGAGCCAAACGTGTGCTGGGTGCATCCAGAGCAGAGTGGGCAGCAGGGCAGGGAGGGGATTCTGCCCCTCTGCTCTGCTCTGCTGAGACCCTACCTGCAGTGCTGCACCCAGCTCTGGGGTCCCAGCACAGGAAGGACATGGACCTGTTATTCTGAAAGTTATTTTTAATACATTTTGGTGACAGCATAGTTTTTTTCAGAGCCAGCATGGGTTCATGAGAGGGAAGTGCTGCTTAACCAAGTTAATTCTCTTTTATGAGAAGATCACCCATCTGGATGGCCAAGGAGAGAAAGAAGATGTGGTAGTTTTGGATCCTAGCAAGTGTTTTGATACTGTTTCTCACTGGACAGCTAGACAAGTCCATGATATTTTGGCTGACCAATTGCTTGACTCAAAGAGGTGTAGTAAATAAGTTCACATTAGGCTGCTAGCTAGTCATCATTGGGAATCCCCAGGGCTCAATTTTAGCACTAGTACTCTTAAATGTTTTTATAAATTATCTGTATCAGGAATCAAACAAACCCTAAACTAAACTAAAAAGCTAACAAAAAACCCCAAAACTAACTAACTAACCAACTAACCACCCCCCTCCAAAAAAACCCAAAACAAAAAACAACAAAACAAAACCAAACCAAAAACCCAACACAAACAAACAAAACAAAACAGAACAACAAAACAAAAACAAAAACAAAAACAAACACACAAACAAAAAAAGTAACAAAAAAAAAAAACCAAAACAACCATCCAAAGCAAGGGTTAGGATAGAAAAAGGGAAAGGGGAAAAGAAAACCCCAAGGAGAGAAAGCAGAAAATGTTTACAAGAAGGCAAAATCAAGACTACACATGCTGCCTGGCTAAAAAGAGAACTCAAGATGACACAAGAAAGTCCTGATAGCTTTCCAAAAGCAAGGGTAAAAAAAGAGGTGTTAAAACATGCAGAGATGAATAGAGCAAGCAAAGAACCCATGGCAAGCACAGACAAAGAGAAACATACTGCCAGTACATTCTGCCTTCTCTTCAGGGGCTTTCAAGGACACCAGAAAAAGGAACAAGTGAGTTCATTGAGGAAGAAAAATTCCATGGGTACCCTGTTGATTCAGGAAGACTGCTGGTGACAAAATGCCTTTGACTCGTAACACTCCATGGACTTTGTCCAAAGCAGGGTACCTCAACCCCACTACTGACATTGCTATGTAAGGACAGTTGCCTGTAGTGAAAATGTGGGAATATTTAGGGGTTTCACACCTGTTATGGAGGTACCTTTCAGGTCATGGTGTTAGGGAGGTCCATGCACAGCCCTGCTATAGGGTCTGCAAAGCAGGAAATGGAGAAAGACCTTTCTGGAAGGACAGTAAGAGCTGACACTGGTCTTCATGGCCACTTCAGAGCTTTTGCTAAGTTCCTTCTTTTCTCTTTTACCATCTGAACTATTTATGAACCTATCCCAAATAAGCCCTGTCTGACCCCCACAGCTCCTTTTCCCCTCATTAAAGTTGTGTTCCCAGACCAGGAGAAACTACCTGCCAGACTGTAGCTGATGCTCTGCTGGCAGATGAAATGCCTTCAGTATGCCCACATCTTCAGGGCTCATTCTTGTCCATGGCAGAGGAGACAAGGGTTTGACTGTTCTGCTTCCCTGGCTGCTGGTGGGTCCAGCTGGGGTGATGCAGTGACTGGGACACCACCTTGCAGGCTGGTGTTGGTCAGCCCAGCCCTGCCTTTGCCAGCCAGTGGCACCTCCCAGAGATGGGGCACTCGAGGCAGCCTCTCCCCACGAGGGGCAGCAGGGTCCGTGAGATCTGTGACAGTGCTGCAAAAAACAGCCAGAGGAGGATGAAGGGTGCTGTGTAAACACCCTGTGTAAACAGCTGATGGGCCTTTTGAGGGATATATTCCAGGAATTTTACTTGCATGCCAGAAGGGTGCAGCTGAATTGGGAATCACTCTTACATCAATTTTAGCAGGCTAGGAAATAAAACAATCATTTTAATTACAGTAAAACCATGTCAAACAGCTAACCTTTGGCAGATGTTTTGCAACTTGGCTGGATTTGAATGGATTAATCTTGCACTCAGATTTGAATCTGGATTTTACCTCTTAATACTTCATTTCTTTACCGTTTAATGTAATTTCATTCCATGCAATCTCCTCAGCAAGAACTTCTGTCATGACATAGGGCTGACTGGATGTCATTGCACCATTCACTTCATCTGGGCTATCCTTCAAGATCAAGAATATTTGTTTGTTTGTTTGTGTGTTTATATATTTAGCCAGGCTGAAAAATAAGCTTTTAAAGGTGGACACAAAGAGCCTTTGATTTTGAGCAACAATCAGAAACGAGCTTTTGATTCCCACCCTTGCTTATATTGATTTGCCATGGCTTAAAACTCAAAACCTCCCAAGCAGAAGGAAAAGAAACACCTCCTTTGTTCATTATTCAGATTGCTCCATCTTGTCCTTTAAGATAAAAATTTATGCTTTCCACACCTTTCTAAGGTATAGAGATTGCATTTTTCTTAGAGCTGTGATGAAAATAGAATTCCTTGTTTACTTATCAATGGAACAACAGAAGTGATAGGGAAACACCACGGAAGGATCACCCAAAAGAATAGATTTCTCTTCTTCAGAAAAGTGATAACATGGAGTTAAACAGATTTGCAGAGTTATAGCACAAATCAACCCACCTGCCCCCACACTGCATTGCTGCAATTGCTCCACAGAACCTGTCCTCTGACTGCAGAGCAGGTCCCCACAGGCTGCAACTCCTTTCTCTGAGCTGTCTTCAGGTATCCTTCTCCAGGGACTGCTGCACTACCCTGTCTCCTATGGTTTTTATTTCTTTAGGCTTTTATCCTAGCTACACAGTCAGGCTTGTTTTCTGCTTTATAACAATAACTTGTCTCAAGTAGTCATCAGACTTTATTTCCTAATTAGAGACACGTAGGCAGTACAAAACACACAATGCCAATATTGTAGTATTATTTATGGTTTATGGATGTTTATCTATAACCTGCCAAAACTGTGACTTTTATTCTGCCTGGCATAGTGTTTTGGCAGTCTTTTGACATCAAAAGAGAGATAGCTAATCCTCATCCACACCTCAATGAAAATCAAAACACAACACAACACTCCTCTGTAAACTTGGAAAGTGATTACCACTCAGTTCTGCACAGAAATTACAATGTAAAGAACAGGAAAAAGCCAAAGATGGGATTTGATTTGAAAGTACTGTCTTAAGACCCTACAAGCTCATTCCATCCATGCATGTGATGGAAAAGTTTTAGCAGCAACATTTTTTTCTAAGTAAACAATAGCAAGTTAAGACAGAAGGAAAATATTTTCATTTCACTGGCATCTAAACAGCAATAACTTATGCCTAGCAAATTGTTATGAATAGCATTCATGTTCTGAAACTGCATGGGCCTCCTAAATTTTAAGTTGCCTTTATTTAAGGAGGTTTTGCTTAAACTAAAATGAAACTATGAAAGATGCAAAACCTATCTCCTGTTTTTTCCCTATACCTAAAAAAATTAGTGTTCTCTTTTTACAGTTACATAACAATTAACTTTGCTACCAGAGATTAGTTTCATGAATCCACATAAAAAATTACTTTAAAATAAATTCTGCTTAACTGATGAATATCTTGAAGTTCCAGAAGTTCCGTTCCATCCATGTTGTTTAAAAAAAATTTCAGATAAATTCCTAAGGTGAATACCTAAAAGGTGAAATAGAAGCAATAGAGAAATTAGTCATATCTGCTTGTTAAATTGTTTTCAATTTTGAATAGACATACAGAAGGCAACACTCCAAATTTCCGATTTCATATCTTGTAATATCTTTAGAATATGTGCCTCCATCTTTCAAACTAGAGGAGAGAAGAAGATCATAAAAACATGAAATTTTGCAGTGGAAATCTTCTGGACTTGTATATGATAGGAAGATTTACCTTTCAGGTTGTATATTTGCATGCTTCAAAAAATATGCATGGTATATCCTACACAACTGTGTAACTATATATATATATATGCCATGATAAATCTGACAAGCATTGTGACAAAAATCTGTTTGTTCAGGGCAGGCTTTCAGAATAAAAGAGTTCTGGCCGAATTGAATCATCTTTACACATCTAAATCTGCAACAACACTGAGGTAGGTGAAGATCTTAGTGCGCTTTTAGAAACAGTCTCCTACTTCTAGCAATGTTTCTAACTTCCCTCCCACAGAACTACCACTTGAGGGCTGATGTGTAGAAAAGAAGAGAGCTTGTGTATTCCAAAAATAGACACCCCTTGCACAAAACTAAGTGTAACTCCAGCTAAAAGGGTCCCTGGGAGAGACAACAGCCAGAGAAAAAATTTCACAGAGAGTATACCAACATGCATAACCTGAGGTTTTCTCAACAAAACTTCAGAAGAAGTTGCATATTTTCAATAAGGAAGAACCCCAGCCTTTCACAGCCTCAGCTGCCTGGGCAGTTTAACCACTCCATGGATCTGCAAGCCTCACTGCAGAAGCTCCTTACCTAACTACAGCAGCACTATCATATTTCACTGGATATGATAAGGATATGCAAGGATAAGGAAGAGGAACTCAGGTGGCTGGTTTCCCACAAGCACTCTGATACCTGTTGCAGAGCTGTGAAGTGTTCTTGATGTGATTTTTAAGAGTTGCCACTTGTGACCTCCAAACCTACATCCCAAACAAGGACACACTGAATTTATTTTGAGAACTGGAGAAAAGCATCTCATAATTATACTGCTCTCAGCTGCTCACCCTCTGTGCATTCAGCTTTCTAGCAAATTATTTTCCACAAGTGTTTCTGTGTAAAACTTCTAGTATCTTATACACCAAATGTGCTTTATCTCTGAGGGCACAGGAATCTTAAAACATGGATCTTGTGGATAGATACAGAAAAAATAAATTTATCAATTTAAGCAGATGGACAAGAGTCAACAGTCACAAGCCATAGCAAGGAAAATTCCAGTTGGATATAGGGTAAAAATATATTGCCATATGAGTAGTTTAAGCTCAGGCCAAGTTGCCCAGAAATATTGTGCAATCTCCACCCCTGGAGTATGCCAAGATACAACCGAAAAAATTTCTAGCAAAGTGAGCTGGCTTTGAAATAAGACCTCCTTGAAGCAAGAGGCTGAGCCAGATGACCTGTAGAGTTGCTTCCACTCTCAGCTATCCTGTGGCCCCACATTCTTCCCACAGCATCACCTTTCAGCTGTGCTAGGCTACGTCCCAGGGCAAATCCTGGGAACAAGCTTATCATGTGGCATTGTGCAATTCACATCACTGAAATTTCACTATCACTCAGGTTAAACACTTGCCACCTTAATTTCATCCTGATACTTCCTGGTAAATTTTCATGTGATAGCTGTAATTCAGTTTTAAAAGAGCTTTACAACTTTTAAATATGCAAAGTACTCCCTTTTATTATCTCTAGAGTAAATCATTCATATCTAAAGCTTAATCTTCCCTCCTAAATCACATCTAAGCCCCAAAATAATTTTCTGTTTTCTTCTATTATTTGGCTGCTGTCCAAAAGCAGACAGTAAAGGTAAACTCTTGGCCCCTCTGCATCCAACTGAGCATTTTAAAATTGGTTTTAATTATGTCAGATTTTCATAGAAACATCGTAGAATAGTTTGGATTGGCAGGGACCTTAGAAATCATTTGGTTCCAGCCTCTCCTGCCAAGTAGACCTGGTTGACAAGAACTGTATTCAACCTGGCTTTGAACACTTCTAGGAATGGGGCATCCACAGCTTTTCTGGGCAGCAAGTTCCTATGCCTCATCACTCTCCAAGTAAAGAATTTCCTCCTAACATCCAATCTAAATCTCTCCTCTGTTAGTTTTAAACTGTTCACCATTGTCCTGTCACTATTTTCCCATGCAAAAATCAGTCTCTGCCTTTTCTGTAAGCCCTCTTCAAATACTGGAAGATTTCTACATGGCCGAGTCAGAGCCTTCCTTTCTCCAGATCGCTCTCAGGAGAGGTGCTCCATCCTTGTGATCATCTTGGAGACCTCCTCTGGCCTCCCTCCAGCAGGTCCACATCCTTCCCATGCTGGGACCCCAGAGCTGGGTGCAGCACTGCAGGTGGGGTCTC
>WBND01000229.1:394872-405177 GCA_013398595.1 Tychaedon coryphoeus | reverse complement strand
CATATCTCTCCAATATGGAGATAAGGATGCCATGTGGGACCATGATGAAAGCCTTACAGAAAAACAAGGTAGATAATATCTATACCTGGGATTAATCTATTCTTGTGTATTTCAGTTAATATTTCCTGAAACTTGTCTTGATTTGCTATAATTTAGATTGAAAACTGATAGTACCTCTATACATCTACATGCATGTCTGATTCTGATTTTTCAGTACAATTCTGTTCACAGTTCTCTGTATTTGCCTTTACAGATCTCTAGGTAAGATGTCCCTGACTTCTGAATATCTATTAAGTGAGACTCAACTTATCTCTGTCTCTAGAATCCAGTGCTAGTTTTACCTGTATTTGTTTCTGGAGCCCCAGTCATATGGCCTGTTGTAAAACCATATGCAAGTCGTGTCAGTTAATTACTGAGCAAAAGTTCTCTATGTCTTTAACTGTGATTCTTCATTCTTTCTATTCTGGCAGTATGTGACTTCCCAGAAGGAAAACAAGCCACAAGGCCAGTCTGAATTCCTTGGTGATCTGCTTTTACCACATCTGACTTTCTTTTATTAGATATATGCACAATTAGAGCTATAATTATGGCTCCTATTATCCCATCCTTACTAATCTGGTGACAGATGTTCCCTCTGGCATTCAGCAGTTCTTAGATACAAGATAAGAGAGATAAGTTAAGGAAGATAAGATATAAACTTGGATTGTCAACACACTATTGTCCAAAGGCAAGAAGAAAGGCTAGGTGATCAGGAAAAGTGGAAAGGAAATTTTAATGCTTAGCCACAGACACTGAGATTCTAACAGGGATGAAATAGTACATGTGAGTGCATTTGTGGAAAACCAGATGAGAGCTGCCGGATGGGTGGAGGCATATGCTCAGCAACATTATTTAGAAAAATAAAATTGTCTGGAAATAACAGCAAAAAAGCTTACAGAGGGGGAGGAAAGAAAGGAATGCAGAAATGGGATTTTTTCTTCACATCAAGCTTGTTTTCTCAGGGCTTTTCCCTCCTTCCTAGGTTTCTTTCAAGCTTTCTTAACAATTTTTTGGAAGATAATGTGTTTGTCTGAGATTACCAGGAGGCATAAGTGCCCCCTAAAACCAGGTTCTGTATTCAACATGAAAAGTTTAGGTCATTCAGTAGGGTGTATCAATGAAGTAACAGGAAGATGCACAAAACTCAGAGAGAAACATCTCAAAGGAGAGGCTCTTAATATGAAATTATTCTAGAAGGTATGAAAACAGTGCTCTACTGCTAAGAATAGTCTGAGGCAGCTAAGAAGCAAGCAGGGAATCTGGATGCATGTCGTCACCTACCTGCCCTTAGCAATCTGAGCGAGGCAAGCTCTCATACCTCAGTTTTGCACATTGAAGATGAAGTTGAGAGGAGAAGAACCAGGGAAGAGAACAAGTATTACAAATATTTTTTTGTTGGTATCACAATCCATAGAAACTGAAGTAATTAGTAAAGATTTCCACAGCAACTTCTTCATAAAACAGCACACATCTAGGGTTAAGTTAGCTCTTCTGTGATTGAGCCTCCAGCTAAACTGGATCTTCTATGTCCTTTAGAGAGTCCTGCATGAAGTATGCTTCTCCAGATAGCCTGAATTTTATCTGCCAGAGTGCATTTCTTAGTAGACTAAGGAAGATCTTTATAGGCTCACCAAACTGATATTCAGGACAAACTTCAAGGTTAGGATTCTTCAGCGCTGGGGCAAAAAATAGAGCTCTTCCACCCCACTTTAATAAAATGTCACTAACCCACTGCAGAGGCAAAACATACACATCAATACACTAGTCTTGGGTTAAATAATAATGAATGTGAAGGCCTTGAGCAGAGAGGCACTGGGGCAGATCTGCTTGTCCCATCTATGCTGCTTTTAAACCTTCTCTCCTGTTCTGTCCTGTGGCCCCTCTTGCTCCCTAACAAAGGTCTCCAAGGCATATTCACAGAATGTAGGGCACATTTGCACTGACACAGGTTTCCTGCTTCTCTCTCACAAGCCACTAAGGCATGTTTCCAGCTTCTCATAGACAAAAAAAATTACAAAAAACAACCACCACAACAAGAAGAAAAAAAAACCCAAAAAATTGCTCCCCTCCAAAAATCCACAAAAAATTTTAAAAACACACAAAAAACCCCCACCCCCAAAACAAAACAAAAAGAAAACAAAACAAAAAAAAAAACCCACAAAAATATGAGAGTGAAAAAACATGGAGAGAGGATGTGAGTCAGAGATGTATTCTCCAAGATGTGAACCTCTCATTGTCAGGGCTGCTCTCAGAAAGTGGCAGTACCTGTTTGCACCCATGCCTGCCATCCCAACCTGGTCTGGAAGGCTGGCACCTGGTCCTGAGGATAAGTGCATGTGCGTGCTTATGTGCACACGTGTATATGTATAGATGTATATCTGGAAGGCAAATTTTAGGCAGAAGATTCCTGTCTGGATGCTGAGTTAGGGAACCAGCTGCTCATTGTCAGGTAAAGATGTTTTCATCACTAACAGGAGGCAAGATAAGTCACTGCACTCTGGGACAGCTCATATTTAATTTCCTCACTTGCAGAGGCCATTGGATGAGAGGAGGTGCCAAACCCAAGCCTCTCCACAGCACCCACGCTGCCACAGCCACATGGAGATCACCAGACAGGCAAGCTCTTGCCTCCAGTCCTTCTGCATGCTCTGGAGCTGGCACCTGGCAGAAAGTTAGGTCTGAATGCCTGTAATTGACAGAGTAGTGGGAGAGGAACATTGTTAAAAAGCTGCTTACTTTGAAAATCTTGCTGGATACCTCCAAATGAACATGTGCTGGGAGTGGCAGTGTTTTGCCCAAGAAAACTCAGGCTCCTCAAGAAGCTATGCGTCATTATGTCCCTTCAGATCAGCCTCCAGATCAAAATGACAGTTCTGCCTGGGAGATCCATGCATAGGATCTGGAAGTGTAGCTGCCACAGGGAAAATCTGGTAAAAGAAGAACATAATGGCACTTCAAGGTCTCTGTGGCAACTCTGCCTTCTTGCAGATGCCGCTTTCACCTGCCCTGTGCTCCCATCCCTGAGGCTCCTGGACCAGGCGATACAAGCAAGCCAATGAAAGACTTTGTTCCAGAGATAATCCAGGTACATCTGGGAAGAACCTTTCTCAAAAGAAGCTCTGATTAACCCCTATATCCTCTGAATCCAGTTGGCTCTGGGAAAAAGGGACCCTTCACTTTCTCCGGCAGAGAGAAAAACCAAATAAGACCAAACATCAAGCATCTTGTGACAAAGTGTTTGGGTGGAAGTCTCAGATTGTGGTGCCATGACCTGGGCTGGCTGCCTGAGTGTGGGAAGGGTGGAGACTGGGGGGTGGTTTCTGCTCGCAGCACCTGTACTCAACTGTGCAGCTGAGTCCTCCAGCCCTTGCAAGAACTCAATCTGCAACACATCAGCTTAGGTAGTAGTGACAAGGAAAATGGAACTGGTGTACAGCACAGAAGCAGGGGTGCTGGAGGGATTGTGTCTGTCTTTACTGATCTTGATTTTGAGGTGTAGAAGCATTTTTTTAAGTGAAGGCCAATGTAATGCCATCACCTCTCTGCCATAACTGAAGACTATGAGACTGACCACCTTGATAAGCTCCTTGATAAGGAGCATAGGTTGCATGCTCCTGAGCTGTTCCACCCCTCCAGCGAGAAAAAGGGAGCAAAACGGTGCCTAAGGGAAGGCTTTGTAGGGATGAGAAGTCTGTGTGTCTGAAAGGATGCTCAATGCTCTTGACAAAACCAGTGGTGTCAGGCTTTCCTCCACATGCCAGGATACCTGTTCCTGTGCAACAGCTGCCAGTAGCTGTGCTTTGGATCCCTGCTGCTGTGGCAGGGTCTGCCCTACACCCCTGCTCAGCATGGCAAGGGCAGATGGGTGGTGTGTTGGATGGCTCTGGGGCAGCAGCTCTGGCAGTGACAGCAGCTGGAGGGAGAAAACAGGGTGCCAGGAGCATGCATGCAGCCAGCAGTGGCTGCTTGTGGCTGCTGTGAGTAGCCTGCGCTGTACGGCTGGCAGTGGAGCTAGGTATCCCAACCACAGCAGCGTGCATGGACTGTGCTTCTCTGCTCCATGGAGAATTCAAGGGCAGTATACTCTGGTCAAGAGATAGAGTCTGTATTGGCCTGTTGTGCTGGATGTGTCTGTAAATCACAGTCACTCTGATACAGCTTTTCCCAGGCGTGATGGTTGGGGGTGTCCATAACCCTGGAGGTTTCTCCCCAGAGTTGCACTTCAGTGTTTCTCTAAAATGTCCTGAGTGTGGTTCAAGACAGAACTTCACAAAGCTGACAGATGAAGTCATGAAGCTGTGGTAAAGCACTCAGAGTCTAATTTTCTCTAAAGTGACCTTAAGCCACTGCATTTCTTTTGCTTCAGATTCTGATTTATAAAAGAAAAATAAATATGCCTTATGTCTCAAGGGTACTTGTAAGTTATGCCTGTTAATTAGTATAACACATACAGTTATTATGGTAAATGAGCCTATATAAACAGATAAGAAATACTGCTGAGTTTAAGGAGAGGAAAATGTCATTCAATGATTGTCAGCAGAGACTGTAAATATACTGGTTTCTTCACAAAGTGATCTCTCCACTGCTGTGATCTAAGTAAGTATGTCTCACATTAGCTCAGTCCACAATGCATGGAAATAAGCCCTTTTGCAAGACTGTTTATACATTAGAGCATAGGCAAATGTGAGCTCTGCCTCCTCCTACTCCAAGCTAAAAGGTGTATTAGTGCAGGTAACACAAGGTAAGTGCTACAGGTATACTCCAAGAGCAAACTGTGCCAACCAGCAGAAACTGATGGCTGAACCATTCTCCTGGCCCTCATAGCCACAGCACGACACCTTTCTGCAGAAAGCCCCTGCATTCTCCTTTACTCTAATGTAACAACAGCCAATCTGGGGAAAATAGTTGGCAGCAGCAAAAAAGTGAAAGGAAAATGCAAGTGAAAGGAGGGAAGTGCAGTTCTGCTATGCCTGTGATAGATATTTGCTGACTCCAATCCATTGGAATATTGAAGCACTTTTCACTGAAATCAGAGGAAGTCAGCTTTGAAAGAAGAAAATAATGCTCAAAGAAAGGATGTTTGCCTCTTCACCAGGCTGATTTTCCACAGTCCATTTCTGTGGATCTGAAACCAGGCATTGATAGCAGGAGCCCTGGCACAGAGCACCTCTCTCAAGCGCACAGCACCGGCAGCTGCTGCTGTCAACTCCACAAAAGGGAGCAAATCCTGCAGCCTCTGTGCAGCCATAGCCCATTGCCACAGAGCACCAGATTTGTCCTAACTCACTTTTTCATTTTCCTCCAATGTTTCAAAGTTCCTATAGTCTTTGAAAGATTTACATTTACGAAAAAATTGTAACTAACTGACCATCAGCAGCTGAAAAGGTGTATTTCTAAATAAACTGCTGGCATTTGTTCAAGAAGAAATAGGATCTGATGCAAATGCCTGAGAAGGCTCTTTAACAACATTTTTTCTCTTCCAAAATCTCTACTGCCTGTTGATTTTCCAAGAGAAAGCATTTTTTACTTTTATTAAAGTAAGTCCTACATTTAGAGTTCTCCTTTTAATCCAGGAGATTTCTGACATAATAACATCATGTTTCTTCATGTTTAATATGTTATGAAAAATATGCTGTTGACAGATACTTTGCCAGTAGTGATTTCCCCTGGGAAAATGAAGTAGTATAGACTTCCTTCCTCATCTGTGAAAAAACCCCAAAACACTCAAATGTGTTTTTCCAGGCAGCTGGTCAAGGAAGCAGGTGTCAGACTCACAAGAAAGTCTGCAAGTTCTGCATCACAGCTCCCTTCTTCCCCTGCCCAGCTGATGGCAACACCCCACACACACTGAGACTGTTCCTTGTTTTAGTAAGAAAATACTTCCTTGTTGCCCTGAGGGCATTTAGCCTATACTCTATATAATTTGACAGTAATTTCTCCTGCAAGTTGTACAAACAACTTCCAGTTCACATTGTGTTTATTTCCTGCCAGAGCTATGCGTCGTTCATGGAAGCTAACGTTTCTTTGCAAGTTGTCCAGCTGCTTGGTTTGGATAATTGGCAAGCTTGGCTATATTTTCTAATTTCATAAGTCTCCTTTCCTGCCCTCTGCCTCTCCTGTCTCCCCTGCAGCATTTATCCCTCTCCCTTACCCCTACAACTGGCTCACTAATCTCACCCATTCATTTCCAAATCAGTATCAAAATCCCCATTCCTCCATGCATTTAAACCCTCTAAGGACTTTCTTTCCTTACACACTGGGCTCTGTTATGCTCTCTCCCTCACGCTGCTCCTCCTGCCCCAGCAGTACCAGCCTGCTCTCTGCACCCAAGCACAATCTCCCCTTGTTGAGGCAGCCACCCTGGCTCGCCCTCCCGAGCCATCTGGACCCGCAGCCCTCCTCTTCGCTGAATCCCCGGCTCCAGGAACTTATCTGCGTGCCCTGCCCCTGACAATTAATTTCTTTCCTACATCCACTGCTCTTCAGGCTGTAAATCAAGGATTACTATCGCTCTCTGTGAAGCATTTTAAGAAGCAAGCTGGATTAGGCAGTCTACAGATTGAGGTGAAATCATGTATTTTGTTGTCTTGAGAAACGTTTGACAGGCAGGTGCTACATTGTGTGCCAAGGAAACAGCTGATGAAAAGGAAGATGTTATAAACATACACACAACACACAAGTTGCTTGAAAAGTTGGTATTTACAAGGGTTAATTCACAGCTATGCAAGACATCATTATTTATTTCTTTATATTATTTCCTTATTTTATGTACTTGAGATTTGCAAAGAGGAAATAAAAAATGGCAGCTTCTCAATTTCGGATAAACATTGGCAAAATTCCTGTTTCTAAAAGTGATGATTATATGCAGGTGGTTTCCTACAGAAAATGTTCACAGTGGATAGCGCAAAGCAAATCCCTCTCAATACAAGAAAAGGAAATAAAGATTAAGGGACAAGTGGCATAAAGACTTAAAGAAAAGCACTAAAATCCTGTTAGCAGCCATGGGGGGTGACAGCAATAAAATTAGAGCTCAGCTTGTCATTTTGCCAACAGTTCTTTTCTTTTTTTTTCTTTAAGTTGCATTGGTCAAAAAGATACTTTATCCTGACTTCCTTCAGGTCTGTGGTTTTTTGTCTCCTAAATGCTCCATCAACTACCAAAGCAAACCAGCTTCCCCCAGGCTTGCGTGCATCCTCATCAGTTCAGAGCACACGCAGCACTTGGTCCAAACTGGCCCTGGCACAGGTTGGTGCACACCAGCCAGAGCGGTGCTGGAACCCCACTGCTCTGTTAACCAGCTGCTGCCAATTGCTCAAGGGCCCTTCTTATACTTTAATTCCTAAATGAATCACTAATTTTGTTCTCTGTTCTACCTGGATACTTGCTTTCATAAAAATTATAAGAATTTATCTTTAGAACTTTGACTCCTCTTCCATGTAGTGCTGCAACAAAACAAATGGACTTAAAACTTACTTGGCAGAAGCTGACAGGAAAATGGACAGAAGGTGTTAACGAGATCCCCAAGGCCTTGTTCTGGCAAGAGGCCATGGTGCCACTTGGATGGCATCACTGCCTCCTGTTAATTTTAGTTCTCCCTGAGGAGGCCTGACACTTCAGTGAGTTATACCCTCCCAGTACAGCCAGAGTATATGCAAGGGAAGGAAAGTAAAGGATCTTGGTTTGTGCAGCAAAGCAATATATTGGAAGCCATATCTGGGTCTTGGCTGTAGTGCTGGGTCCAAAAAATTATTTGCATTTTAAAAAATACAGAGGAGGACTTTTTTCCCACACTGCAGTCCAATGCCTGTCTAGTAATTTTAAACTGGACAGGATCCCCTCAACCAAGCTGCCATTTGCACAGATGCTGGCAGATGTACCTGAAGGGGGTTTCTCAGCCCAGCTGACCTGAATACCAAAAGCTGCATCTGTTCCAGGAAAACTTTCCAGTTCTGGAACACCAATAGATGACCCAGCCCCATCTCTATGCAGTATTAGTGTGTGACCTGCTCAGTCCTGAGCGCTGCAAAGAGAATCAGAATGTATGCCATGGCTGGGAGATACATTACTCCTCAGCTAGATGTCCAGAACTGCGATTTGAGTCCTCTCCAGGAATGCAGAGTGGCATAAAACCTGGAGGCACTGTGTGCTTCCTTAGATTGGCAGTTTGACTGCTCTTTCCTCTTATCACCCTTGATATAATACAGATGTTGACAACGCTTCTGACTCAACATTTCTTTCTCACCCAGAAAACAGCAGGGACTGTCCCTAAGCCTGTGTTTTGGCTGCACCTTGACGCTGTTTCAGACTTGCACATGTTAAATAAATAAAAAGGCATAGTAATATTGTATCTTGCTAGTGACAGAAAAGCATCTGCATGGAGAGCAGGGACTCAGACCCCACATCCAGCTCTGAAACCCGGTGATGTAGCTGTGTTTTGTGCCATTCCAAGCAGCATCAATTTTCTGGCACTGATAAGAAGGAATTTGTTTGCCAAAGACCAATGGCAAAGGGGGTTAAACCTTGATGAAAGTCTAGGCAGACTCCCTGCTGATCCCTTTTGGTTACAATCAAGGAAAATTGGCTAAGCTAGGTAAATCACCAACAATAAGGAAGGACATTTGTTCCTTTGGTATTTCCCAAGAACCAGTTCATATATGTGACAAAGCACCAGGAAGCAGACAGTGACATTCCCCTTCCACATGGGAGTCAGCACAAAGTGTATCCAGCCTGCCTACACTTATTTGCAGCTCCAGAATATATAGCAATCCTAGCTGTTTTGTACTTGATCTTCTCCCAGGAGTATTTACAGAGTATCAGGATTAGGTCTCCCATGAGCTTCAAACACCAATTTCAGCCATTATTTTCTGAGACTGATGGCGTACTGGAATTTATATCTAAGACAAATCCTGCCAGTAACCTGGACAGAGGTGCAGCACGTCATTCAAGTGATTTGCATGCCACCTGCACAAAAGCTAAGAATGGGTTTTTCATTTACTCAGAGGGAAAGTTCATGAAATGTCCCATTTCCTATTAGTACTACCCTTATGGGTGATTTTCAGTGACAGTCTTAGGCTCCCTGTTAGGCTGTAGGTTAGTGCGTAACAAGCCCTGAAAAGCTTAGAGAATTGAGGCCACAGCTGCAGGGGTGAGTGAGAGATAGCAGCCTGATAGGGTCACAGAGATCTCTCACATATCCTTATGTTATTTTCCTTGAAATTAAAATAAAGAGTCGTGCTAGTTAATAAGCTTTGAGTCAAACTTTCCGTTAGCCACAATGAAAGAACACTGCCATTAATCAGCTACTCATGTAACCACCACTGAAACCCTGGAAATTAGAGCTGAAATAAGAAGCAACCCTTATCTAAGTGCAGCTGTATTTTGCTTTCCTGCAATGCAAATGCATTTTTTACAAATATATTCCTGTATAATCCAAGTTTTACTTGTAAGGACTTCCTTCTGAAGTAATCAAACTTACATTCAAGGGAAATTTAAAAGGCTCCCAGAACACAAGCTGGGAAAATTCGAGCAAGACTAAAGCAGAAAGTATATGCATCATGTAAAATGATTTAAGGAAATGAAATGAGCTGTGCTAGAAAAACTACGACTAAGTAAGGTTTGTCTTCTAAGGATGTTTATGTGCTGCTCCATAACCTTCTCCTCAAACAGTTTTATTGAAATACACCCAGCTCCCTCCCTACTCCTCATCTGCCTACATCCACACCATGAAGGGCAGCAGGTGGTGTAACCCAGACAGCCAATGCCAAAAGCAAGGTGTAACGGTGGAGCTCTGCTCACTGTGCCCTCCATGGGGTACTCATTTGATATTCTCTACCAACCAGGACCTGATTTTCAGAAACTTTGTAGAACTGCCCTCATTTTTCAGATGTCTCCTTCTGCACTGCTCTTTCTTGAAATCTGCAAACAGTAATTGGAATGGGAGAGGAAGAAATGCCAATAAAAATGGACATGCATAGGATCAACGAGAGTGAAAAGGTCTTCCTCCATTCAAAGATCTGGCTAAAACTGAGCAAAAAACTGGTTATTTATGAGACAGGATAGAGTAGGCACTCCGTGAGGTAAGAGACATGTTCTCAAACCACAGGAAGAACAAGATCAGTGTTGCTGCTTAGCTTATTATTTTATGGGCTGTATGCTGCCCCCACTTGTTTTCCTTTCCTTGACCTGGAAAACTGAGATGATTATAGGATCATTCAAGGACTTTGAATGTAATGTAGCTTTTGAGATTAGTGGGGAAGGAAGGAAGGA
>WBND01000229.1:359091-394402 GCA_013398595.1 Tychaedon coryphoeus | reverse complement strand
AAGTATTGCATTCCTGAGAAACAGCCCCTGTGATATTTAGCAGTCAGAGTAGTTGCATTGCCATGCTCCATAGTGAAGTGACAGGCAAATAACAAGCTGGCTGTCTGGCTGTTCATGCAACAGATTAGCTGTCATGTGTTGGTCAAAATAACAAAGTATAAAATACTTCTCTCTTTACTGAAAATACAGCACATCATAACAAAAGACTGACTTCTCTCCACTCTTACATTAACAACTTCAATTTTATGGTCTTCTTAGGAAACAGTTTTAACCACCTGATAAAACAAATTATTTCTGCAGTATCTTATGTCCATAATATATTTTGAGTTGCATGAATTAAGGTATTACTTGTATCTCTTCTGTCATGATAAAAATTACCGCAAATGAATGTTACCCATTCATTTCATGGCTAAGAGAGTTTCATCAATGTCACCGTATGCTGTAATTTGCATTTGGATATATTTCAGCTGAAATAGGGCTAAAATCACGAGTAACTAGGCAACTCCTCTTCGTATTCTGGGGTCTGTCTATTTCAGTACACATATAGAGAATGATGCTAGAGTAGGCACACAACTGTAACAGAAGAACTGCTTTTTTAGATTCCATGAATGTGGCATCTCCTAATTCAGCCTCACAAACACACACTATTCTGCACCTCTTGAGCAGACTTTCAGAAAATTTAATTAGGTGTGTGATCAGTTTGTGAGCAGAATTCCCAAAGGTCATTTTGAGATGCTTGGATGGAAACAAAAAATCCACAGCATTAAAAACACAGTTTACATTCTTTTTTTTAAAGTCCAAAACTTTCTCTTAAACTCATAGAAACACAGGCATTTTGCCTCTTTTGGTACATTGTACCTGAATTGTAAGATCAATTAAAAGATTGTAATCAGTTAGAAATTGTAAGAAAAGTTAAATAAAATTTTCACAAGCAAACAAAATACCAAAACAAAACCAACTGCAACAAAATCCAGAGGACACCTTAAAGTTCACTAAATCCATTCTGTATGTGAGTTGTGAGCCACCTTTTTATTAAATCCAGTATAAAAGTTTTCAAAATTTTTAGGTAATTATTGTGACACAGTTTTCCCGTATATTCTCCTGTTCACTTACTGGGCAAATGTACCACAAATACTTTTGTTATATAATTTAAAAAATACAATACTATAATGGAGGCTTGCTTAGGGCATCTTTGAGTAGTCATCACTTTTTATCTACTGAGTCATTTTCCAGGTTATTAACAGGTGGCAGTCACCAAGGACTGCCTTGTAAAAACCTGAATTTTCTGTCATTGGTGGAAAGCCCTTTCCAATGCCTGTCACAGAGTTGCAGCTATGGTGATTAAGGACAGAAGTGAGGAAAGTTCTGTGAGAAGAGAGAGAACTTCTTTTTACAGGTCAGTTACTACAGCTGGAAAAAACTTGACTGAGCTTGCAAAGCCCATATCCCTCAGGTCAGAAACATTAGGGACAAAATTAAATTCTAAATACTGATCAAATATGAGGAAGACGATGCCTAGTGAGTAGCAAAAAGTAATATTCTCATTGGTCTTATTCTCACACTTGATGGAGGTGAAAAGGAGCAGCCCCAACACCAGGAATAACTTCCCAGCTCTGGTTCCTGCTAGGTCTTTCACCTACACCTTCTTCCTAGGACTAACTCTTTGAATTCAGTGGACACCCACAATCCAATCTAAAGCTGAAATAATATCTGAGCCTGCCACTATCTCGACTTCCAGCAGGGGTGTATCTGCTTGTTTAAATTGGATTTCCACTTGGTTTTATGCATCTTTTTCATTAAGCTTTGTTGCAAACTTGCAAGGAAATTTTGTTACATAGAGAACAGCAAGCATGCACTACAGCAACCACTCAGTAAAAACAAACAATCTTTAAATGGCAAATGTGCATGTCAAAGTTACTTCATGTGTGGAAATTTTCAAGGCTGGCTTCACTTTTCACACACTCAAAGGTAAACTACACAACTACCTAAGGTAGAAGTAAAGAGACCTCAAAGCTCCCACCTGTGAGTGCACTCACAGTCCCTCTGCCACTCATCCAAACTGTTTTTCAAAGAGCTGGGAAGGTGACTAGAAGACAGATACATTAAAGTGTTGGGGTGAGATGCAGCCCCTCAGTTTTCTGTGCTGATTTCCATGCTATCCGGGGTCTCCAAAATGGGGATGAAGTGATTAGTTTCTCTCAGATTCACTGGCTCTTGTTTTCTCTAATTTTTGATTGGCTTTGGGGTTGGTTTTTTTAGGTATGTGGTTGCTTTTGGTTTGTTTTGGTTTCTTTTTCTTTTTGTTTTCTTTTTTCTTTTTCTTTTTTTTATTACCTCGGAAATACATATAGAGTATAAAACACCCTTAAAACATGCCCAAGTCTTCAGATTAGTTTTACTTAGCAATGAGAGATGTTTGACCTAAGGACAAGAGTTTTTGCTCAAGCACATCAGATCCACCACCCATGCACATGAAAACAACCAGTGATGGATTATGCTTCTGCAAAATAAAATCTCAGTAAAAGAATGTATTTCCCCCTAGCATATATTTACCAGCTTGTACATTTTTGTTTCTAGCAATGATGTGACAATGGAAAGCACATAAAACCCAAGCAGAACTGCTTCTTCAGAGCTTCCTGTTGTGATGACAAAAATTTCTTCCTGGATTGGAGAATGAAACTGGAAGATACTAATGCTGTAAGTAAAAGAGGCATGAATTCCAAATAATGTGGAAAGAAGCCTGTGAAATATTTAGCTCCAAAATGAAAAGTTTCATACTATTAGGCAATTATTAAAGGATTGATGACAGTTCAATTGTCGAAAGAAAGAAACATCTGAGATTGTATAAATGATACTCAAGCCCATCTCCAGCCCAAAAATCTGTCATGTACACTGTAAGATCACAGCAGAAATTTTTTAACAGTATTTATATCAGTTCCAGTCTCCTGAAATGGTAGCCCTACCAATGACTAGTTACATCCTTCTGCAATTCCATGGGATTTCAGTAATCAATAGCAGTGCTTTGGGAAGAACTCCTGAGGGGAAATGCAAAGGGTGTAACTTTTTGCCCAGTGTAAGAGGTACTTGCAGCATGATTAGAAAGACATTCTCCACAGTACATGGTTTTCAGTTCACTAAGAACAGCAAAAAGAGAGAAGCTGCTGTCCTGTATTAGGCAGAGAGGGTTGGAAAGTGTGGCATTTTAGGAGAGTAATTTGATTATGTGAAATTTCACAACAGGCACAGATCCAATTTAAAAGTGATCATCCACTGGGATGAAACAAAATCAATTTGACATTTACCAGCTGCACCGTAAAATTGACTGTTACTGGGACAGTTTGTTTTAACAAAGTTAGCCATCAACAGATCCCTATATCTAAAGGCCCCGGTGCACAGACAGTAATGTGCTCTTGTTGTAGTTTTTTTACCTGAAATTTAAAGTAGCATAATAAACATGACTTTTAGGTAAATGTTAGTGCAGAGAACAGTGGATGACTTCTTCTCATGAAAAACTACTTCATCCTTAAACATGATACGTAATTGAATTCTATTGGTTTCTCCTCTTAAAAAATAAGTGCAACTAAAGTGTGAAAATATGGCAACCTACATTAAAGCTTAATAATATTGTGAATTAAAAATATACTTAACAGTAACATTCAGGCAGTGAGTAGTTACCACCAATATTTTAAAGAAAGAAGGAAAAAAAGTAAACAAGAAAAAGATACTGCAGTTATAACCAGTGTGCTGGCTGATTCAGCCTTCTATGAAAATGCAGAAAGATTGGATTTTTTTTATTTTGTTTATTCAGAACAGGTCATGTCAATGAGGCGTTCTCTTGAACCAGAGAAACTGCAAGTTAAAAGGAAATTATACTTCTGCAAAAAACGGTGTGGGAGTCAGGAATCTACTAATTCCACCATATGAAGGAATGTAGATTCTATTCTGGCAAATGTCCAAAGCAACAAATTATTTATGGCTTCTAGAAAGAAGTTAGAAACCTGAAGAGAAGATTAAAAGCTGTGTATTTAATTAATTCAGTTCTGGAATGTTTCCTCTATTTACAAAATTGTCCTGCTTTAAATGCAGGAACAAAATAACCTTTTAAATGAAACCTTGATGCCCAAAGAAATGTTGAACAGCTCAGATGACAGTGCATTGCAAAACCCATCTAGAGCATCTTCACAGCTATCCTGGGAAAATGAGAGGGCCACTGCTTTGAAATCCTGGATGGAACATTAATACATTTACCTTCAATAAAGACATGTTTCTAAGAAGACCAGGGGTATAAATATATTAAGGTGACAGGTAGAAGTGTAGGCATACTGTAGAAATAGCAAAGAGAAAGTGAAAGAATTTACTTCTCAGGTATAAGCATTTGAAATGATACAGGAAGCTATGTTTGATGGCAAGGCTGCATAGTTATGCATAGACCTGCCTAAACACTTGGTTAATGTTACAGAGACAATGTTCCTTCTTAGTATTACAGCAGAAAGAGAACAAGTTTCTCTTCGACCTCTTCTTAGATTTTTCTCATCTTGGAAGTAAAAGGCTGTGTGACAGAATACTGTAGTTTTGATGCAGAATAGTCTGACACATAAGACCCACAAGGCAGGCTATGATTCAAAACCTTTGGAGACACAAGCAGCTCATCTGTGGTCAAAGCTGTCCAGCATAATTTTCTCTTAGTGTGGACTTCAGCCTTCCATCTCTCAGACAATGTGAGTGTGACTTGCCTTATGTGCTTTACAGCAAAGATCAAGTTGCATATTCCATACCCCAGGCTCTGAGTCTAAGCGTATTAAGCCCATCACCCTTAAGCAGTTTATTAACTACCTCACCCATCAGAAGAGGAAAGAGATGCAGAGTGTGATGAAGTTAACTGGTTGCTTATTTGGCAATAGTTACAAATTTGCATCTCCAATCATTCAGCTAACATGATGATGAATGCAGGGAAAGAGTTTGTGAACATTCCATATTTTACAGCTTAAATAAAACACATAGTGTAGTACTGCTTCTACTATAGACATAATCATTGTCAAAATGGATGAACATCTCTTAAGCCTCCAATGTCAATACACCACAGGAAAACAAAGCTGGCAGCAAATACAAGTATGAATTGCATTAGGAAAGTTTCAGTGTTGTTTATTTAGCTTTAGTAAAATTAAAAAAATATTTAATCAAACAGACTTTAAAAGTAAACAGATCACAGATACACCGTTTCTGTTCCTTGTTAAGCTGAATGTATTTTCATTGCTCCATTCAGATGACAAGAAGCTTTGATTTCCCCCTGATAAGCAAATGGCCCTCTCTTGGAAAGAATACAGTTTGAAAGATGAATAGCTCACACATATATCTGATCTACTTTGAATTGATTCTGTGTGGCTTCTTCAAAGCAAATTTAAAGCTGAGAAAATATTAAAGTGACCTAATTTTACAAGCCAGAAGTAATTTTGACCAGCAAAGTCTCAGCAAAGTATGAGATGTTAAATAAAACACTTTGAGCCTCTTCAGTCTATTTTGAAAGAGTGAACTGAGTCACCCTGATAGAGGCGGAGTATTTTCAACACTGTTGAAATAGAATTGATTGAACATCTCTGTGTTTTGAATGTGGGTGGAGTTATCCTCAATCTGTATTTAACTTTAATGCATTAAGATGATCTCTCATTCATAGCCATCAAGAAAAAGACTGTAGCTGTCAGTCAGAAATCCCCAGAACAACAGGGAGAAAGCTGATCAAAACCAGATATTTCCCTTGAAACTAAACAAGGAACAATGGTAGCATACTCAGAATGGCTCCTAGAGGATGGGGCTTCTGAGGCATACATCAAAAATCCAAATTTTGTTCCTAATAAACAGCACTTCATGCCATGTGAATTCTAAATTTTATTAAGCAGTGACTTAATACAAATAAAACTGATCTGTGGAGAGTTACATAAACATCCTACTGCAATTAGCCTTCACCATTTTCCATTGTAAATGTTTGTAGGAATATCCATTCTTACCACACTGGCTGGAGGCCAACTACCAAAGCTATACAAATGCATTCAAGACAAGGAAATCCTAAGATATAAGTCCTTGGTAGTGCTTATTCCCACAGAACTTGCTGTCTCACCAGGAATTTGGCTTCTAGCAGCGAGGACATTACAATAACATTCACTATCATCCTTCATTTTACCTAGAAAAAGCTGCTTCCTGCATCTTTTCTAGCAGTATAGCTCAGGGTTAGTACATCTAGACAGTTTGGGTACTGCAAACACTCTATAATCTAAATTTTTGTTACAGGCCAACATTAAATATTGTTTAGGGGGGAAAAAAGAGAGCTCACTCTTTCTAGACGGTTTTGCTCACATATTCTTCTTCCCTTCAACCTTTCTCTGTTTTCTCAATTTGTAGAGAGGCATTCTATGCTCTCTCCTCTGTTCAGAGGCAGACAGAGTTCTCCTCTGCTGAGCAGAGTTCTGTGGTCTCCTGTGGTCTCCTGACCAACCAGCTTCTGCAAGGAGGTCCAGGCTCCAGCAGCTCTACCATATTTAAGTTCAGTAAATTATTTCCTGTGTGACTGATTTGAAACAGATTTAAGCAGCTCAGACTTGTCCATCACTGACAGCCTCTCCTTTCTCTCAGCCACCGCTGCTACTAGTTCCCCACCAATTATTTGCAACTCTTAATTTTACCCCGCTGTTCTTCTGCTCTTCAAAATAATGCAATTTTGTTTTCCATCTTTTTTCTCTTGTGTTTTTCTTAAGCATGTACCAGTGCTGTCACGATTCCATTTCCCACGCCACTGAATACCTTCTTTAATTTCATCAGGGGCTTTTTATTTCCTCTTTTCTACATGTTTGAAGCATCCTCTCCACCTGCACTCTTCTCTGTCTCTTCATGTCTTATTTCCCTTCACGGTTAGTAGAATGTTTTATCTGTTACAAAGCACCACAAACACTCAATCTGCCATATAAATTACACAGTGTGCCAATGAAAATAAAGGAAAGAAAATACTTCAGGCTGAATAGTCACTGCTCAGCTGCCAGAGTTTTCTTGTTCCTTCAGAGCTGCTGCAAACGCTGACTCCCATTTATATCCACTTGATTGACCTGTTGGCACTGCAAAAATTGTCTAATGTGGTTTAGCCATAAATCTGAGTCAGGCCATAGTTCTGCAGTGCAATGCTCCCTCTGAGCACAGTCCTATTCAATGGGCTTGCAGCACATGGGATCGGTGAGAGTGTTATCCGCCAAAAGAGTGGGGCTGCACCTCTGTGCTGCTCTTGCAGTTGCATGGATATGATGCTGTGTCTGCTCTGGGCCAGGAGCTGCTCCTCTGCATGTTCTCAGAAGCTATGCTCCTTGACTTGGAGATGGCAAAACTGTACAGCAGCATACGTCAGTACCAACCACAGCTCCTTAAACGGATGGACTTTTTTGTTTTGTAACTTACAGTTCACTACCATACAGAATCATCTCTTGCTCCTGCCTCCCCCTCTCAACCCTCAATATTTCATCAAGCAAGAGATCTCCTGCATCCATCCTTCCAGTGTCCAACAGCAATGCCTTCTCACACTGTAGCAACACAACTGGCTTGGGCAGGATGACAAACTTGAGCACATAGAGCCATGAACATCTCAAAACATGACCAACAGGACGCCAACTAAACAGCACATGGATCAGACTGATAAAACCATGCTTGTGGTTTATATTCTCTTTGAAATGTATCCAGAAAACTCTCAAAAGAAAACATGCTATACATAAATAGTACACATTTTGCTATGCAAAAATGGTATGCTCTACTTCCTATTTTAATGCTACTGGAAATCATCCCAGCTCAACATCTCATCTCACAGGGTGTAGATAGTGGGAAGAAGTCTTTGCCATGAGATTCCTTGGGAGGCCAGCTCTGTAAGATGCAGAAAAGAATTGCACATTTAAATGTAAGGGCCTCCACAGCTGAAATGCCCAGTGCCCTAGCTCTAACAGTCCCAGAGAGTCCAGGAATTGAATCTTTTTCTTTTGTGTTTGGTGTGCCCTTCTCATTTGGCACACAATGCTATGCCTTAAACTTTCCTAATTAAAGCTCCTTTCCCAGACCTGTTTTCTCTCTATGCAGCCACTTAATGGACCTGAATCTGAGTCCTGTTTACTCAGTTTTATGATAAAAATGTATCCAGTGTATCTTAAAGTGTGTGTCATCATAGGAAAAAGGGAGAATTACCATGGTTTTATCATAGATGCAAAATTCTTATTTCACAAGGAGCAGGTATTTTTTTTTCTTTCTCTCTTTTTTTTCTTTTTCTTAATTTCTTTTTCTGCTGCCTGAAACTAGATTTTTATTTTTTATTGACCATTAGGAGCACGAAGATTTACAGGATATATATTGTGTATTTTTTATCCCTTGAGAGACATCCTAAAGTCTCCATGATTACTAAGAAGCAGAGGCCATAGAGCCCATCATTCTGAAAGCGTATCTCTTTCACACCTACTGTTGTCTTGTCCATTTCAGAACACTTTGTGAATCCTAAAAATAGCCAGAAAAAATGGTCACAAGAATAAAGGCTTAGGGAACCTATCTGTCAGTGCAGTGCAATAAATCTTGCTGCCAGTATTTGTAATTTAACTCTGCACTTTACTATCATATTCACATCCTTGCTTCTGATCCATAAAAAAATTATTCTAAATAATACTTAGAGCAACTGCATGAACTTCAGAATATATCCAACCATTCTTGTGAAGCTGTAATTACTGAGATCAGCACTGTAGTAGTTACTTTTTCTCTGGGAAAGGCACAGTCCTACAGCTTTATGGGGACTGCTGGATGTGGGGTGTTTCTTGAATCTAAGCTGCTAGTTACCACCACTCAGCTGAAGAAGTGACCATGAACAATTCTTTCTCCTTTCAATCTGAAGTCAAAGAGATTAGTTAACCCACAACAGGGACGTAGTGTGAATTAACCTGACTGTCTTGCCCCAAATGGATGAGTTTCAGTCACAAGATCAGCTGCAGAGACTACGAAGATGGTCTCTCCCCTTCTGCTCTCTGCATTTTAGCTGTTAGATTCATCTTGTCTTGTATCTCTATGTGATTTGCATAGACCCCATCTGTCGTCTAGACAGCACCCAGGAACTCAGAGCTGCCCAGCAGAGTGGTCTCTCTCCTAGCCCTTGGCTTCAAGAAAGTCTCAGGAACTGGAAAGGTTGAATGTCAAAAGATTGTCAAAGCCATACACAGCTGAGGAGTTACAAATCTGGGTTGGTTGTAAGCTGTGCTTAAGAAGGTGAATAAACTTGATAGGCAGTATTGTCACAAATTCACACTAGCTTTTTATAACCTCGTAAAATCTCTGCAAGATATGACTTTACCGTGAGACTGTAAAAGTGCCTAAATTCCCCATTCATCAAACAGTAAGCTAAAACTTCCATAGGGTTCAAGGTAGCTTCCCAGTACTGGACTTCTGGTGTTTAAAATTAATAGCACCTCAACACTAAGTTGCATGCAAACACAGCAGTGCCATGGAAGGACCATCATTCTCACCCATATTTCAGTCAAAGGAGACAATAACATCTATGTGCCTGTCTACACCACACAGTGGAACACAGTGCAGAGATTTCAAAGCAGAGATTTACAGGCATAATAACTGTAAAGAGAGATCTGCAGTCACTTCAGCGCTTTAGGTCAGGGCAGAAAATACCTGTGTCCAGAGCTGCTTTTGATAACTGCATAGGTATTTTTTTCTCAGCTCTGAACTGCTTGCACTCGGTAGACTACAATCATCTCTTGTAGCCTTGAACTGCAGCAGAGTATGGACATTTTAGTGAAGATTGATGTGCCACCTCCTTTTTAAGAGTGTGCTCCCATAGCAGGCACACCTCCCCCAATGACACGAAATTCCATGAGATGGTAGATGTACAGCAGCAGTCACCACTACCACATGCCTGCTGCCCATGATAATTCCCTGGTGATACCACACTTTGGCTTGTTGCTGTTCTGCTGGGTGACATAGATTCTATTCATACCAATGGATTCAGACTTAGATTTGTGCTGAAATTCACAAGTTCTGAATTTCCATTTGGCATTGATGAAATGGAGTGCCCTGATGGAGTTAAAAGCAGGATGTCTGCTGCTTTTATTTGCTTTCCTGCTGCTCTTACCAAAGTTTACTTACCTGATGGAACCAGAGAAAGTGTTGATTACAGCTATTTGAGAGCTATACTGTCTTGTATGGAGATTAGATGCCCTTCTGAATTATCCCAGATGGATCTGACAGCTACCCGCAGCCCATGATATCAGCATCATTAAATTCATCCTAGTATTCTGTCTAGTGGGAACGCAGCAAGTTACATGATGATGTTCTCAGTGAAGTGGACATAATAATGCAGAGATTTTAGTTGGAATCCCCATATCTTAACTTCCACAATATGTTTAATTCCCTGGTTTTTTAGACTTTAATTTTCACTAAGGCTCCACCCTCAAAGAATAAGTCATCTATGAAAGATAAATCTCTGAGTATCCTTCTGTTCTTCAGGAAGTGTAGGGACCACTCCATCAATCTGTTGCTGAGGAACAACCACCAGGACTAGAGCCCCGCTGCTGTTCAGGTAGATGAGCCTGGCAACATTGGGTGTTAAGGAAAGCATGGTTTCTCTCTCTTTTCAAGGAAAAATCTGTGCCTGATTGCTCATGAGTAAGTACCATCTGTCCTTTCCCCTGCTCTAACGCCATAGCTTCGTGCCGTGTCAAATAGAGCGCTGCTCAGTTTCCTGTTCACAGCAAGAACATCAATATCATTAAAAGGTCTGCAATGCCTTTTAAGATCAACACAAGACTGATAAACTAGACCTTGGATTAAAAACATGCACTGACATCAACACATGTCAACAGGCGGAAGATTTTATTGTTTCCAGATCTTCCTCATGACGGAGAGTAATTATTATGATTACGTGTCAGAGATACAGCAGCAAGGAGAGACTGTATCTGTGAGTCACTCACAGCAGCAGAGTTAGCAGAGGAACAGTCAGGATAACAGGATTAGCAAGGCAAGACAGATACATGCCTTGGGAGTTCACACACGTGTCGTGTGCTCATTAGATGTCAAAATAGATAATTAAGGATTACATTGTATTAAGAAGATCAAATAGGACTTAGGGCCCATTCATGTCAGCTGCATTGGTAATTTGATCACAGCACCCACAAATACTTTCCTCTCTCCCCTATAAAATGCATTTTTGCTGTAGTTTAGTTAACTGAAAAGCCACAATGTCAAAGAGTGCGGCTTGGGCAAAAGAATTTATCTTGGTACATTTCTAGATGTCATGGAATTATTCAAAAGTATTGGAGTGTATTAATACAGAAACTGTGCTACACATTTCTTACCCTCTATTTCCTAAAAGTTGGTTTGACAAAACTTTCCTTTTTTTCTTTTTTTCCTTTTTTTCCTCTGTCCTAGTAAAGTTCTTTTCTCTATTAATAATTATATACCCAAATAGGGAAGGAATCAATGTAGCTGAGGGGTCAGGAATCTCTCATGGCAACTGCAGACTGGAATGACTATCTACGCAAAGCAAATTCCTGAGAGAGGTAGAGGAATATGCATTAGAGTGCTCACTTTCTTGACATATACACCAAATGGCAGCTATGATGGTGTCTGTTTCATTTTTGCTTTTCTTTCAATATGGCTGTGAATTGCACAGGCTGCATGTTGGAACTGAATGACAGTTTACCTCAGGTTTTTCTCCAGTTCTGTTTTACAAGTCTCCTTTATGTTAACTGTGCTGTTGCATCACCTTTGCTGTATCTTCCTCCTGCAATTAGAAGTGAAGTGATACAACTAAGTCTATCTCCATAGTTATATTAATATCACACATCAAAATAATTGCTGTATTGTGGTCAAACCAAATATTTGTAAATAGTCCGCATCTCCCTAATTTCAGTGTATTTTCTATATGTTACATATCGTACTGCTGTGTTCACCTGTAGTCAGTAGTCATACAATGGAAGCAGCAATGGTCAGAGACTTTGCCTTTGTGGAGAATGAAAAGGGAGCTTGAATAATACCAAACAAAACCAGCACACAGTAACACTCTGTCCCGAATCTCAGAGCACAATTTTTTGTGCTTTTTCCTAATAGTTTTTAAAAAAACATGACAGTGTTATTTGGTACATAAAATGTATGTTCTCAGCTAACACCCATAGAGCTTTCACGTCATGCATTTCTTATGTGCTGAGTCTTCAACTGAGAAGCGTGTGGTGCCCGTACCAGCTGGAGTATATGATAGTTGGTGCCTCTAGCTCAAAGCAACCTCATTAACTTTTCATCTCATCAAGAATTGCTCTGCACACACATATTTCCTCTACCATGAACAATTCCATCAGTTCTGATTCCAATGAGAAATTTAACAAAACAAGATAAGCTTTTTTTCCTCCTAAACAGGAGGTGAGCAAATACATCCTCTCAGGAGCCTGCGGGGATGTACTAGGAGGTTGCTTCTCCTCTGTGGACCACCTTTTCCTCAATACAGTATGGAATCTGTGAAATTAATTCAGCGCTTGTGCTATCTTCCACTCAGATCAACTGGGAATGATTCCATGGAAGATTTGCAGTTACAACATTGAAATTAAGTGGAGAGTTATTCCTGGGTTTACACAATGCCCTCAGTGGGAGAAACTAGTGGCCTGTACTATCATGCCAAACAGAATGCCAACATTCCTGGTGGCAGGAGGGGTTTTGCTGTTTGCCAGAGGCAGAGGCTGCATGGAAGGTACCTTTCACTGAACACCATCACCACCACCGCCTTGTGCAGAGAAGGATGAGGAGGAGGAAGACAACAACAATGACAAGGAGCAGGAGAAAGAGAAGAAGGGGAGAAGGAATGGGAGGGGGAGAGAAGGAGGGCCTTTGCACCCAACCTTTCTAAAATGTCACTGAGTAGGTTTCAACTGAATAGCACAAAAATAATCTAATTTTACTCCCACTCCAAGAGTACAGCATATATGATTCTCTCTCTTCATCTATTTCCCCTGAAAGCTTTCTGTACCCAATTGCATTAATGAATGCTGAACCGATGATGAAGCAGATCAGATCAATATGGATGTATGTAGAATTAGGTCATTCTGATGGAGAGCAGGCCCAGAAGCTCCAAAAGCACTCTGCCAGATGAGAGACAGCAGGCTGAGCCCTTCTCCCTCACTTTCACTTACAAGAATTTTTTGAAGAGACAAACTTTTTCTGAACCTGAGCTTAAAACGTGAGTACCTGATAGACCAAGGTGACAGTTCTTGGCCCATATCTGTGTTTAAGACCTCTGCCATCTAGGCAGGGGCTTCTCCTTACAAGCAAGGAAGAGGGGCAATTTGGGGAGAGGAAATATCTTTTCATAACACTGTGTGGTGATGTAGCAAGCCTTCAAGACGGGGAGAAAAGCAAAAGTGAAGCTAAAGGGATCTGTCCCTGGGCAGCAGATTCACTGTTGCATCCTGTCTCCTGATGTCAGTGGGGTGACTGCAAGGGAGTGTCAATGGGTCAGCTGTTGTAGAAAAGGGTGTTTTAAACAGAGTCATCTTAGAGCAGAGCCATTGGGAGCAAGCAGGGGCTGAAGAACAGGGCTGAGGTGAAACTTGTTGGTTCATTATATTTCTATGCTAATGCCTCAGGCTCTCAGCAGCCCAAGTTTTAATATTAAAGGCTATTCGCTTTATTTATGAGCAAGTTGCAAAAGGCATGTTACTGGACTTTACCTCCAAGAGACACTAAAACCTTGAGGAAGACATCTTGTGCTGAGTGCATTATATATGCCATTAATAATAAAAAAGCCATGGAGTCTCAGACTGTTACCCAGCAACACTTTGAATGTGTCAGGCATTCTGGCATGTAAGGCTAATGTTAAGCTGGTACAGCCACCTCCTCATACCTTACAGCTGCAGTAGCTGAGAAGCAGGAAGTTCCCTGGAGCACTGCAAACCCCATAAGCGAAGGGATCTAGGAGTCAGTGGTAGTAACTCTGTTGCCCTGGGCACAATCCCACCGCAAACTGCACAGCCTGTGAATGAAGGGCACACAAGAAGGATGACCCTGGGAACTACAGTCCTGTCTGTCTCACTTCAGTGCCTGGTAAAGCAATGAAGCAAGGCAATTCTAAGAGGGATTGTGAAACACCCGAAGGACAACATAGTCTTTGGTCACAGCCAGCACAGCCTCATGAGAGGAAATCCCTGCTTATCAAACCTGAATTCCTTTTATGACAAGTAATCCACCTAGCTGATCAGGGGAAGCCAGTTGGTGTAATTTTTTGGATTTCAGTAAAGTTTTGGTGCTGTTTCTCATGGTGCCCTGCTGGACAAATGTCCAGCACACAGCTGGGTGAACACATTGCGTGATGAGAGAGCAGCTGGCTCCTGGGTCAGACACAAGGGGTGACAGTAAATGGGGTGACATCAGCATGGGGACCTGTCACGGGGCTCCACCTCAGGCTCTGTGCTCTTCAACATCTTCATAAATGATTGGGTGCAGGACTGGGAGGGATACAAAGGTCACAGATGGCACAAAACTGGGAGGAGCTGTTGACTCCCCGCAGGCTGGGAGGCTCTGCAGAGAGGGCTGGGCAATCACCAACCGTGTGAAGTTCAGGAGTAGGGGAAGGTGCCGGGTTCGGCACTGGGATGGGGCAGCCCTGGATGTACAGACAGACGGGAAGGAGAGGCTGGAGGGCAGTGCCATGGAAAGGACCTGGGGCTCTGGGCCATGGCAAGGTGAACATGAGCCAGCAGTGCCCTGGCAGCCGGGAGGGCCCCCCCTGTCCTGGGGGCACGGGAGGGGACTGTCGGTGCTGCAGTGTAAGGACAGTACTGGAGAGTGTCCAGTGGAGGGCATGGAGACAGCGAAGGGCCTGGAGGGGAAGCCATGTGAGGAGTGGCTGAGGTCACTTGGCCTGTTCAGCCTGGAGGAGACTGAGGGGAGACCTCATTGCAATCACAGCTTCCTCGTGAGGGGAAGAGGAGGGGCAGGCAGTCACTGATGAGCAGTGACAGGACCCAAGGAAATGTCACCAAGCTGTGTCAGGGTAGGTTTAGGTTGGATATCAGATAAAGGTTCTTCACCCACAGGATGGCTGGGCACTGGAACAGCTTCCAGGGAAGTGGTCACAGCACCAAGTCTGCCAGGGTTCAAGAAGTGTTTGGACAGCTCTATCAGGCACATGGTGTGATTCTTGGGGATGGTCCTGTGTAGGGCCAGGAGCTGGACTTGATTATTCTTGTGGGTCCCTTCTGATGCAGCGTGTTCTGTGATTCTGTGAACATTTTGAATCTCTACCTCATCTAAGCTCTCAGCAATGCAGACTGCCGTAGTTCTCTCCCCACTCTCTGACATGCCTTGGCTAGCTCCAGGTCAGAGATGGAGGGAATTTGGCATGGACAAAGCAAAAGACCAAGGAGGCTCTTTTTCCCAGGATAATCCAAGCATTTATTCCTGAAGGGTTCCAGGGGGAAAAGAGCACAAGCATGGGAACCATGGGAGTTTTTTCAGATTTGGCAAGGGGCAGAGGAACCCTGGATCACAGCCAGTTGGGGGGGAAAGGGAAGGGGGAAGGGTTAAACCCTTTAACAAACCATGAGGAACCACAGGAGAAACCATTTCAGTGCAAAATATAAACCAGAACAGTGAAATACAACAGCAGACCAAATGGGAATAAGATACCATCAACAAGGGCTACCAGGCCACCACCTATTCAGGCTATGAACTGTGTTCTTACAAAACTAAAGAAATTTAATCTTGCTTTTGCTGATGGAATATTAATTATCATACTATTTCTCTTCCTTCATGGTTTACTATTTCAACAAACCCTGAAATGTTTTCCTGAAATGAAGAATGAGAATGTGTGTTGCAGCAGACCTCTCATTAGGGGTAGAAATGAGCCAAGACACAGACTCTCATTCAACAACATGAAAAGTGTCCCGGTTTATTCTTCTTTACAGCTCTGCCATCCACTCTGACTACAGCAAGCTCCCACTGTAGGGCCCAACTGCAAACTCTGACTGCTGGTTATTTCCTGCTGGACTGTGACTGCAATATTGGTTTGCAGACTCTGAGCACAGCTTTCACCAGCTCAGCTGTGACTGCAGGCTCCAACAGCAGGCTCTGATTCCATCAGACCCAGACTGACCTCACAGCAGAACTTTTACTGCAGCAACTCTCTTCCTTGTTCTGTTCCTTTTTGTGTCACTCTGGATTGTTCCTTCTTCCTCAGGACTTCTATAGCTCCTCAAGGTCCTCTTTCTCCAGGTCCTCTGCCTCTAAGATCTCCTTTACCCCGCAACCCACTCCTTTTATCACTCTTATCTTTATTAGTCACAGCTGCAATCCATTAAGGGCAAAGCTATTCCTCTTTTTTGGTAATTAATGTAACTTTGGTAATTTGTGATTTATCAGGGCAAGATCACCTGTAATCTCTTCTTTTACACCTACAAATGTGAACTGCACAGTGGTGTTGAATGAGTAGAGGCTGCCAGCAAAGGCATGCATGATGGCTTTAAAGACAAATAGCAAAACATTCCTGCCTGTCTGGGGTAAGCAACACAGCTTATGAAGTATTGAGTGGTCAGTATGAGACTGAAATTTGGTTCTAAAAATGCCTGTGCTAAGGAAGAAGGAGGAGGCTGGGATTTTTCGTTTTTAAATAGATCTTTTCCCTATTTGTAGGTTGGTCTCATTTCACAGCAGCTATATTCTACACCAACATGTGGTAGACCAAAGATTAAGTCACAAATTCCCAGACACTGGGTTAGAAGAGGCCAAGAATGTCACAGAAGTGACAAGATTAGTGTCAGAAGATGAGGATTTTGTTGCCTTGCTTTTCGGCACCTCCTATTACTTGAACCTTCTAAGAATGCTGACATTTGTAAAAGCAACTAATTCTCACCTCTCTTTCCATAGCAATCAACTCCCAGGGAGAGGCTCGGCTAAAAAGAGCCATGTCATTTTTTTTCAAATGGTTATGGCTTACACCCTCCTGCTGGCAGCATTACTGCCATCATTTGCTTTTTGTGAAGTGGTCAGGGCTTCATCAGAGTGCCAGACTTCAAAGCAGGAAACTATGAAAATAAATGCTACAGTTATCAGACAGAGCTCAAATATGTGCCAGGTAGTCATTCAAGTGCCTTATGGAATGAGTGCATTGCTTTAAAATCACTTGCAACATATGTGTCTGAGCCTGTTCTGACAGCAATGAAAATGACTATTGCATTTTTAAGACCAAAATCTTGCCTGAAGTTAGCAAATATGAAGTAGTTCTATAAAAATATAAGATCAAAAGATACAGCTACGCTATAGTGCGAAGGGCATTTCAGAGACATTATGCATCCCATATGCCCTCTCCAGACATTCAATCAGAATCACAGGCTAAAGTATGGGCAAAGACTGCTCTCAAAGTAATATCTAAGCTCATCTAATGACTTAGTACATTGCAACTGCTGTTTTAGATACTTGTGCAAAATTTCTGTTGCCTACAAGAAAACAAAATGGAAGGACACCCATGAATGTGGAGATCACCTTGTTCTTCTGGATATTTCTCAGATCACACCATAACTGCAGGGAAGGCAGAGACCTCCAGACTGTTTGGGGTACTTTTTAAGCTATCATTAAAACAGTATCTATTTCTCAATATCAGCCTTGCTCTTTAATCCACATACTTCAACCTGAGCTCAAAAATTCTTAGCTTCAGTTTTTTTCCTGTTTGTATGGAATCAGGAAACTCCAAACTCACCCATTTTTATCTTCCAGCGTCCCAGAGTGGAATTTTATCTCTAGGTCAGTTCAGGGGTTTCTGATTATGTGTTCTGTGCTCAGAAGCGAAGGTTTGAGATATGTACTGGCTAAGAGATTACTTCAAACCACTTCAGCAGAAAACCAAGTTCGGAACTGGAAAAGGAATGTAAGATCCTTTTCAAATATGTTTTTCCTGGATTGACATACTCTAGAATATCTGGAGAACCAAAAGTCAGCTTTAGATCTCATGGGAAATGCCAGAGGAAAGAGCCCAGTGCATCTTGGTCTTTGCCAAGACTATGTACCTTTTACTTTTACAATTCAAATGTAACAGCAGAAAATGCCACCCAATCTCACTCACATCTCTGAAGCAGAATTTATATTTCATTCAACAGAAATGCTTTACCCCAATAACTGATCAGCAGTAATCAACAGTATCTTGGAAACCAAAGCTTAACAGAAGTCACAATAAAATCCATTCACTCTTCAGGCCTGCAAATCTTTTCCAGATTGTTATATAAACCAGATACCGATGCATAGGCCTTTTCCTCTTATACTCACCAGTGGTCTCTCCCAGCTGCAGCAGCCACTCCAATCCACACCATTTATCTGCTGTTCGGGTATCACTTCTGTGCTCACAGCATACTGTGCTGCTGGGTTCCAGGAAGAGCCTTGCTACTGCAATTATTTCAGGCTGCTGTCAGCAAGAGATTTGCAGAGTCTATCTTATACCAGCATTTGGGATGCTCTGATCTTTACTGAAAACTGCAGATAGCAAAAGTGCTGCATACAGAAAGCTCTCTAATTGTCACTGTAACAAGCCATGGCATAGCAATGGCTAGATATGAACCTCTGTTTCAAAGTAGGGTTGACAGTAAAAGTTAAATTTGCTAGATGCTTCTGCTGCTACCTTAAGGCCTAGCCTAAACACCAGTGAAGGTAATGGGAAACTTCTCATTGATGTTAGCATTCCTACAAATTAAAGAGCCACTTGCCATAACTGCCTGTCTCTGCACCCATGTTGACTATGCATGGGCTGTCATAAAAGTGACCATTACACTGCAGGACCTCACACTTTATGTTTGTACTTCACACCTGAACTGTATGTGAACAAACTAAAACTTCCTCAATTCATTCTCTCTTCAGCATTCTTTTTTGGTTCTGTACTTACTGTATGTAGATATTGTCTAGCCTATAGGTATTTGTTATTTGCGTATTTGTGTGCGTAACAGTTGCCATTAAAATCTCAGGCTGCTTCAGTTTAACAAGTAGGTCATGATCATTGATGGAATAATGACATCTAACTTACTTAGGGAATAAGATAATATTTTACTTTTTAAATTAATCACTAATATAAATTGTGAGTTGTGAATATCAAGAAAATGTAAAAGTAACAAATGTGTGAATATCAAGGAAATTCAAAATTGACAATGCGTTTATTTTTTATCATGTAATTTCCTGTTCTAATGACATTTACTTTTTGCCACTCCAAGATTACGATTAACCTTTTAACATAAGGAGATGTATTAGAAGCATCCCAGGGTTTACTAAAAGAAAGGGGGGAAAATGCAGTTCTGCATAGTTTAACAAAGGTGATGTGGGCACAGCTATCATCTGGTTTAATATCTTTAACTAATGATAGTTCCTTTTGTCTTCTGTGCTGACTTGTCCTTTTGCATAGTTTTACTGAATTTGCACTAGGTTTTGCATTTCAGCATGTTCCACTCTGTATTAAAAAAAAAAGAAGCACTGTGGGAGCATATCAGATGCAGAGTTAGATAAATCTTTTTTGGTCAGAATGTTTTTCCTGAATAATTTTGATTCAAATTTGTTTGCTTGCTTGTTTGTTTGGGTTTTTTGTTCATTGTTTTTGGGTTTTGTTTTGTTTGGTTTGGTTTGGTTTTTTGTTGTTGTTGTTGGTTTTGGTTTTTTGTGTACACTGTTTAGGGAAAAAAGTCTCAAAACTGGAAAAATGTTAACATTTCAGTTCTGAGAGTTAATTTTTAGTTCTCAGCATTTGGAAATCAGTTTTATTAAAGAATTAATAAGGAAGAAAAGCAATCCCTCCCAAAGCCTAAAACTTGTTCTCAATCAAAAATTAATATTTTTCCTACTTCTCATTTGGCTGTGCACTTCATTCCAGGTTCATGTAAAATGAATTCTTGTAGACTGCCAGTGAGCCCTGCAAATCAATTCCCCAGATCTAGATACAAAATTCTAGTTAGGAGCATTTCTTTGGCAAAAACAACAGTTGTAGTTTTGTGTGAGCATCAAACTCCTAGGTCATTTTCAGATAGATTAATGGTATTCTTCTAAATACTCTCTCAGTCTCTCAGTCTGTTTGTTCTTTACATGCATTAGGAATTTTCTTTCACATTGAAAATGTGCATTAATCCAACTTGTGGTCATGAAATTGTGAAAGAATGATATTGATACGAGGCCAGAAAAGGAATATAAGGCTTTGAATCTATAACAATGCAAATCTGATGGTCTTGGTTGCTAAAAAGGGATGCCAGAATAATCTATTTTACTATTTCAAACCCTGGATCCAGCTCCTCATACCATAAAGGGTGAATAGAAGAATTTGCAAATAAAACTTGTTGGGATTAATATAATAATATTGGTTGAAATAAAAATCACAATTAGGTGTCTGAGACAAGATGCGTGCCAACATCTTTGTTATACAAAATGCTTTTTTTCCTCCAAGATGTCAGCAGGAGATGTGAATGCTCTCCTTCTCTGAAAATAAAGACAAATCCTTGCATGATGTTAATGGCACATTGTAGGTCTATGTAAAGCCCTTTTGCTTTTCCAGGGCAGCATGAGGAGTTCATGAGCACTGAAGGGGGAAATGCCACCTATCTACACTGGCCACAAGGACAGCATCTGTGAGAGGCAAGTCACTTTGTGAAGGTGAGAAGTCACAACCATTTGTAGAGAGTTAAGAAGAGTCCAGAGAATTTCCAAAGTCACCTTTTTGTGAAAAAGTGTTGTCAATGCTTTGAGCATTACTCACTTTGTGGCAGCGCAGAAGATGGCAAAGGCTGCTGCGATATTAAGGGTGAAAGGAAAAAGAAGTTCAGGTGGAGGTTCCGGTACTGCAATGGTGGTCCTACTACATTCACACCGAAATTATTTTGCCATTGCATTTTTTGGTCCCATTTTTCCAAGGTTCATGTCTCTAGTGAAAAGAAAACAAACAAAAAAAAACCAAACCAAGAAAAAAAATTCCAAAAAACAAACCAAAGGAACAACACCCTCCTCACAAAAAAAAAGCAAAAAAACAAACAAACCCCCCACAAATAAAATAAAAAAACAATAAAAAAACCACCAAAAGAACCCAAAAGACAACAAGAAAAAAAAAAATCAAAAAGACCACCAAACCAAACCAAACCATAAATACAACAACAAGCAAACAACAACAACAAAAAACCACCGCACTCAAAAAAACCAAACCAAAGAAACAACAAAGAGAACTAGAAAACCCCCCACACCAAACCACAAAACAACATAAGGGAAGTAATTCAAAGACAGGCACAGGTAAATGAGTGGTAGAAAAGCTTATGTAAATGACAGAATTATAGAATGATTTGGCTTGTAAAGAACCTTATCGATCATCTACTCTCAGCTCACCCACCATGGGCAGAGACTCCTTCCACTAGACCTGGTCTCTCAGAGCTCCATCCAGCCTGGCCTTGAACACTTCAAAATGTGGGGCATCCAAGCTTCTCTGGGTATCGTGTTCCAGCTTCTCACACTCCACCCCCCAATGAAGAATTTCTTCTCAATATGTAATCTAGACCCACCTACTTTCAGTTTGAAGCTATTCTCTCTTGTCCTATCGCTACATGCTCTTGTAAAAAGATCCTCTCTGGATCTCTTCCAGGCCCCCCTTAGGTACTGCAAGATACTCAAGATGAGTTGAGAACAGGTGGATGCAGATATGTCAAATAAATGACCGCAAAGCACCTCAAGGCACTAGACACTGGAGCAGCCCGTGCTTTGCAGGGGAAAGGGTGAAGCGTGTGCTGGCCTGATCCAGTGCAATCCTGTGGGCAGGTGAGTTGGAACTGTGATCTCAGAGCCCTCCTTACTCTCAGACCATTTAAACAGCAGGATTACCAGCAGTTTCTGCACAGATCCAGGGAAGGGATTTTAACTCTCTGCATAGCCCTGGCAGCCTAGCACAAACTCTAATGTGCCAGCCACACAGACCCTACACCATAATATGTAACCGGGGAAATTTTTCTGTTAAAGGACTTTGAGCAACTGAACGATGATTCTTCTTTTCCCTCTCTTCATTCCTTTTTCTGTTTGGTTTACTTTTTTGTGAATTAATGCTAGATTTATTGCCTTGGGTGAGTTTCTCAAAGCATGCACAGTTGGCCTAATCCTGTTGCTGTTGAAGCCACTGGGAGTTTTGCCAATGCTTTTAACGAGAACAGAGTTAGGCCAGTGCTGTCAGCTTTGAAGCCCCCGCTTTGTGTGTACTCATATGAAGGTGGGGAACAGGGCACAGATAAAATGAGAACCAGTCTAAACCTGGATCCAGTAAGGAAAAATAATACAAACAAAACCTTTCCTGTGTTTCAAAGAAATCCTTTCATCCATTTCTTGCATCAATCCGGAAAAACATCAAATTGATTTTGTAACCAGCACCTGAACTGGGAATCGGAATGTTCCACTCTGGCGGTTATAACTTATTTTAAGCTGATTTAATTTACCTCTTGAAGGTAGCTGTATTTCAGTGGAAGAGTGTGCAGAATACACATTTTTTTCTTCAAGTGCACCTATGAATAGTCTGCTAGAAATCCATACTTAGTCAGGAATTTTAAAACCAGAAAGGGTCATCACAGTTACATTGTCAGCATAAAACTGTTTACAAAGATACAGCCAATGATTTCAGTATTCACCCACAGCTTCTCTGTGAGTTATAGTAACTTATAGAATATTTAAGTGTCTGTGTTTTCAGAGCTATAAATAGGGAAATGTATACATTTCTGCTGGACTGGGTATGTCACAAAGAGAGAAAGCATTATCCAGACTGAAACAGGAAAATGATTGTAAAAGACAAACTAAATGAAACAGGATTTTTTTTTTTAATTTCTGAACTTCAGTAATGTATTATTGTTGCCTTTGAACATATAGATTTTTTAAAAATTTTTTTAAGTATTGATTTGATCTGTTAAAATATCAAGATTGGACAAAGATTATACTCATTAAAAAGTGAAGTGTTTTCATAAGCTCAATTTCTTCATCTGCATCCAAGAGTAATACTAAGAAAAGCATTTCTCCACATAGTTTGTTACATTGCCTTGATTTAGGCTGTGCCAAGAAAGATGATAAACAGGCCTCAACTTGATTGAAACGCCCTTGCCGGTGTTAATGTTTCATTCAAGAAAGCAATGACAGTTTTTGCAAATTGAAAGAAAAAAAAATAAAAACCAAACCAAATTAGTGGTTTTCATAAGCTACCAAATACAATTGATTATAAAATATTATTTTTAAAAGTCCTTAAGAATCTTTGGTAGAAGAAAAAAATAGCAAACAAAGCACAAGGCTGGATAAGAAACCTCTGAATCCTGGTCCTATGCTCTGTGTCCTTCTCAAAATCAAAGTCTCATGATAGTTTGGTTATCTTCCTAAAGACTATGCTGTTAAACTCAAATGACTGCTTAAAGAATACATTTTTTAGGTCAATGGAAAAATAAAAAAACCTGTGGCCTTCCTCACAGTGGAGTATATCTTCAAAATACACTCTCAATACACTCTCCAGGCTTACCATTGAACTGCTAAAGTCTCTTTTTTTCCTCTTCTTCCTTTTTTTTTCTTTTAATCTTTCCCAAATCCCAGTAAGGGTGTAAATAGGACTAGAGTGTAATTAACACATATTTAGTCGAATCAAAGTTCATGCTCAGTTTCTTGTAATCATGGGCAAATTTTCATGCTGTAGGAACTATTAAACAGAAGTAAACAATCTCTACTTCAGAAAATCTCTGAGGACAAAGTATTAGGAATGATATAAGAAGTATCATTCCCTGATTGATTTGCATGTGCTTATAGTCCTGCTTCTATATTCTTAGTCAAAGGAATTGTGTGCAAATATTTCCAGTGGACACTGTGCTTTGCAGACCTTCACCTGACTCAGATGGTACATTGGTGCAACCAAGCACAAGAGCTCAGTGAGCAAGGTTTCTGTAAAGAGGGCCTGGGGCCGTGTGAAATCATGAGGAAAGTGCTATGCCAGAGTGGATTTTTAGAGGCTGAAACTCAGGAGCTGCATGCCCCTGAGTGTAGAATGGAGGTATGTAAGGAAACAAGGGGATGCAAAGCCTGGTAGGATTGCTTTGGGCAATGGCATAATGCAGAGGGAGCCAACTCTGATGCAACACCTACACTGTGGTTTGGTGGGAGTGTTCCCTGAAGATAGCTGTCCCTAAAAGCAAGAGTAGCTTCATCTTGGACAAGGTAAGTCAAGTAGAGCAAAAAGGAGAATCAGGAGCCATTCTGTCATGACTATCTGGAATCCAACGCTCCTGTTTGCTCCCTGGTCCATGTTTATGTGATAATGTAAATGTAGCCAATGTGGCTATTGTGAGAATTTTGGGAATTACATCACACTCCAGCATTGTACAGAAGTACTTAGTGTCATGCAAAATTTGAAACAAAAAGATTTTCTAAAAATCTGTCTTAGAATCACTCTTAGAGTGTTTGATTGTATTACTGTCAGGACCACTTTCAGTCCTAGCTTTCAAATATCTTCTCTAACATCATTCAAGAGCCTTGAAGAGTGTCTCTTTGGAACGTGTTTCCTAGTCTATTTTAAACCACATTTTCACTTCTGCTTTAAATTTAGTATTTGTCTGTGTTTCTTTAAAGGTTTTTTTATGTGCTCTTCCTGTAAGGGCTTTGAATGTGCCTCTGAAAACCACTAAACAACAAAGTTGTTGTTGCCATTGCTGCTTGATCTTTCTGGGAGGCCAGTCCCACACAAACCTCCTTCTCTCTCCAGAATGTTGCATATTGTAAATACAACAACAACTTTCAGTTTAGTCAGAGGAGAAAAATGCAGTAGCTTTCTCTTCTTTCAGATCATGAATTAATTTTTTGTTTTGTGTGCACCAGTTTCAATAGCTGCACAGTCATTTATGTTAACCAAGAGGCTTCAGCTACAACAAAAAACATGCGGGATGTGGTGAGATGCCTTTTAAAATTTGCCATTCTGGCATTGAACAGAGCATTATATTTAGATGTGTTCCCAGCTTTTCATTCCTTTTTACACTTTTCAAGCTCTGCATGTGCTGTAATCACAGATATTTAGTTGAGAAATTATATTAAAAGGATATTTCCATCATGTAGCAGGAAGATGCATGTTTTCTGTCTGAGTCAGTGAATTCTGACACTTCACACTGTAGTAAGTCTAGCTCTATTCATGTGACTGAAAAGAAACTCAGGGAAAGACAAATGAAAGGAAGAGGAAAGAACAATATTATTTGTATTATAACTGCTTTCCAAATCTAAATAGAAAATTATCCTTCCCTTCCATAGGAGTTTTTGAGATATTTAAACATTTTTTCCCACACTGAAACGCAAGGAAGAAGAGAAGCATAGAAAAATATAAAAAATTAACAGCTAAAAATGAATCCAAATGTGGAAAAGGAAGAGGGGAAGCAATTCAAATTGCATGTCATCTCCCAGTCTGATTTTACTACTTGTTTCTGCTCAACTAATTGTTGCCAGCTGTCTTAATGCACGCTTAGAAGGTAGCAATGTTTTAGCACAGAAGATATCTGAGATAGTGATGTTGGTGATGTTATTTCAGTTTTTTAGCTCAAACTCAATAGGCAATTAAACATGTTCTCAGTATGTTACATCTTCATGCCAGAAAGGGCTGCAAATCAGAGCTTCCCTCAGGTGCTTCTCTGATAATGCAAGTGAGAGCATTTTACACCAAGAAAAGGTGCTACTCTGAGGAGAGCAGATGTCTCTGGATTTTATGTTTGTGGAGGCATGGGATGGATGGACAGAAGAAATGAAGAGAGGAAGGCAAGCAAACTACAGTTTATGTAGTTTGTTATGTGTTACTGTCTGAGGCTGTGCATCAGGATGACCTAATGCCTTCTCTTTCTCCAGTTGGGTAGAGAATTTTCTTACAAACTGTGGTCAGGAATGCTCCCTATTCAAAATATTTCACAGAAATAAAACTGGATATATTTCAGAGACAGGATTTTCAAATAATTCAGATTTTCTGAGAACCTCCTTCCAGCACACGCCATCAGATCCTGAACTCTTGGGCTGTCTCTGACAGAATCCAGCATGTTCCAGGGGAGCGGCCCTGCGAGGAAGCTGGACAGGCCTTGCCACAGAGCTTCCTTGCAACTAGGAATTTCAGGCCTAGAGTCTCTTAACTCAGAGCCAAAATGTGGAAATCCAGGGCTTCTAGTGTCAGCAGCCATATGCCAGCTCAAGAGTTTGGACGGCAGACCTGTCCAGCACTTCTTGAGTCTGTCATAGTAGCCTACCCCCCTTATCAATGGAAGATCCCTTCAGCCTCTCATATTAAAATGGATTAAAATCACTTTTGAAACAAGAAAGAAGAAAAGGGTCAGATCACCTGAACTAAACCACACTTTCTGCATCCAAAAAAAGGCTTTTAGTGAAAAAACTTTCAACATTGCTTCTTGACTGATGGACCACCTTCCCATATGTAGTAAATTTTCCATGCATGTTGTCATTCTTTCATGCTTTTTTGTGGATAGATTTCTAAACCTGTGAGATCTATCAGCTACTGTACTTGTGATTCTAGATATTTTTTGAACTCTGAGTGTTGAATATCCAATCATCACTGATCAAATCCTGATAATATAGAAATCTGATTCCTTCATGTATATTGGGTTGGAATCAGAATAAAGAAGAAAAAGTGCATTTACTGTTACAGAGGATACACAAAAAAGTGCTGTTCTTAGTGGGAAACAGAATTAAAATCTTGAAGAGCAAACGGAATAGATATGTAAATCACTGCATCTCAGTACAGCCAGACAATCACAAGTATGGCTGCTAACAAAGCCCTAAAGGAAAGTGTTTTCCTTTCACACAAAAAATGCTTATGCCTAGTCAAGGTGAAGAATGAAATCTTGAGGAGGGGAAGGGAAAAAAGGAATTGAAAATTTCAAGTACAAAGAAATTTCAGACCTGAGTGGGAAATTTTTTGTTTGATAATTTAGAATTTCCCACAAGAAAGAGATTTCGCTGAAAAAAAAATACTAATCAACTCCCATTTCCCTCTTTAACATAACAAGCCATGATGGAATTGACCTCCTAGTGCTGAACCCCAGACTTCTCTAACTGCATGCACAGTAGTCTGTACCAGTTTAAGATGACTTGCTTTTTTGCTCTGTTTGAAAATTCTCTTAAATTTAACAGCTGTAAGCCATGGCTATGCTTGGGATTCTGCCAGCATAAGCTGTTGTTATATATAATTCTTCCTCCTTGCTTTAGAAAATGAATATATTTCTTCATAGTTTGTGTTTTGCAATGTAAAGTGGACTAGACTCTTCTAGTGTCTTGCAACATACAATCTCTTCTTTCTCCTCCATTCCTCTCCCATTATAGTCCAAATTAACCTTTTCTAAATACAACATCCAAGTTTGAGAATAATTGTACAAAGGATGCTTCATCATAGAATTATAGAAAGGTGTGGGCTGGAAAGGACAAAGACTACCTAGTTCTACACCCCCTGCCCTGGGCCAGACCACCTTCTATTGCTCAAAGCCCCATCCAGCCTGGCCTTTAACACTTCCAGGGACGGGGCAACTTCTCTCAACAACCTGTTCCAGTGCCTTGCCACTCTCACAATGAAGAATTTCTTTTTTATATCCAATCTAAACCTGCCTCCTTCCAGTTTAAAGCCATTAACCCTTATCCTCTCACTACGCTCGCTTCTAAAAAGTTCCTCTTTACCTTTCTTGTAGGCCTTCTTTAGAAAGGCTGCTGAGAGGTGTCTCCAAAATGGTTTGTTTTTGGTTGTTTGTTTTTCCCACTCTGAATAAGCCCAAATCCCTCAGTCTGTCTTCATAGGAGAGATCTCCATCCTTCTGATTATCTTCATGCCCTCCTCTGGACCTGCTTCAATGAGTCCATTCCCTTTGTATGTTGAGCTTGTTGCACTGAGGTTAAGCAATTTGGCCAAGACATATACCCCCTTGCATTCCACCTGGTCTTTAGAGAGACCAAAGAGGCTGGATGTGGCTAGGCTCAATCTCTGATTATGGCCCATTTGGCATTCGAAGTCTCGTCATGTTCAATAGGAATTTTGTGGTTATCATAGACTCACAAATGGTGTGATTAACCGATCATACAATTTTTTTTTTAATCAATTGTACACTCCAATGGTACACATAACCAGTCTCTTCAGTAAGAACTTGGCTATGACAGATTCACAAAGGCTGTGGTTTATTGAAGCAACAGATATAGAGATTCAGCATTGTCATTGCATGCACTTCATTATGCTTACTAGTATTTGCAGGATGTGTGTTTTAATGCTCAAATTCCCCTAATCAGGACAAGAGAAAATGGTCTCAAAGGCACCATAGAAAGTTCAGTTTGGACATCAGGAAGAATTTCTTCACTGAACAGGTTGTCAAGTACTGGAACAAACTTTCCATGAAGGTGCTGGAGTCACCATCCCTGGAAGTACTCAAGAAAAAGCTGGACATAGCACTTAATGCTGTGGTTTAGTTGCCATGGTGATGATCAGTCAAAGGCCTGGATGATCTTGGGGATCTTTTCCAGCTTTAGTCATTTTACAACTCTACAATTCTAAAAGTTGTATTTTTGGCTATGGTGTGCCTCGAAGTTCCAATCCCATGACTTGTTGCATTCTGTGCAGCTCATCAGAGCCCCTGCCCATCCTGTTCCCGCAGGACTTTCTCCTTCAGCCAACTCATCCTTTCTTGATGTGTGTTATGCAGCTCTCCATCCACTAAGACAAGGTAGCAGGTACAGTGTAGGCATGGGTAGCAAGCCTTGGCCCTTGCTGGATCTTTGGCCATCATCCCACGGGGCCCCAGGCCTGGGTGCAGTGCTCCAGGCGGGGTCTCACAAGCGACAAGTAGAGGGATCTGACTGTAACAGTATTCCATTTCTGATGGAGGAACTTCTAATACACACCAGTAGTGTGTTTGCCTTTACTTCTGACTGCATCACATTGCATGCCTATAGCTCTTCTTTGCTCAACTTCGCACTGTGCTGTTATTTCTCACAAGTAATTTTCAATGGATCCTTTTTTTATAGTCACTACAGGGTCAAATTCTTCATAGTCCAAGTACAAAAAAATTATTTTTCTTCTAAAAAAGGGGAGTAGTTTCATCACAGTGTTTCTGATGGCATTAGGTGCTAAGAAATTTTTGCTTGGACTGATTTACTGTGTTCTGGAAAGTACTCTGTGGCTTTTCCACACACAGAAAACCTGAACAGGTTTGCCAAAAAAAAGTCTACTGCAGATCACATAATTTTTATTACTCGCTACATATCATTCCTTTGGATCTTTTTACTTCTGAATCAGCACCAAAATTATGAGGGACATTCTGAAAAATATCTGATTTAAACTAACAATGAATTAAATGAATTTCAGAAGTTTCTCTTGAAGTTCAACTTTCTGAATGTGAAAATCTTACAGTAAATTCACAAAACCTTTGTTTGCCCTTACCATTGAGCCTTATTCTATTCCTTATTCTATTCTTTCTGATTCCTGACACGAGACTAGCTAAAGTCTTCATGAAATTTCCTTGCCTAACACAGAGAAAATTTTTGCATATTACTTCTTCCACACCAAGCAATACAACCTCTACAACTGCATTTTTAAAACCACAACACTAAGAGGCCACTTCACCAAAGGAGAATTTGGGTTTCAGAATTGCCCGCAGTTAAGCAGTCTTACATCAATCAAAAATGTAGTTCCAAGGAAAATAGTACTACCTGACATTAGGCATATAAGAATACAGCAAACATAGTTGTATTTTGTAAACAGAAAATTAAATTTATGTATTGAAACTTTTTAAATTTCTTGCATTTCTCTTTGAACTGAAAACTATTCTTACTTTAAGTATGTATTCTATCTTCTATTGCAGAAATGGTGTGTATCCCTACACATTCACTTACCAAAATCCATATGTACTCACCACTTTCTGGGATCACATGTATATCACTTTCTCCATCACATATATAACAAAAGTAATGAATCTTAGGCAGTAAAACATAAACAGTTCCAGAAACATGCCTATGTGCAAGTGATCTGGGCATTTAAATTTTACTACTGCATAATTGATGATGATTTTTTCACTTCTAAAGCTAGAGAACTGGAACGGATATAGAATTATTTCTCATGGGGTAGCATAATGTCTTTGCACTGATGAGGCCGTATCTTGAGTACTGTGTCCAGTTCTAGACCCTCTCTACAAGAGCTTTGACGTGGTGGAGCTGTTGAAGAGTCTGGAGTACAAATTTTATGAGAAGGACCTGAGGGAGCCTGTAGAAAAGGAGATTTGGTAGTGACCTTATCACTCTCTACAACTACCTGGGTGGAAGTTGTAGCTGAGGGGCTCTGTCTCTTCTCCTAGGCAACCATTGGAACCACAGGAGGACATCACCTCAAGCTGCACCAGGGAAGGTTCAGGCTGGACACCAGTAAGAATTTCTCCATGGGACGGGTTGATAAGCATTGGAATGGACTGCCATCCAAATGGTGGAGTCACTATCCCCGGAGGTGATCAAGAAAGAACCAAGCTGACATGGCACTTAATGCCATGGTCTAGTTAAGAGAGCGGTATCTTTAAAGATGGGACGCGTAAAAGACCAGACTTCTTTTACAATCTACATGATTCTATGGTTTTGTGATTCTGTTTCCAGCCTTGAATGATCAAAGAAGAAGAAAAAGGAAAAGGGGCAGAAAAATCCTGATCACAAAAAGCTGAAGGTGTTGGTAAAAACAATGAGAATTAAATAAAAACTCATGTTAAATGCTACTTGTTTACCTAAAGTTGTTTGAATTTGCAGTGTTCCTCTTTCATGTTTTGTTCAATAGGCCAGTTTATAGAGTGGTATTTATTTATGTATGTATTTTTTAGTGAAAGATGAGATTATGATGTAGTCATTAGCTCCTTAAGAGATATGTTAAACAGTGAGAACTGTCAAAATTTTGTCTAATTACCCTTGACTTGAGGAACTTCTGACATATAAAGTAGATTTTGGAACATATATGGAGGAACTTCTGACATTTAGAGTAGATTTTTGAAAGGACAGTGAACAACTGCCTCTGAAACTTGTAGTGCCAGATTTAGAAAGACATGTAGGCAAAAATACCCACAAAGTAGAACACTGAGACTGCTGTGGAATGTGATGTGGAACTAGAAATTATGTACCTAGTGTCTCAATAAAGTGTTATGCTTTTCCTCCAAATAGCAGTAAGGTTGTCAGGCATATGGGCAACTGACTGGGCTTTATAAAAATTACTGAGCTACTGACATGGAATAATTATTTACAGAGATTAAAAAGCATGGCATTAGAGAAAACAGAGTATATAAAACAAGCAGAATAGTTCAACAAAATCCAAAGAGTCAGACTAGGATAGAGTCATAGTTTAGCTTTTGTCGTCTACATCTCCATGGTTTGGTAATTCCAAGATATATTTCAAGTCATTCAGAAGCACACAAATAAATGAGAACAACTGCCTTCCTGGATAATTAGTACAAATCTTGAAATATAATTCATAAAATCATGGAAAACGTCAATGTTACATAAATTATAGTCACATGCTTCTTCATAGAACGGGCCACCTTAGATTTAAAAATCAGTTTTGTTGCAAGAACTAACTAGAAATATCAGCAGTCTTTTCAGAGAAAAGCTACTGACTAGCACTGAGTCCAGGATATTTAAATTATACTGGGTACTGGCACTTTGCCAACACAAAACTATGTCAGTTGCAACACATATATTTCATGTGTTGTATATAGTCATCAGACAGGTGGTTATATTAGCCTCACTTGAAAAATACTTAGAAGTAAGGACAGTTCACTGCATGCATTTCCCTGAATTCTGCCTGAGGGACTGAACAAGGAGTGGTGCACTGGCAAGCCTTTTTCAGCCTTCACCCTCAAACTCATTGACACTAATCAAGGAAGGGCAGCAAGGAGACAGATGATGAAAGATGTTCCCAGTCTCCTTCAAACTGATTTGGTTTAGAAACCACTTCAAAGGATGTGGTCAGGAGCACAGCTCTTGGTTTTATATCTGTGGAGCTGCATCTGTGAGGTCTCTCTTCCTCATGCTCTCTACTCTGTCTAGGATGTCTGGTGAATATTGAACTTAGCTGCATGGTTTTCTTTTAAACAGAAAAGGCACAATTGCACTTTTTTTTTTCTAGGTACCATTGTAAGAATATTATACCTGACATTAAATACATCATTCAAAACACAGAGCCAACCGCTTGCAACAAATAATTTAGAACTTGTAATACTAGAACTTAAAAGAGAATTCCCATCCATTACAACTAATGAATGGGAACCACACTTTTGATAACTCAGTAAGCTGTATGTGGTTTTACTCCATAACCTTCCAATTGTATGTAAAGTTCTTCTTCATTTGGACTAAAAACCCAAGTATGAATCTTCTGGACATGTGAGACAGACTGTATCTCCTGTTGCGGCTTCACTCTGAAGGGTCTGTTATGCACACACTCTTTGGATTTTCATAGTCCCTGAAGGACCTGGATGCTTAAGGGTTGCAGCTATTTCAAATTCAGCTGGAGCCTGATATAGCTCTTCAGTTGAATGCTAAGCATTTTTGCCAGTCTATGGGAATGGCTGGTCTGGGAAAATTAACAGAGATGGAAAAGAATAAACTGAGATTCATTTATAGAGTTCTATTTTAATAAAAGGCTGCAAGGATTCTATATTTCACTTGTTTAGACTAGTTAATTTCTAGGATATGGAGATCAAAAAGTGAGGCCTTGGAGCGCAGGATCACACTCCACCTTCAGCTGCTGACAGTTTTGTCTGAGCAAGAACAGTGTGGCATGGTGCACGGTAACAGCAGATATGTCTGTGAGAGCTGGTCAGATTTCTGCATACATAGACACTAACCAGAACTGTACACACAGAGTGTTTAATTGTCACTTTGCTGCATGGTAACAGCTGATACCACTCAGACCTTCCCCTCTGTTTTTTTGGGAATTTCCCTCGAGTGCGCAGAGTCTAATGCAATGGCCAAATAAAGCTCAAATGTGTCTAACTCTGGTGTGGGTTAACGACAATAATATTCAGGATATAAATATCCTAATTCTGGCTTAACCTTGGGCCACCAGACTGCATTACAAGTATGCAGAGGACCAAATATGTGCTTGGAGAACTGTAACGTATAGCTGCCACATTTGACAGGCATTCCCATTCAGAAAGCCCCTAGGGATTCATATATAACTATTCCACCACCCTCTGAAATATTGCTGGCAAAGGTTTATTCCATTTTAAGATGCCTGATCTTTCTCAGGGTGGTTGCACATCTGTCTTTTTTTTTTTTCCTCCAGTGTTTGTCCTTTTTACTGCATGGTACTTTAAACTGTCAGTATTGACAGTCTTTTAAAAGCCACCTATAATTTGCAACAGAACACAGGAGCTTTGCACAGGATGAATCACTTGAAAACTCTTAATGAATCTCATTAATAATTAGCTGGAAAGTAACCCTGATATTGTTGCTTGATTCCAGAAGAAAAGAGAAATCATACTTTATTTTTTTATTGAGGTAACTAGATAGAACTGGTGAGGAAGTTACTTGACTCCACAAATACCCACTGCTCCATCTGAGAAGAAATACCAGAAGTGCATTGATATTTATGAAGAAGCCTATAGAGTGTCATAACAGGACTTAGAAAATGGATCAATTATTTTACGTCACTCATTTTAGGCACACTAATAGCTATCTCGTTCTCACTACAACTGCAGGTTGCAGAAAATTTGTAGCAAGGAATATTTTACAAATGCTGGAGAGCAGGAACTGTTTTAGCTCTAGAAAAAGTAGCAGATGAAATGCACTGCATGAATACAGCCAACATATACAAACCAAACTTTACAAATCAAACTAAATATAAATAGTGCTTAAGAAATGGCACACACAGGGACTCTTCACAAGTACTTCTCTAATTCTAACCTCATAAGGACTTGCATAAAAAACATACACTGAATTATTATTAGGAGAAACTCATCTGTCAATGGATTTATTTGCAAACATCATGTTTCATTGTCTGTCTTACAAATCTACATAATAAAGGTAGTATAGTATTGACCAAGGTTAAATAGCACTCACTTTATTTCAATCTACAAATGGAGTCAATCAACACGCCTTGATATCACTCCTCCAAATTCTCAATAGAACTGACTAATAAAGAAGAGGTAAATCAAACCTAACTACTTTAGCTCCAGCCAGTCTGTCTCCACTTAAAGCATCCATTCAGCTGGTAAGTACATCAAAATTTATAGCAGAGACATTTACCGTGAAAGGCTTTAACACTATGAGGAATCCTATACTCGTGTCTTGAAAGTCAATGATATGACACAGAACCTATATTTGCACTGTCCTACAGTACTGCTCAGTAGCTGACTATAACAGAAAGCAAAAATATTTTTTAGGCTGTGAATGTTATTTTGTCTGTGTACACTGATACTGGATTTGTTTTCCTCAAAGCTGAAAACAACAAAACATTAGAAATGGTAACAGCTCTAGCTTTTTTTTTTCTCTCTTTGACTGAGAGTACAGAATCCCAGAATATAGATGTAGTTCTCCATCAAAAAGCTGGGCAATGTGTTCCTGTTTCCAGTATCATGAATGAGTGACACAGAGGAGAAAAATTCTTGCAGGGGTAATATAGAACAAATCCTAGACAGTGAGAGTTCAGGAAAATAATCAAGATTGCAAACATTTATAGTCCTGGCAACTTCATGCTTTAATTCTCAACATTATCAGTGATAGTATGAAAGAGATGAGCATCTGAATTACTTTCTTAACTTGAAACAGTAATCATCTTCTTTGGACAAACTCTCATAGCTTCTTAGAAAGAAGCTTCAGTGTATCAGAAACAGCAGAAATACACCTGTGTTTCCTCTTCCAACCAAAAGTCCAACTACATTGCATTTCTCTTGTGAGATATATATGTGGCTAAAGCAATGCATAGGACATCTATGTTCCACCGTTTTTCTTTATGCTTAGATGAGTGGAAATCAGGTGGATTAGTCACACACTAATTATTTTCAGATTGGGGTCCAGATGTAGAAGGCAATTGCACAGCTGCTGAAGTGCATCCCCTTTGCAACATTTGTATTGCTAACAATTGGTATGACAAAGCCTGAATGTTAGTAAGAGGAGCATCTATCCAAGACTCTTGATCCCCAGTGAGCATGCAAACAGGTAAACAACTTTACATTAATAATGAAGAAATCTTCATATACCTGTCCTCATTGTTAAACCGCAACATCAGCACATTTGATATGGATTGTATGGTTTCAACACACAAAAATACAAT
>WBND01000229.1:346139-358286 GCA_013398595.1 Tychaedon coryphoeus | reverse complement strand
TACTTCAAATCAAACTTCCAGCAACAACAGAAGTATTCACAGCTTTTAAGTGTTACTCTACTGAACTTAGAAAAAATTCTCCTGGACTGTTGATTTCTAGGTCAACATTCAGGATAAGAGCTTTCAGGGGTTAGTTAAATCTTAGGTCACAAACCTGAGGATGCATTATAGGTATATGCCAAGCATACAGCTGAGCAAACTGGCAAACCCCTGATAGGAATTTGTCTGGCAGCCAAACTTGGCAGCTCTCTTTGCAAGTATGTTCTTGGTCTGTGCCCAAATTCCCAGGTTAATATGTTCCTGTGAGCTATTGTCATGCTATTAATTCACACTTATAAATTCAGTTTTAGCAGAAAAAGAAGATCCATTTGGACATTTCTGAGCAGTTCTAGTAAAATTTTTTACAAGGGTTACCAGTAACCGCTGGTAATCAACACAATGTATAATATATATATTCAGGCATCAGTAACAGCTGGTAGTTGTCAGAATATATAATAAATATAATCAGGCATTATTCCTGTTATCTCAGATTCCCTGGTTTTGTTTTTGTGAATTCGTTTTCATTGTAGACAACTTATTAGATCCTGTTGCCTGTCATGTCCTTTAGTTTACAGCTCTCACAGAACTTGAATCACATCCTTGATATTGCAGATACTTGCTTGATCTTTCCAAGCCAAAGGTCTTTCTCCTCACTAATCTTCCAAACTAATTCTGCTGCTTCTTGAAAGTACTAACCTCCCTTCCTGTTGTGAAGGAGTTTTTATATTTTCTAAGAAAGGAAGATTCACATACAATGAATTTAGTTTGTTACAACAGCTAGTTTTACACACACATTGTTCAAACAATGCTAAAATATATTAAGAGATGCCTAACAAATAAAGATGTAGCTGAAGCTGCTTACAGTGCACTGTGCTAAGAAGGACCATGCTCTGAACTGGCTGGCGTTTACAAAAGGTTGAGGCCCCCTTGGGGTTCTAGTAAACTATTTCTGGTTATCCACAGGTTGTCAGGGACTGACAATGATATGTCCTGTTTTCCACACTAGTGCAGGTTTTCTAGAAATCCTCACCTTGTATCAGCAATCCTACTGCATTTCAGTTAAATTTCCCAACGTACCTCAACACATGTGAAATAGCAGACATGAATTGCAGTCAGGTTTGCAGTTTTTTCATATGATGCATTTTTTGAGCTGAAAATTTGATCTTATTTAAACTCCTTTCTACTCTGAAATATATTTGAGGGCCTTCTGTGCATAACTATTATTTGTCACAGATGAGCTCTGAAATACAGTAAGATTTGCTCAAACATATGCTTCATTTGAGGGTGCACCACATATATCACTTTTGTTTTCTGAAAATATTAACTGGAGATATTTTCAAGACTATGCATTATTCTAGAGATTGTATTTTGAAGAAATATGTCAGCCTTCACTCTCTGTGAAGGAAGATGGCTGGCCATATGTGTTCATAACACGTATACAAAGCTCAAACACCTGCAACTCAGATACTTAAGGTTTTTCAATAATCCTTTAGTGAATTTGATTCCACCGGGTAAAGCTGAGCTACACTGAGTCCAACTTCTATATGCTGTCTGACAATCCTGCTTCAAGAGAAACTTTCTCACATGTCTTAAATCAACCCAGAGAAGGAGCTCCACAGGAATCTATAAGATCAGAAGAATAATTTGGTGTCACCTTGAGTGCTGTCAAGCACAAAGGATGACCAAAATAGATACAGCTCTGTTCTAGTACATTATGGCTACCATATGTGACTTGGAAGTATATCATAATATCCCAAGACAATGTCTACTAAAGCACAAGCAACAGGAAGCTTTCCCACCAATATATTATTACAACTCATTAACTGATTTCTCAGCCACAACTGCAACCATTGCATGTTTTCACTCCAGGAATAATCAAATTCTTGCCTATAAAAATACAGATATTTAATAAAAGTCAATCTATAGTTCATTTGCTCTTGGTGTTGGCTTTAATGCTGTTATCTAATAATAGGATTTCAAATATAGGATAGGGCTGATGAGTTAACTGCATGTGGCAAGGTCTATTGCCAGGTCACAACTAGGGTGAAAGGTTTTGGGGCTACAGGCTGGAGAGACAAAGGTCAGCCAGCAAAGGGCATGGTCACATGCAGCTCATTAGCCTCCTAGGAAGCAGCCTGCAGCAGCAGAGAAGGAGAAAAAGGGGAAGGGAATTCCTAGTGAAATTCACAGGATAAGGTTTAACCTTAAACTGTAATGAAGAGTTTTTACAGACTTTTTTTATTGTTTAATATTATTCCTAAATTTAAAATATTATTAAACTGTATTCCTATCTTGCTGTGGCTTTCTAAGAATTTAGTGGCAAAAACCACAGAGAACTACTTTTCCATATGGATAGGAAAATACATGGGATATTACAGGTTTCAGATCATTACTCTGAAATTTTAGTCTTCCCAAACTTGCTATTTACAGTTATGATTAAAGAGAGAGGAAAGGTATCGTATAGCAATCTTATCTTCAAGACTTGTTTGTTACAGAGGAGATTCTGCAGCTCTTCAAAGAAGTGGACTTTATTTTCACCAAAGACCAAAGGTGTTAGTGGATTGCAAGTAGATTTGTCTTGTAGGCTGTGGTCTGGCAGTAATTTCTTCAGAGGAGAATGAGTCCAGATATTTCCTAAGAAGAGCAGATGAAGGAACTTGCAGGGATTGTGATTCCCCGAGTGAATCTGATTAATTAGCAACAACTTGCTTTTAGTTAGTGTGTTGCACAGATCTGTAGCAAGTCACATCATGCTATCATTGCAAACAGGAGTCTGATAAATTCTGTAGCATGATGGTTGTAATAGATCCAGCATCTGGGCAGCCTGCACATGGCTGGAGGATAGGCAAATCATGCTTGTGGTTCAACCATGTCGTGCCACCAAGTAAAGTACAAGGGAACGTTTCAATAAATGCCAGAGTTTGGCATCCACCAGTAGCACAGCATGAAGTAAGCTCTAAGAACTGGAAGATTAAAGAAAAAAATGAGCTGTTTTCATAAAAGCCTGTGTCTTGTCTTGGCATGGGATTAAAATAGATAGGTTGAGGTGCATATTGAAAATGGTTCCCAGTCATGTTGGTACAGACACTGTTGTAGAAAATATCTGCAACTATACCTGTAAAATAGATTATAATTTTGTTGGGAATATGATTTTATTACAATTCTGCCTGAAAATAGTGTGCAAGTTTATGAAAGACAAAACACCTCACATATATAACATAAACTCACTTCACAAATACAGGTCCTTCTTACTCGCTTCCTTTGAAATTCAGGCTGTTTTTCTGTTTTAAATTACCTGTTGCTAAGCAAAGACTTGAGCAAAAGCTTCGCTGGTCATCTCAAGTCATTTGCACACGCTTCTGTAGACATGTGAATCAAGATCAGAGCCTACTTACAAAACAAATTGGGGGACATATATTAAAGATAAAATGTAAGAACCAAAAGGTTTTGTTATCTTGCTCAGAGACAAGGAAAGACTGTGAATTATCTGGGGCCTGGTTTAGAGCCCTCAGGCTATAGCAGGGGAAATACAGTTTTCTGTCTGCAAACTATGAACCTGGACAGAAGAGTAGTACAGAAAGATTCACACAGTTGATGTGAAACCAAAAATTATAGACAAATTTTAGGCAGGCTAGAAAACCTGATCTCCGTGCTTGACTTCAAAGGCATTAAGGGCTTCTTATTTAAAGATCAGACTGTTCAGGAAACTAATTGCTCACCCTTTAACTGCAAACTGAGAAAGATACACTCAATTCTACAGGAATCTTTCAAGGAACAAGAACAGCTGAAGAAAAGGAAAAATGAGTAAGTCTGGTTGGTATGGAACAAGAGCAAAGGTAAGCAGGGAAAGAAGGAAGCAGCATGAAGTAAAGAAAGCAGGATGGAGATGTGGTGAGCCACAGTGTTTGCAGAAGAAATTACCTTGCCCCATTGCATAGGAAAAAAAGGAGTAGCATCTGCAGTGTCTGTCAGCCTTAACTGCCATATTTATGATTATAACACCTGATCAGCAAACCATTTGATTGCAGCTGGATTGGGAAACCAGCTGCCGTTACTGCTGAGATAAGCAGCAGTATTCATGTGGTGGCATGTGGCTGAGTATTGGTGAGGTGTGTTCTTAGGCCAGTGGGCAACTGCTAGCTGTTGATAGGAAACCCACAAAATGAGAAGTGTTGCTGCAGATACCATCATAGCTGGCACACAGGGAGTTTCCTTCTGCGCTGAGCAGCAGCACAGTGTGAACCCCTATCACAGCAGAACACCAAAACATCTTGGGGAGTATTGCTTTATGTTCTGAGTAGTATGCTGCCAAATAGAAAACAAAACTTTAGAGGGAATTATTCAATCCAGAATTGCCTTAGCTTTGGTGGATACACCTGAGGCTAAGCTTTGGTGGATACACCTGAGGCTAGTTCCAGATGCAGTTCTGGCTCTGTAGAGATTTTCCTCTTAGGCATCCCAGACACTTTGTGTAATTTGTATTCTTGAACAGTGAAAACTGGTTCCTGGGTTTCTAAGTCCTGTTTCAAACTGTCTGCTTAACTACACTGCATGCAATTGGCATTATCACATTATCACCTCAACAGCAGCAGGGAAAATTCCAGGTCAGGTAAGATACTGACTTCAACACATCACTGAAATGAACATGGAAGACAGTTATTAGTTCAGGACAGAAGCACTGACAGTGCAATGGCAAACCGTTTTTATAGTTTGTTTTGACTACATTGCCAGGTTGGAAACCCTTACCCTACAGGAGGTATCTGCTTAGCTATGTGGAACTGCCACTTGGAGGACAGAAGTAACTGACATCCAGTACTAGGTCAACACTTGTCCACATACAGGATGTCAAGGGGTAATGATGCACATGCTGCCAGCACTTACCACAAGTATCTGCTGATGGTGGAGAAATAGTAATATGTCTTTCCCATTCAGGTTTTGGGGTTTTTTGGGGGAGGTGGGCAGAAGGAGAAGGGAGCAGGACAAAGTAACATGATATAGATGAAAGTTCATTATTAGGGCGTGAATTTTACTTCCTGAATTGCATCCTGAGTTGTTTACTGGAATCAACAATATAGAAGAGATTGAGGAACTTGAGTCATTCTTCAAATGAAGGAACTTTATCGTACTTGCTATTGTGCTGGCAAAATTCCTCCATTTTGTCAGCCAAATCCCTTACTGTGGACTGTATAAAAAACAAAAGCATTAGGAAAAAATATGACTCTTTATGTATAACAGGAGGCTACTGAAGGGGAGAGAATTTTTAGGGATGTTAATAATTTATATGTGATATGAAGTGAGGAAGACCACTTTGTATTCCATCCGTTTCTGCTGAACAAGTCTCAAGTTGTCATCCTGCTCCCTGCTAAAATAAATGCTAAACATTACTAATGACCAACGAACGTCATTTCTCAGAGCATTTGTGAAATCCAGTTTTTGGATACACTGAGAAGTGAAGTTGTATTTCTTCCCAAGAAAAAATTCCAAAGGTTTTCACCAAAAGAACACTCAAAATCCTACTGTTACTACAATGAAAATAAAGCTAAGTAATTTAGGTGGCAAATGAATTGTATCAATAAGTAATCAAGAGAATATAACACTATGACTGGCTTAAGTGATGCATTGTTCATGCTGTTTCTGCAATTCTGAATTTTAAATTACATAGCAGACAAGGAATGGTAAAAAGCTGACAGTATTGAGTAACTAAAGTTTTATTAACTTTTTCAACAGAAATAAAAATATTTGAAGGAAGATATTTGGAGTCAAATATTCGTGAAATATCTGGAAGAAGGAATACAGATATCAGTGTTGGTGTATAAGTATGATAAGCAAATTGTACTTTGATGCTGGCCTTATGTTACCATTGAAGATCGAGTTAAAATCTCATAGCATGAAAAAACCCCAAAGAATTTGGAAGTTTAAAGTGTGATTTCTTATAGCTATTTTTCAATAACTTCCTGTATCTGAGTAAATTATAGTAGTCCAAATACCTCTTTAATAAGAGATACTGAGAAAAGCAGGTGAAAACAACAGGAATAGAAAACATTAAACTAGGTCTTCTCTTGGTGAATGTATTTCTGGTCTTCGAAAACTTAAGACTTTCTTTTTTATGCAATGAACATCTTTGGCTGATGGTTCTATTGAAAGATCCAAAGTATTTCATAGAACTTCTGCGTATTAAAATAATTAAAAATACTTCAGTTCAAGCCACTTCCAGCTCAAAACATTCAAGAATGCACAGAGACTAGTGTCTGCACTAGGGCAAACGTGGTACTTACAAGGAAACTAGCTAAGGGCTCTATACCTGGACATCACGTCGCTGAATTAGCCTTGCCTCTGTCCATAGGCAGAGTAATTGATGTGGATTTGCCTTGTGTCAACACAGCAATTCCTAAGTCATGTTACAAGATGGACTCAACTATGTCCATGCAGTTTTAAAAGGGTGTTTCTTCTGATTTCAATCAGGAAAAAGAAGATGTGCAAATACTGAAGTCAGTTGTACTAAGGGTGGAGGTGTAATAACCTACTTAGCATAAGCTCTGTGCCTTAGCTACATATGCAAAGTTTGCTGCAACTCCCAGTTTAGATAACTCCCAGGACTGGAAGTACTTCCCACTCTTAGAGGGGATGAGAACTTATATAAGTATCTGCAATCTGTGCTTTTTGTCAAGACACTTAGCCAGATTCATCCACTTGGCCATGCAGGTCCTGCAGATTCAATCCTCAAGTTTTTCATGGTGACTAAATTTGATATAACAGTTCTTTAACTATCTATGGACAGGCAGGAAGATCAAGCTAATTTTGGACATTATCTTGGAATTGACGAAGACAGGGACTCAAGCCATTAATTGTTACTCTATCATTTGGGAAAGTTAAATACAGTACAAAGTGTGCTAGCTGGTGTCTTTTTATATGCTCACCAATAGCAATGGGATATGTGCCAATTACTTCAGTAGGTGGGGAGTGCACCCTGAATCCTCATTTTCCAGTTCTGATTTCTTCAGTTGAATTTATGAGCTTTACCTAAAAATGAGAACTCAGGTTCTCACTGACAACTCTTTTTTTCCATATAATGGAGATTATATATTTTATAGCCATCATTCAGATTAATATGCAGAGGATAAATGTATCACACTTTGTAGATAATTATAGTTGTCTTTCTTTTTACAAACAGGATTCCAGGTACTGGAAGCATCCATAACTACAAAGAGATATTTGCTGTAGAAGACCTTAACTATTCTGGGAGCAATTGCATCTGATAGCTGATATCATATAGGACAACTCACTGATACAAAAATCACTGCACTTGGGAGGCCAAGGTACTAACAACACCAGCAAGCTTAGTATTGCCAAGGGAACATCTTGCCTTCTGCATCAATTTGCTCTTCTGTTAGTGATATCAGTAAGAGCTCAGTGATGGAAGGCTTGTCAAAGGCCTAGAGAGACTGAATTTCAAAAGTTATTTCAGTTAAAATAGAAACCAATTTATTAAATGAAGTGAAAGAACTTCTTTTGGAACTTGCTGTTCACTGATGCAAAGGTTTCTGAGTAGTCTGATCCAGGAAAAAAAAGAGATATGTTAAATAGGTGGTCATATTTGTACTTTCAGGCTTTCAGGGTACATAAGACAAAAACGACTCCTAGTATAGTGAGATAAGATGTGAAACTTCCTCACTGACTTACGTTGTGTCAAAACATGCTGATTCAACTAAAGCAAGATACTTTATTTGGACTTCATTGTGCTTCTGCAGTTTTCTACTACAACAATAGGATTTAATAAGCATTTAATATTTGCTATTTTCTATTTATGAAAAAAAATCCAAATTATAATCAAGCATTGTGACAACATTGTGAAATTAACACAGTGATAGAAGCAATCCTCTGAGGTTTGAGACTTCATTCCACAAGAAATTTAATGTGTTTTATCTTATTTCATTCTACAATCTGATTCCCACCTCTTGATGAGCTGTGCTTCTGGCCTCTGGCCATTATTTTTTCACTGGGGATGTTTCCAAACTCACTTCAAGCCAGCACTTAAAAAGCCATATTTTAGTTGGTTGCATAGTACATCTTGTTTTGTCATCTGTTTCTGTAGTGAATAAACCTCCGTAATCTTACAGTTACCCAATTGCAGAAAGGAACAGGCAAAAGATTATTTTGGTTTGTAATAGTAAATCCACATTAATTTTATTTTTTAGTGTCAGTAAATCATACACATTTTTGAAACAAACCTTTTAAATAAGAGCAGCTTATTTTATAAGTGGTATTTATAGCATCTATTGAAACTATTGAAGTCACATTCTTCCATCTGACAAGCTCAACATTCAATGTGTTCTGAAAACTGAACATATTTTGTAGCAGCCTTCTCCTACAGAATGAAAATGGAAACTCCTGATGATGGGATCAAAGCCAAAGGTGAAAAAAATCTAAGCAGAGAAGTATCTGCTTAAGAAGCGATAGTAAATCTGAGGCAGAAATACAGCCAGCAGTGAGATGTACTGAGATGTACAGTGCTCTGCAGTGGGAGCTGAGATTTAGTGTCCTTCCACTGTATCTGAAAAATATCCTTACCTTTGAAGATGGGGTAAGGTGTGTTGAACAATCCAGGCTAGAGCCAACATCTACTCCTTATAAAGATCCTGCTCTCTATGCACACATCCTGAGCGAACACTCATGGAATCAACCTTCTCCTCTATGCCCTGAAACCTGCCTGGCCTAAAACCTGCACAGTGGGGCACATGTACAGTCCATCAGGTCCAGAGGCTTCATTCTGCTTTACCTGTTGCTCTGCAGCAGGATCACAAAGATCTGATACAATAGAAACTATAAACATATTTGGAAAATCAGATCGAGTATACTGATCATTTGACAGTTCTGACTTAGAACAGGCAAAATGCAACCAATCAAAAAACCCAGCCTTGGCACAAATTTGGTACCAAAAAAGAGAGTCTTCTATGAGAGGAACAGAGGTTCTTTCTTTGTCCGACATTAGGGAATTAAAAAACATCTGATTATCACTCAGACATTATTGTATCCGTAATCTGACCTTTTTTTAACTTTTTTTTTTCATTTCCACAGCCATAACCTACTTGTCTTATGAGACTGAAGTAGTTGTGGGACAGCAATTAGGAGATGAGGCATACAGCACTGCCTGAATGACAGTTCTTGCTCCTTGGTTGAAAGATCTGCATAGATTTAATTGTACATGCTTGACTGGGATTGGAGAAGTGAATTTCTTTTAGTTCTCTTCTACTGAAATACTCTTAAAACTGGATGTAGGCCAGGGAAAATTACATATGACTCCCAACCTGAAAGCTGTAAAATTCTTTGGAGAAGTTATATGAAGTATACTGTAGTAATTTTCCTGCTTACGTGGCTCTAGAAGCACCCGCCAATGGGATTCTAAATGGTGTTTGCTAAAATGCAGAGCAATGCATGTTGTGAACAGAGAAAGTGTTTTTCACATGTATACCAGTGGGTGGATGAACTGTTTGAAGTCAGCAAGAGATGATAAATAAGGGTATATATCTGTGCATGCCTACAGTTAATGTTCATAAATACCCTTCTAAGTGTTTCAGATGAGAGTACTTTAATTTATTTATAAACCTCATGTACTCTGGAATTTTATTAGTCTGCATTCCACTCCCAGGAGCAAGTTCCAAACAGCTCCAGGAGTACAGAAAAACATGACAGAGACTGCTGTTTTGGACTGACTATAGAGGCTATGAAGTCATGCCACTGAAAGAGGATAGAGTATCAAGTACAGGAGAGTTCACTTTGCAGTTAGAGGTAATATGCAGAAAAATGTGTATGAAAAGAAGGACCAACTGCTTGGTCCAAGCAGTTGTTAAAACTAGGGTCTAAATAAGAGAGATACAATCACAAAAGTCAGGAAGTAAAATTGAGTGCTAAAAACATTAAGTAGCATCTGTGGCCACTTATATGAAGTGAGCCCAATCCCAGTTATGAACCTAAATTTACAGCTCTTGCCTCTCTCATCCCCATGCAAAAATCCACCTAACAATTCAAGGACAAAGCACGTCATTTTTCTTGGACTTTCTTGACCTATTCGAAAAATTAAAACAAACAAACAAACAAACAAACAGACAAACAAACCAAACAATCTCCCTTCTGCTAGATATCCATGCCTGAATTTTTCACTGAGACAACTGTAAAATTTCCATACCTGCATTTATCTCTCAGTCAAAAAAGTACAATGGTACAATTCCTTATCTAACAAAGAAAAAATAACTATTACTCTTTCTGCTTAGCTGAAATTCTCAGGCCAAAACATTATTTTCTTTATCATATTTGAAGGGCAGTGATGTGTAAAAGAGCAATGTATAGACCGATTTTTCTGGAGCTATTTATGTCAAAATATCATTCTTCCTTACCTAACTCTATATGTTTTATTCTGAAACCCTCCTTAATCCATTAATAACCACCTGTGAGTCAAAGGACTTGAGTTCAAGAAATCTGGATGGTTAAGTATTGATCAAGGATACCTGTCATTTCAAGGACTCTGTATAAGAAACCAGGCACTCAGTATGTGGAAAGGCTATTGAAATGCGATGGACACTTCAGGGATACAACAGCCACTATATGCAGGAACAGCACTGGAAAGAAGAGGAGTAGACTTTGCTTTTTAAGATCATGCCTGCCAGCAGAATGCTGTCTGGTTTTTGTTTATCGCATGCATAAAGCATCCAGAAAATGTGGCAAAATTTATGATAACTTCTCTTGGCATTTGGTGACTTCAAAGTGAATTCATATTAGTTTATTGTCCATTCTGAATAGTTGTCAGTTCTTGGATACAGTTCCATCTTTTGTAGATACTTGACAGGAGGTTGCCTATAATTCATAAGTAAAAGGTTTCACTAAATAAAGTGAAATCAATAACCTATATTGGAAATGTTACGCCCAGCACAGAATTCAGATATGCTGCACAGTTCCATGTGATTAATAAAAATTGATCTTGAATTTACTTAGCTGCAAACATATAAAATATCAATTCATCAGACCCCTACTATTGGCAAGGTGGTACAAATCCTCAGTGCAAATCCTAGTTCAGGATTTGCACTGAAGACAAAAGAAAGTGCATCTCCACATCAACAAATTAACTTGTTGGCAATAGAGTGACATTGATCCGAGAAGAGATAGAGAACATTTTCTTTCTTGCATTTTACTTTCTAGTTAATGATTTTCTGACAGAAAGTTAGATAGTACTTTAATTTTAATTAATTGTATTTTTGCTTTTGCATGGAAGAAAGCTGTAGGATCACAGAGATGTTACCTCTGACAATATAATCAAGGAAAAGGAAATAGGAAAGGGTTCTCAATAGTTTCTGTGGTCCAGTATTTCTTTTCAAAGTAGGAGAAACATGATTTCATTGTTCATAACAGATGTTTGTCTTTCATGTTCAATAAAATGCATGGTGGGACTTAAGGGAGAATAGCAGAAAGGAATGCTCTTCTCAGATGCTGTCTAAGAACTGAATTACATGATGGACTCCACTACAAATTCCTGTCTTTGAAGATAACTATGTAGAAAAACATTAATCTTGTGTCTTAACACTAACTGTCCTGTCATGCCTCTTTGGTCCATTCTGTTCCCATACCAAATTATTCCTCACTGAAGATGTGACTCAGTTTCTCCATTTCTTTGCACTTTTCTTAGCAAAGCTTATGTCATAATCACCCCACAGATGGCTACAGAAATTGACAGACAGAAAAAACCACTGAAGTTCAAAGGGGAAGAATGAAGTCACAGAGTCCTTTTTTCTGAATCTATTTGTGGAGAGAAAAGGAAGGAAACATTAATTTTATGTAGCTATTGCTACACCCAGCTTGACATCTTGCTTTGTTGGTGTGTAACTACCTCTAGGAAAACTTCACCCACTGTCCACTATTTTGGGTCTTTTGGTCCTTCTCCCTGGACTCAGAAGATGTAGATTTCCTCCAGTATCTTCCTCTCCTCCAGCATCTTACATTGTTTAAGTGCTGTAAGTTCATCATTATGGAAAAAAAAAAAAAAAAAAAAAAAAAAAAAAAAAAAAAAAAAAAAAAAAAAAAAAAAAAAAAAAAAAAAAAAAAAAAAAAAAAAAAAAAAAA
>WBND01000229.1:326180-345244 GCA_013398595.1 Tychaedon coryphoeus | reverse complement strand
TAGCTATTCTAGTAAAAAATCTATTCTCACAAATAAATAGACGGGGGAAAAAAAACCCAACCCTTTCACATGGCTAAATTTAATCAGAAGCATAAATAATGTGCCTTAGCTTCTCAGCCCAAGACACATCATTACTGACATGACAGATTAAAGACAAGGATGTCACAAAATTTTTTAAAATAATCCAGTCTCCTAATATTAACCCAGCATATTTTCTTTCTGTCAATTTTTGTGCAGAGGTAAGTGTGTAATTATTGATGGCCCAAGCCAATATTAATTTTAAAAACTCTCTTTCTGCAGTGCACAGCGTCACAGCATCAGACTTCTGGAAAATAAGATTAATAAGAACAGACTCAGAGAATGAAAAATTCTCTTCACAAAATTGTGGAGGATAACTGCTTACCTCAGCAACTGTATGTTGCTGGGAGTAGACAAACCAAGGGACTGAGCTTCTAAAGGGATTTTAGCTTGCATTTCTTTGAATAAATGTGATTCACAATGTATCTGTCCATCTGTAGGATAATGCCCAAAGATGATCTGTGCTTGATGTGCAAATGCTAGGTCTATCATTTGCATGCACAAGTGATACGTAGGGACCCATTTGCACTTACATATGTAGAAGATGACATTTGAAAAACTGGCTTCTAGAAACATTCCTTCTGTGACTGTTATGCAGCCATCTGTACAAAAGTAACAACCAAATACTTTGTCAGCAGCAGAGTATTGGCCTTTCAGATATGACTGGTTGAGGGTTTTTTTTTTTTGTGCAAACTTCATTTCAACAGAAAATTGTTTTTCAACTAATTTTTAAACACAATGTTGGTTTTCAGCTGGATCCTTTCTACTGTCAACATTGCCAAATTTGATTGATCTGATATATGCTAATGTTTGTCCTGTGATTTCAATTTTCTCCATAGTACTACAATCAGGGATTCTTGTAATACATCCTAGCAGCTCAGTGAGGGAAGTGAGGGTCTGCAGCTTATGATAGGTCCTACTACCTCCACAGCATTTGGGGGAAAAAAGCCTCACCACGTTTCTTTTTCTTACTCCACTTCAGAAAGCATAAAAAATTCAACAAGGAAAATTTCTCTCTAGTCCATCCAGTGAATCTGAAAATCCAAACTTGCTACATAATGGTACATCATCCTTCCAGGTGGCAACTGTCCCAGGACAAAGATCCTATTCAGGGAAAGTTTTTGGGATGAATTGTCAAAAATATTTCTTTGTGTTAAGATCAATGTTATGCCAGCTGCTCAAAGCAGGTGCAAACTGGTCAGCACTGTTTTCAACGAAGCCCATTGCCACTTGATCAATGGAGTGGAGAGACAGTGCACAATGAGGAAGGCATCAAGGTAAGACCTCAGATGATCAGAAGCACATATGGAATCCATGCGTCATGCACTATACAAAATGCTCAGTATGTTGAATCTATCAGGGGCTCCACTGTTGAGATGCTACAGTATGCCCAGCTACAGACATTAAAATACATATGCTGCATGTTAGATTACATCTGACTCAAATAACCTAAAACCAGGTAATAGCCAATGGGAGAACTCAAAAAAAGTCATGAAAACTGGCATGTGGTATATTCCAAAATCTGCTGAAATAGCATATATGTCACTACACGTGTTCTGCTTTCACACATTGTGCCAGAGAAGTTAATTTAAAAAGTAGAAGTGACTTATATTCTCCATATTACTCTGTGTAAATATTCATTCCATGTTATCCTTAGTCACTGTTTTATATGAGACCAAGATCATGTGTGTACGGGTATATACAGATTGCTGACATGGATGGGATATTTTCAATGAAGCCTTTCAGTATTTTGCCAGGAAAAAGAAAAGGCTTTTAAATTTTCCCTATGTGTTTAGAAACAATTTTGCTCTCATCTGTAAATATTGCTATCTGTTGAACCAACCAGAATTTTACCCATGAATCAGAAACCTCAACACAACACCAATCTGCTCATAAGAAAATGTTCCTGCAGACTGATAGCTTTCAGAAAGAAATGTTGCATTAGACCTTACCTGCAAAACCTCTATGGAGAGCCAATGCTCTGTTGGGAAAACAATATCTACACTCTCTTTAACAGCAGATATTCAAAGTTTGCCAGATTTTCTCCCTTCTTTCCTTTTCACCTTGCCTGGTTCTTTACAAAGAACAATGAAGCAATCTTACACCATTTTGGTAACGCTTTACTCACCCATCCTACTTTCATAGCACTTAATATACTCTTTCTGATCTGGTGAATTATTGCATTTGATGCAAGACAATAAGAAATCAGGATCAAGAAACCAGTGGACCTGAGATTTTCGTCTGTATATACTTGAAGATGTATTTTGGTTTCTTTGGTCCTCAACTAGCAGTACTAAAAACTATTCAGCAGTGCTTTCTAATGTTTTAAAGTCAGATTTTAGCAATAAAAGACACCTGATAGGTGACAGCTTCTATGAAGTAAATGTTTAAAATCATTCCCTGCTTTTCAGGCGGGCATCGATTTCCATAGAAACAAAGGTGGACATGGATTGTTAGCATCAGAGTCAAATTAAACTACTAGTGGTCAGATTTATTTCACAGAAAAGAAAAAAAAAATTAAAAAAAAAAAAAGTTGAATTAGCAACAAAGAAAGCTATAAAATTACCTCTAAAAAGGTATTTTAATGTATTCTGCTTTTGTCACATTGGGTCTTGTGGAATGCAGTTACAGATCATTCAGAGCCAGCAGGGAAGCAGAGGAGAAAGAGAACTCCAGATCACGTGCAACAGCTGGAAGTAAAAAGCAAAACAAAGTACAAATTAAGGTTTGGAGCTCTAAAGCTCCCCAAATTAAAATATAAATATATATTTATATATATTTTTTTAACAGTGACTTTTTAATAACTTTAAAAACAAACAAACAAACAAACAAACAAACAAAAAACCAATGAAAAAACACAAAACAAAACAAAACACCCACACCAAAACCAGCCAACCAAAACAACAACAACAAAACCCCCCAAATTCTCAAATTCTTTTAACAACTGAAAAGAGACTCTTCAGCAATCACCTTTCTCGGAGAGAAGCAGGTGTCTAGGTCACCGGAATATTTAGGTACCAATCATATATTCTGTGATACCTTGTTTTACCAGCACAGACTACCTCCAAAGACATGAAATAAGGAAGCTTTAGCAAAGTATCTTTTGCTACATAATTGCAAAATGCTGGGCTGTAAGAACTCTAGACCTAAGGTCTCTTGGGATTAGTGTTTAACAGCATGGTACAGATACTGAACCTTGCATTCCTTTTATTGTGGTGAAGCTACTTTTCCATTAATGACATTGGTCCAGCTTTCTAAGCATGAGAAGCTTCCTTTGTGAGAAATCAGGACAATCAAAACTAGTTTTTCAGTGGCTGCTCTCAAGCCAAAGTGTGCATGTGCTGGGCTTTATTCACACATTACATGAACCACAATATTTGACTGTAATTTTTTGCTCTTTTGTCTTTATATACAGTTGAAAATCTATCTACCTGTTCTTTCTAAGGTTCATACCCACTGCAAAATGCTTTAAAGGCATCATTAGGAGTCTGTGCTGCAAAATCATCCTTCTATTTGAAGATAGAACAGCAGTATTTCTTTGCAGCAGTATAGATGCCTAGGGTTCAGTAGCTTCTCTTCTCTTTGGATGAGTTTCACTCCCCTCACAGATGGTTAAAGGATGAAAATTACGTGTTTAGTTTTGGGGTTTTTTTTTCAGGAATTCTGCCTGATTTCTACAGTGCATTGATATAAAGGTCAAATTCCATCATCTTCTGCCAGAGAATTCTCTAAATTTTGTTCTTTTCTTTCCAGAACACCCAATTAAGCAGTATCCTTGCCTTAAAAATGTTTCATCCTTTGGGGGTTTTGCTAATTTATTTTCTTCCAAAAGAAACGTTACCTTTATAAGCCTTTTGTTGATTTCTTTATTTAGCTCCATTATTTCACCATTTAGACTTCAGCAATGGGTTGAGTCCTTTCTTTCATTCTCCAAAGCTCTCAGGAGTGAAAAAGAACATCATGTTCCTGTGGACCGCTCAGGACACATGCTGCACAGCTGTGCCAAATTTGCAGCTGACCAGTTGGCCTATGCTGCAAGAAGAGTCATTTTCAAAATTTACAATCGTTTATTTTAATGCGTGCCAGATAGGCTGATTCACTGTGAGAATTCTTTGATTTTATTGATGCTTAGAGACTCATCCAGTTCCCAGTGAAGTCAATGGATGTCCTTCCAGTCCTTATAGCAGGACTTGGACGAATGTCTAAGCAGGCAGAACTGTTTCCTGTCACCTATTTTGCTCACTGAGACACACAAAAGATCACCAAACCCCATTCTGTACCATCTCATAATGGCATTTATTCTGGAATTAAAGAAATTGCATGATCTTTAAAGGTAGCATGCAAATTAAAGGAGGCAACTGATTTAAGCTAACAAATTCCCAAATGATAAGCCTGTCTTGGAAAGAATAAAAATGTCATCATTATATTTGGGTTTTTTTCCAAAAATAATGTCCCTTTTGGAGTCCTAAGCCCTGCTCAACTGAATATGGTGGCTTGTCTGGATAAAGCAAGTGCACAAACAAGGAAATGTTAGGCATCTAATCTAAAATACAGTGATGTTATTTCACTGGCAGAATTTTTAAAAGAGTGGAAGCAGGCATAACTCAACCATAAAATGTTTTGATTAGCATTTTATGTCTGAAACTATTTCAGCCTGAATATTTCAGTTTACAGTGCATATAAACAGACTTATGAAAACTAGAATTTACAGAGATGAAATCATAATCTGGAAGACTCCAAACCCAGATGACATTTGAGTCTGAAGCCAATAATAGCATCTCATCTGCAGTGTAAAATCAACAGAGCAGCAGCACTGTTCACATACTTACTTTTATGTTAGTTTACAAGTACAAAAAGCATGTATACTCTACATGCTCTGATGCCATTTTTTGGTGCACACAAAAATAAAGAGCAACTGGCCTGTTCAGGGCTTTTTTGCACCAATCTAGAAAGTTAATGGAATAAGACTCCTTAAAACAAAAAGAGAGAAAGTTGCCTACTGTAAGCACAAATGTAGGTGACTTGTCAGAAGTGCACTGGAATTAAGGTGACATATCAAGAAAAGTGTTTAGTAGGGAAGCCTACAGGAGTATAAATGCTACCCTTCACGGGAGAGTGGGAGAATCACTTACAACGTTATTATTCAAGGTGCTTGAGAATACCTATATACAACAATTTTGGTATGAAGAACATCAACTAGAACTATAATAGAGCATTTCCATTCCCACTTTCACTACAGTCTAACATAATTGAAAGTGCATTGTTTGAAAAAGTACAAAACATTTTTCTTAATTTCTGTAAAAGAAAAGAAATTCTATGAAATCGGTAAACACTGAATTTAAAGCCAAACAAATATAGAAGTAGTCATGTTAGTCTGCAAGAAGAAAGGCAGAACAGATTTTCCTCCAAAAAACAATAAAGGGTAAGAATAAAAATCTATGCCATTGCAAATGTTAAAATTTGATAGTTTTCTTAATAAAATGGTGTTAATTTCCAGTCACATTGTTTTCCAAAGAGAAAACAAAGCCAATCATAGACAACTGACAAGATCATGTGTGACAGGTTGACCCTGGCTGGATGTCAGGTGCCACCCTATCAGTCCTCTCGCAACTGGAAAGGGGAAAGAAAATATAACAAAAGGCTCACAAGATAAGAACTGAGAGAGATTACAAACAGATTACTGTCATAGGCAAAACAGGCTCGACTTGGGAAAATTAACTGAATTTATTACCAATCAAAATCACAGCAGAATAATGAGAAGTAAAATAAATCTTTAAAACGCCTTTCCCCTATCCCTTCCTGCTTCCTGGGATCACCCTCCTCCTTGGGATCTACCTCCTCCCCTCCAGTGATGCAGGAAGTTGGAGAATGGGGATTATGATCAGTTCATCAAAGATTATTTCTGATGCTTCTCAGGGAGAGGAGTCCTTGCCTGCTCCTGCATGAGGTGCCTCCACAGGAGACAGTACTCCACAAATTTCCCCAGTGTGAGTCATTCCTGTGGGCTGCAGGTCTTCATGACGGTACAGTCCTTCAAGAACTGCCTGCTCCAGCGTTTGTGACCCACAGGGTTACAGCTCCTAGCAGCAAACCTGCTGCTGCATGGTCTCCTCTATCCACAGGTCCTGCCAGGAGCCTGTTCCAGCCCAGGCCTCCCACAGGGTCACAGCCTCCTCTCAGCCATCCCCCTGCTCCAGCAGGGTCTCCTCCAGGGGCTGCAGGTGGATCTCTGCATTCCCAGGGCCCTCCAGAGGCTGCAGGGGCACAGCTGCCTCCCCATGGGCTGCACCAGGGGCTGCAGGGGAGCCTCAGCTCTGGCCCCTGGAGCACCTCCTGTCCTTCCTTCACCAACCTTGGTGTCTGCAGGGCTGTTCCTCTCACACATTGTCTCTCTGCTCTTCTCTGGCTGCAATTACATCTGCATGGTAACTTCTTTTTTGCTTCTTAAGTGTGGTATCACAAGCATTACAACCTCCTCTGGTTGGCTTGGCCATGGCCATTACACTCCTCTCTACTCCTGGTCTTGCTGCACCTCAAACAAGAGAAGACAGCTGTAGTGAGAAGGACCAAGAAATTGCTTTTCATGAGCCACTCTATCTGGGGATCTACAAAGTCTGGATTTTGTCACCATATGAGGGATAAAAATATATTAAAAGAATGGAAATCTGCCTCAGCTACTGGAGTTAATGCAGTGGCTAGCTAAGATAGCACTCATCACTTATTTATACTACAATATCATTATGAAGGTTTGAGTGGACAGAAGTTCCAAAATCCTAGGTGCTATGTAAGCACAAAGAAAGGTATTCTCTTCTTGAGGCAGGAATTGTAAGGTGAAATGAGTGCTTTGAGAAGGTGGTAATCACTGAGGTGAAAGAGAAGAACAGAGAGACAGCAGATAGAACACACATCAAAGAAAGATGCTGAGAAACAGGTTTCTGTCTAAGACAATAATGGTCACTTTTCTCAGATTGTCTACGGGCTTTGCAACATTTAGTTATTTCAGTTCTTGTCTGAAGAAAAGAGTGGCTTGTACAGGAGAAGATGATGAAAATGGCAGAGTATGAAAATTGTGTAGGTAGTACAGGTGAGCATGCATGTGCATAAGGGGTAAGTCACGCCACTGTTCTTGGGTTTTGCTAGGAAGATTTCTTTACTATTCCCTGCATTTCTTTACTGACCTCTATATCATCAACAGTAGTACCAAAAGACTTTGAGGGACATGCTTTAAATTCATTATCCTCTATATGCTGAGGGAGATAGGTAGTAGATCCAGTATCAATGACATTTAAAAATATCTTGGAAGCACACACATGGGAGAGTGTTTCTGGACTACACATCTGACAAACAGAGCTGAGACGGCTGAAGCTGACCAGGGCTTCATTCTTTATTCTGCCTACCAGCTACACTGATTAAAAAGGCTGCATAAAAATATGCTTAGGACATTGCAGCAGACAGTGCTGGTGGTGAGGGCAGAACACTGATTTGCCCCTGCAATCACCTGGTCTGATTTTCAATTACACTGGTGAACTTTAAATGGAAGCATGAACCTAAGAGTAGGACATAGGGAAATGGCCCCAGAATACAAAAAGACAACCACCACTTCTGAAATCCTAATTAAAGTAGCAATGATGCTCATATTGGTCATTAAACCACCTTTTTCACAATGTTTATTAAAAGTGAGCCAAATTGCTCTTTTAGCTTGCTTGTAACAATGGACTTCTGTGTCCTATAAGGGCTGCAATTAATGTTCAATTAATAAATTAATGGTTTAGATCTGAAATAATACCCTATTTCATTTGGGCTAACAATTTGCTTAGAGAGTTCTTTATAAGGATCTTAGATACAGAAGAGGAAATTGTTACTAGATCCTTGTTCAATTATTTTTACTTCCAACATTGCCTCAATTATATTCACAGACTGCCCACTGAAGAATTCCAACTCTCTTTCTCAGAGATAAGCATACCAAGACATTCTCATAAAAGATTAAAATTCCTTCCCATATCAACAACAAATTAGTCATTCATTTTCACATTCTTGCTCACTGGAATCAGAAAAATATAAATTATTAACTATTGTTACACTCCATTTACAAGAGCAACTATTTTAGTTAATTGCTTATTTGAGGGTGGCTTATAAACAAATGAGAAAATGCACTGTAAATTTTAGCACTCAAGTATATAAAGTGGATTCTACCAGAAGCAATGTTAGCACTTAGTGGGGAGATTTGGGGAATAATTCTTCAAAGGAATAACTCTTAATTCAAAAAAAGATTTGCTGAAGACTAACGGCTTCAATAAGTATGTGGTGGTTCACCTCAGGGGGGGATCTACATGTAGGTCTCAATGGGACTCAACACAAGGGCATGAGACTATGTGGTTTGACTCCTTTGTGGGACAAGATACAACAATTGCTTTCTAAGCAGTAAAATAACTTTTCACATAGGTAAAATAGGTCCTGAAATTATAGGGAATGTTCAGTGGAATGCACTCCATCCAGATTTATCATGCAAGGTAGAGAACATACGTAAATAAAGAATCACCCAGCAATTTTCTGGCATGACAGAGGGCTGCACCTGCTTTTTATGGGTTTAGATCTATGAATTGAAAATTGTATAGAGACATTAGAGAATGTTCTTTTTCTTTTCTTATACATGAACAAGGTCCTAATGGACAGAATTAGTGATCCACTACAGTATCTCACCAGGATCTTGTTCACCTTTTCTGCAGATGAGAAATCTCTAGCACACAAGCTGTAGCTAGGTGACTTGGACATGATGGACTGCAAGGAACAGAACTTTAGGCTTTCTGCTCAGACTATAGAAAAAATCAATTCTGGTGAGAAATTTGGACTGTTAAATCGGTAAAGTTATAGACCTGCTGACTGAGGTCTAAGTTCTGTGAGCACATATGGGAAGAAGGAATTTGCAGACTTACTCCACTGCTGCAGGACAAAGTTAATATGCAAAGTGTGAACTCACTGGCCATAGACCAGGCTCTGCAGAATCCACCACTTTTCAGAATGCACTACTTTTCTCCATTGGATCTGCACATTTCTTGATGCATTACGGAACAGAAGTTACTGCCACTAGCTGGAATCTGACTGCTGAGACTCAGGTTTTTCAATATGGAAGACTCCAGCTTGATTCTAAGCCTGACTGTCCAGTCCTGGAAACAACCCTGAGGGATACCATGCTTCCCTGCCCTGACACACAACAACACTGAATCAAGGTCAAGGTGTGCAAGCCAACAGAGGTTTTCATGGAGAATGAAGCCACAAAGAGAAGCAGCACTGCAACAGCACTGAGCAGGGGGGGAGGCACTGGTTGACCTAAGCCCTTTTCCTACCTATCAGACAGCTCTCTGGAGTGGGCTTCTTTTTGCAATGCCTGTTCAAAGACAAGCATAGCAGGGGTTTGGATCCTGCTCATACATCTCACTACAGGATATAAACCAACAAAAATTGAGAGCTATGGATCACATATATGTCTGTGTAGACACCCCTGCAGGAAAGCTGCTACTTTCATCTCATTTGGAATTTGTGAAAGAAAAGAGGTTTTTTTCTGTTTCCATATGCACACTGGCCTCATAACTAGCATAAGTTGACTTGACTTGATGTCCTTTGACAGAAGCAACCAGGGCAACAAACTGAATATCCTGCTGTCTTCATGGACGAAGGGTGAACTCTTCAAGAAATATTGAGGCCTCAGAAGTAATACTCTCATTGAAAGAGAAGTCTATCTCAGACTCCAAAAATCGCCTCTCCTTTTTGCCAAGGCTCACTGAGATTCCATGGAGTGGCCATAAATATGAAATTAGCGCTGTGCAGAAAACAAGGTCACGAGGCTGAGTGGAATTACTTCATTCCCATTTTAGCTTTTACATTAATGTATGGAACCCTTATATGTAGATAAGGCATCTATTCAGCCCGTCCCTGTTTCTACTACAAGTAGTGGAAGCAAATTAAGGTTGCATTGTATGAAAGCAGAGAATTGAAATGTTCTTTTAAAAATTCAATACACATGATATTGTCCAGCTTGTAAAAAAGGAGGACACCCAGCTAGCAGAAAAGACTATCTGTAGACTTTTGAATAAAGTTTTTTCCAGCTCCCTACTCTATCACTGAAATGCTATTCTAGCATTCTTTGCAACATTTTGTAAACCATTAGCAAAAATACATGTGCACACAGAGAGAGAAAAAATACATAGGAGAAGCTTTCCGTGATTTAAAACTGAGATGTGTGATGGTTAATTCAACAGGCCCCATCCCCCCCCCCCCCCAGTTTAACACTGTAGAGTAGTACATGAAACACTATGTACTATTGGTCACTCAGACCTCCCTTCATCTCTCTCTACTCAAAGAAGAAATGCTCTCAAAGGACAATTGCTTGCAACTTTTTCAGAGATCAATGTACCACACTTGTCTCTGTACCTCAATTTTCCTGTGGACCTGTATAAGCCAGGATTGCTCTCCAGCTTCTTCCATTTTCTTTCAATTTTGAGAGACACTTGTGGCTACACTAAGGCACATAATTTGAACAAGGCACACCACAGGCTCACTCAGACTGGAGTTTGTGTGGCACTTTAGTTGTGAACCGATTAAGGAATCTGTGCCTTAAGATGAGCACTGTGAGAAGACAACCTTGCAGAGATACTGGCCCTCCTCAAACTACTGTTTTCTATTTCCTGGCCTTCCAGAAAAATATGTAGACTGTTGTCCTCAGGTACTGCAGCTCTGAGCTCTGAGCAGGATCTGAGACAGAAGATTTTCTTCCCACAGTCCAGATCCTTGCCAGTAATTCAATTCAGTCTCATACAAGAATAGCCACAGTTTCAGAACATGTCACACTGTTTTAATGGCACTTCCTCTCATCAGCTTCCAAGAAAATGTTTTGCTGTAGCAGCAATTCTTCTGTCCTGTGTTTAACCATGATGTTTCCTACAGTGCACCTGACCATATCACTCTGTTCCCACAGCCTATCCATTTTGCACTGTTTTTCTTAAACTCAAACCATCAGCATTTTTTGCTTCTTTCGAGACTTTCTCTCCTGAACAACTCACAAATGGCAGGTGTTTTCTGTGTCACATTTTATGTTGGATACTGTCCCAATCCACTTCTGTACTGAGTTTAGCTAATTCTTACATCTTCAAGGCTATCACAAGATCCCTCTGAGACTGGATTTATGATATGACACAGCTGATGAACCACAAGTTCCCAAAATTGCTTTCCTTTATAAAGCTATGTTTAAGAAAACAGACCAGAGAGCAGTTCTGTCTCTTAAGAGGCTGGTGACCCTACCATAAGCCCAGTTGCATCACATCGAGGGACTACTTTTCAGCAGAAAGTTGCATTAATAAGTTGCCCTTTGTAACAAAGTTTCTGCTTCAGGCAGCTGGCACACTCACACAAGGATGGTGAGAGCAAAAACATAACTCACTTTCATCATGATTTGCAGGAGATTATGGTATCTTTGCACCAGACACTGATTTTTTTTTTTTTGTCATCTAAACCTCTCCTTGTTCAAAACCAACAAATCAAACAAACCCACCCCATACACCACTGACAAATACTGCTGGAGATTGCATTGCCCTGTTCAAGGTTCATTTTCCTGTCTTGTGAAGTTTACTGAGAGGTGCATCCTTTCCAAATTGCATTCTGTTTCCGAAATCATAGAGAAGTGAAATACTTGCTTTCATATGAAGCCTGAACAATGCACAAATTGGTGGGTAATGGGTAGACATCCTTATCTTTGAATTTCCATTCTTTTTCTTAGACCCCAAACCTTGCTTTAAAACTGTGGTTTGCTCTCCCTCCCCCAAGGCTCCCCCCGCTTTCCTTTGTGGCTTAACAGATAAAGTCAGAACAGGAGGAGGTTTCACCACTTTCGCTGCATGTAAAAACATTAAATAATTCTGTTATTCTGAGGCTTGCTGATAGTATGAAAATGACAACTGAACACCAAGGATAGCATTTTCTTTTTCTTCTTGTAACTGAGGGCTTCTCTGGTTGGGTTTTTCAGTTTAGTAAATTCCTGATGCAATTGTCTTGATATGAGCCCTTAAAAAAATGTATTATTTTCCCTATTTTTTCAAAGAAAGTACAATTTAAACATTTATTCAGTTTATATTGAAATGTATTAGCCCACATACGATTGTCAAATCCTATATTTATCTCATTAAAAATGCTTCCTAGTAGTACATACCAAATAAATACTCTTCTAGGAATATTACATGTAATATATTCACTCTATTACATTCCAAGTCAAAATGAAAGAAATTAAAATTTCATAGAATCACTGACTCACAGAATAATTTAGGTTGGAAAGGACCACCGGGGGCTATTCAGTTCATTTTTGTAATTTGCTCAAGCATGCCTAACTTCAAATTTAGATCATGTAAACAGAAAAAGATTCCAAACACTAATTGTTCTTATAATTGCTTGTTTTACAGTGACATTCATTTAATAGCTTTGTGACATTTTTACAGTAAGATATATCTTTTTTTAGTACAGCAGCTATGCTCTTCCCACAAAATGACACAAACGCCCTACTCAGATGGCAGGCACAAATAATGATCAGTTATATGTGCATATGTGTTGGTTGGTATGCATGTGCACTGAGGACACCCTCGATGAATCATCCTGTCCTATAGCTGAAAGGTGGGACTGAAAATCTTCTGTTTGCTGTTCCTTTGTAAAACGAGTAGGAAGGAATAATAAAGGCAATTTGTTGCCATGAATTTTCCCACAAAAAAAGCAAATATTCACAGCCCTCTCAACTGAGATTTAAGGAAGTCTGACTTTCTACAGTGCAGCTCACAGCTCCTATACTGCCATTTTGAGCTTGTTTGAATGACAGCTGTCATGTTGTGTGATAATATTTGCAATAAAAAGCTTGAAATCTTAGGGCTGCACCCTTAACATTAGAATGCATTGATACATCAAATTATTCACATTGCAAGTTTCTCTCAAAATTTAAAAATATGATTGCTCTGACCCATCAGTTTAAACACCAAGAAATCATTTATTTATTGCTGCAACAAAACAAACAAACAAACCAACAAACCAAAACAAACAAACAAGCCCCTAAAAACAAACAAAAACCCCAAAGAACCAGACAAAAAACCCACCTACTTTCCTAGTCCAGGAAGCAAGAGTATACTAAATACACTTCTCTTTTGGCCCTGAACTCCTACTAGTTTCACAGGGTGAGCCCTAATTTTGTATTTGCTTCCTAGTACTGTAATTGTTGGATATGTCACTTCAGATGCATTTTATGTAGGAGCAACAGCACATGTTCCTGCCTGGCAGAGTCTGGATTATTCATGCACATATTGCAGTAGATTTCACAGGCTCTACAAAAACATCTAAATTGGCAAGCTTTCTGACGCTTGGTCTTGCATCTTATCCACTTTGAAAGAGAAGGGAGTGTACCACCTATCAAATACCTAAACTGAGATGTACTGTGATGAGTGACTCCTCTGAATAATTGATTTAAGGGTCCAGGGTTTCTCAGAAAATTATAACAATATGTGACACCTTCCACCTTAATGTAATTGGAAGAAACTACACAACTCTTACTCTGTAAAACCTGATACAAAATTATTAAATGGTCTCAACCTAAGTTGAGCATCATCCTTTTCTGAGTTTATTTCTTCAGAATTAAAATTTCCTTGTCATTGGTATCAATACTGAAAATTACAAACATCATCTTTAGGAAAACAGTCTTAATAGAAAATGCAGTTACAAATGGCCCTCGATATTTAAAAACATTATTACACATGGAGGTCTTATTATTCCTAGCAGTCTTACTCAGACAGAGCTGAAATGTTGGTATAGTTGGGGGTACAAAAACGATACAGTGACTGAGAAAACTACCAAAATTTCTGTTCACTCTGCATCACTTGTCTACACAGAAGACATGAGTTTTACATGGCTGTCAAATCTGACTTTTCCATCATTTAGCATACAAGCACTGAAAGAGCAGAGGAGGAATTACTCATAGATTTCATAAAAAGCAGAATCCTTGTTTATGTAATTTTATACGGTTGAAAGATAAACACAGATGTTGCATTTGCAGATATTATATTTATAACATTATTTTATCAATTATGCTGAGCTTCTGACATGGAAAATCATTGTATACTTATATTTCTTAATTCTTAAAGATTTTTAAAAGTTTCTTGACAAAATGAATATTTCATAAATTTAGTCAAAATTACGAGACTAAAGGAAAAAATTATATAAAAAATCAACTTTTAGGTAACTAAAAGCAGTGTGGATGCTTTTAAGCAAAATATTTAGAAGACTTTCCATGAACACAAAGTATTTCCTAGATAGGATTAGCACATAAAAATCTTATTTTCCACTACTTTTGTGTTCTAATATGTGATCTAAAGCAGACTGGAGAAACTCCTTGCTAAAAGATGATATTGTAGAAGCAAGGCCCTATTCTTTTACAACTGTAGTCATCTGGCTTTCAGATATCAGTTGGAAGCAGGAGAAGCAAATTTTGGGCCACTTTGATTCTCATGGGAAAATTTATTTAAGAGAAAATATAACTTCTCAGGATTTGTGCCTTGCTCTGATAATTTGTATATATGTCCATTTACAGAATCACAGAAGGCCTCCAGTGGCCACCAATTCCATCTCTTTGGCTGAGTCAGGATAGCCAGGCAGACGTTTGACTACCTTCCTGAAAACATTTAATGATGGAGATTCCATCGCCTCCTCTGGTGCCTTGTATCTTGAAGAATGGATAACAGCCTTAGATGTCAACCACGACACGAATATAAACTGGAAATGTCTATGAAGGCAGATTTGTCTGATTAGCTGAGATAACAACATTTATTGCTGATGTCAGAGTTTTGGCCAGAGAGACACTATTCTATTCTTCCCACAGAACTGAAATAAATTCAAGCCAAATCACGTTGCAACGCCCAGCATGATTGGCATGCTACTAATCAGCTTCCTTCCAGTTTTAAAATGAAAGTTGTCAGGCTTACTTCTCTGATTTGTAATGAGATTGCAAGTTTTGCTTCTTTCTTTCCTGAATTTCTCTATCTTATTCTTAGCTCATTCTTTTCCTTTACATGCTAGAAAGCTTTTAAGCAGTGAAGGAATTTGCTTTTCACACTACTGTTTTGACTTCTGAAACATACTTAAAGCTATATTTCTGAACAGCAATGTTTCCTTGTCCTGGCTCTGACAGGAAAACATCACCATTCATAGTCTTTGATGCTTGTCCTTCTTGTGATCCCTTGTATTTATTTTGCATTTTGTTCATGTCTGCAATAACTATGGATAGTTTTTCCTGTTGTTTTCCTGACTCCCATTCCTTTGGGAATTTTACATGAGTCATTTAGCAATGTGTGCTGGTAGAACAGTATCATTACACTGTATGAAAAAATTTTCATCTTTGGGAGTAAAATGGATATATGCATTGATTCTCCTCCAATTTCTACCCTCAAATCAGCTGTCTGAAAACCCCACTGCAGCAGGGTGGTATAATATTACGTCTAAATCACAGGACCCTCTTCAGAATTTAGCAAATGGCATATGCCATTAGCATTCACCACACCCAAGGTATGTTGCAATAAAACTCCTCTGTACAGTCTCTTCCACCTTTGTCTATCTATCCCAGGAGACCAGATTCAGCACTGATAAAACCATAGAATTATTTAGATTGGAAAAGGTCTTTAAGATCATTGAGTCCAACCATGAACTTAACACTGTCCATTAATCTAGGCATCTTACTTCACAAATGGATTTGCCTTGACATCCTATGAGAAACAGAAGGAAATCTTGTTGGTTAAAATGTGACAATAAAGAAAAAAATATGGAGTTTTGTCAGTTGAAGTAGAAGAGATTCTATACTCTGGAAACTCTGCTTTCCCCACAAATCCTCTGATGAGCACATTGTTTTTGTCTTCAAAATTTCCTTTCTAAGATCCAGCTGAACTTTTTTCCTAGAGGAAAGTGAGCTTCCGGTGTAGATCCTTTCCAGTGCTGCAAGACCTTCACCATAGAAAGGCTACACAGAGATAGGATGCAAAGGTTCATATCATCCAACTCCTACTAGTACTGAAAAAAAATACCTGCTCACTTTTTATTGCATTCTCCTAAGAAGCTTCTAGCAGAAATGCCCAAAAGATCTCCTGGCAGATGGAAAGTACAGTTGTCTTAGCAAAAACGTGTGTTTGGCTTGTACCTTGATGATCCTGTCCTCTTACCCACATTTTTCCCTTCTCTCTTCTGCTTCTCATTGACTGTTGCCTTGAAAATCCTTCCTGTTTACATGCTGCCTCAATAACTTAACGTTTCAATTTGTCAAGAATATCTTTCTCAATAAACCTAGAACTAATCAAACACATCTACATGCATTAAAGCATGTAAACTTAATATGCAAAAGCTTTACCCTCTGAAAAGTACCTTATAGAAGAAGAATCACAATTTTCAACTTGTGCATTCTCCTTTTTGCCTCCTGGGGTATTGCTTTGCAAAATTCCTAGGGCAAACCTTGTTGTATAACTTTCACCTACTAACATTAAACACAGGATATTATTCCTGGAGACATTGGGATACTGCTGGGATCTGTGGGGAAAGAGGTGTGAAAGAGCTGGAGTGACCTGGAGACCCAAGTCACAACAGGCATAACAGAAAAGCCAGCAAGGCTAGCATCAAAGTTATGTGCTGCTATTTCCTGCTTCTTCTCTTTTGGGTCCCTTTCTGTCTTCGATTGACTGAGAAAGCAGCGAGACGCTCAAAGTGAAATCAAAAGTCAAGTTCAGGGAAGAAAACTTGTAAGGAAAGCAGAGACCCAGAGGCCCTGGAGGGGCAGAGAGGAAGCAAGAAGGAGGTCCTGGAACTTTCCCTGGAGACTTTTCCCTCCACTGATGGATGGGAGTAGGGAGGGAGCACAGACATTGACTCTAGCCCTGCATTTCACCTGTGGGACAAGCCTAGTCTCAACAGCTGGGAAACACTACTTGAGAGATTTTTAGTTCCCCTAAATACTCATTGTTAAACCTGTGCCCAGGACTGGCATTCCAACCAGCCAGTCTACCTAATCCACTCCAAAAATCCATGCTGTTTTTTGCCTTCAGCAATAGCAAATACCAGACACAGCAGTCTGGACAGAAGAAATGGAACATAATTTCTTAATTCTGCTTCTGCCTGCATTTTCAATCCCATAGACCCCACCTTCTCCCCCCAACAACAAAAACCCAAAACCTTTATGAGCTGACATTTCCCTCAAAAATTTTACTGTTTACTATTTCAATTACAGCAATCCTTTTGCTTGTGTACAAACAGCAGTCTCTACTCAAAAGAAGTATTATTTTTAGAAGTCATTCTGTGTCTTTAGGTTGCCAGATAGACTACTGAAGGCATTTTTACCATCTATCAGAGTCTGGGTCCTGGACCTTCAAGGATACAGCCTGGCAGTGATGTTCCACCTCTGTGGGGTCAGATCCACACTGTCACCCTATAGGTCTTGGGAGCTGTCATCCTCTCCCACCTGCAGTCCTGAAGCAAACTGGATCTTGATGAAGCAATGCAAAAATCATTAATGGGTGCCAGAAAACATCCTTCTAGTGATTCGTGGAAGCCTGAAAAATTAGGAACACAATGGGGAAACAAGTAAAATCCTCTGCAAAAAATAACAGGCCAGTGAAGAGCATCTTTTTAAGGAATCATAACTAATAATTGATTCCTGCATTTACCCCATACTCAGTACAATAAAAATTCTTGGTTTAGAACATTTTTCCAGATAAACACCTCCAAAAAGTCTAAGGATTCCAAAACCTGATCTATTGCACCTGGCAGAAGCTTGTAGTAAAACTGGTCTACCTTTTTTTTCTGTTGTTCATGATCAGACCACAAGGTAATCCACTGTTTCAGAATCTCAAATTAAAACAAGATACTCTTCCCTCCTGCCCAGACAATACATACTCTTCTTCAGATTAAGTTCAGATTGTCTTACTTTATCAGACATACAGCTTCTTACAAGGAATTTCAAGGCCTGATCCTTGCACTCTGTCTGCAGCAATCACTTTGGACGTTCTGTGTTATCTCTCTTTTGGCTGCTTTTAAGCAAGTCAACCCCTGCTCTTGTGTTCACACCATAGGACTACATGAACCTTTACCTTGCTTCTTGCACGGCTGCCCTCGCATTCCTTCCCTGCCACCCTGGATGTGTTCTGTCTTTGCTTAGAACACCGCCCCTTCTTTCAAAGAGTCGTGGTAACACTTGTAGACATGCTTACAATCTAAATAGAGATCTGTCCCAGCGCGGTAGATACATCTGCAGCATGCCTGCCTTGCTGCAAGCTCGTGGTGTTGTACCAGCAGGGAATAAGCAATTTAATTCTGCACTGTGCGGAGCCTTTCAGACTCGTCACTGGTGATCCATGCTCTCAACTGGCGGCCTCTGGGCTGCAGACAGCTGCCATCTCTGCCCAGGCTGAGGTTGAGGCGCTTGTGGCCCGCGGCTCCCGGCGGACGGCACCGGGCCGGCAGGGCCATGCGGAGGAGCGTGGCCGCTGCCAGGCGGCCCTGGGCGAGCAGTCCCGCGGCGGGGAGCGCCAGGCAGCCCATCGAGAGGGGACAGCTGCGGTACTGCCCGGCCCCGCTCCGCCGAGAGCCGGGCACCCACGGCCCACAGCGACTGGGCTTGTTCTGGACTTCACCAGCTTCACACTTCACCAGCGTGACGCGCCACATTAACACGAGGAGGCGGGGGGGGAAGGAAAAGAGAGGAGGAAAATCCCCAACGAGGAAAATCCCCAGCGAGGAACTAGGCAGAAGCACGTGCTCGTCTCGCTGCCGCCTGCCGGCCCGGCCCGGCCTCCCCGCGCTGGGGCGGCGCCAGAGGCTCGCAGGCATCGCCCGAGGCTCGCAGGCATCGCAGGGCGCTGCGCCCCAGCACGGCGACCCAAAGGCCCCTAGCCACGGGAGGGAGCTGCGGGGAGCCCAGCGGCGGCCGGGCCCAG